>JAIUZE010000112.1:0-529631 GCA_022085475.1 Heliosperma pusillum
GGGAGCCGACTCACCTCATTTAAACTAGTTGTCGACTTAGGTTGAACCCGGGAGGGAGAACCTAAGGAGGGTGCCTTTAATTGTCGGTTTGAACTTTACCTTTGGGAAAAGGATTGGGATGACCGGGAAGATAACGGGTTTGTTTTGACCTTAGCCTTTGTCGGGGTACATGAGAATGGGCCCATTTTAGTGGACCTTGGCCTAGGATAGGGGATTCCGAGTCACGAACCCGGGAGGGAGGTGATCGGGATAACTACCGTCCTAACGCGAACCCGGGAGGGAGGTGTTAGGCGACTTAGAGGCGTTTTCCCCTAAGCAACGACCTAATGACTTGTTGACGGGATTCATGAGGGTAAATAAGGCATGTTAGTGGAGAAAATCGGACCCTAGACCTTTCTTTATTATTTAATCCGCAATTTCTATTACTTGTTTAATTAGTTAGTAGACTTAGCTAGTCATTAGTTTGGTTATTTAGTTTAATTGCTTAGCTTAATTTCTACCACTTCTTGATTTGCGTAGCTAGCTTTAATTTGAGACGAACTAGTATTCGACCTTGACCTCTCTGTGGATCGACCTCGACTACCGCTACTACATTAGCTTAGTTGAGTTTATAAATTTGTTTTGACCGGGGGAAGGCGACAAAAAAAAAACCCCGCGTCACTGACTAGATCTTAGTTTGACCAAACCCGTTTGGTCAAACCGGCTAGAAACAGAGTCTTTACCAATTAGACTTAGACATAAAAATCAACATATTCATTACATGTTATTTTATTAAAATTTTTAACATGTGAATTATTAAATCTTACGAAAACCCGCTTGACTTAAAGGATATCAAATTAAACTATAATCTCGTATTATAATTTCTAACATGTGAGGAATTATAATATTATGAAAAATACTTTTAATTAAATAATTTACTTATTAAAATTTCCCACTTGCTAAATATCACAAAACACGATAAAATGGCAATGACTCAAAAACCGTCACAAGTTCAACAAGGTGACTTTTGGGCTGATTTGGCCGGACCAAACATGGGCCTGGACTGGCCCACGGGCTGTTTGGGTTGTTTTGGGTTTTTTATCGACTTTACTAAAACCGTTTCCTAATATTTCCCGCATGCTTTAACATATTTAAAACCCGTCAAACACAACAACAAAACAAACAAGTATCGACACAACTCCCAAGCCAACTCACGGACCAACCATGGACCCACCCAGACCGGACATGGACCGGCCTGAACCGGCCTGGTTTGGGCTGGTTTCCAGCCACCCTACACGACCAAATCTCACGGCCTAAACCACCCCCATTCCAAATTAATTCTAACATATTTTTAATTAACAACATCCATTTTTAACAACCAATTTAACCATCAATCATACAAAAATCATGGTTATAAATAAATCATCCAAATATGTCAAGAACAACCAACATGCCAAAAATTCATACAACATAATAAAAAAAAGACTACTTATCATGTTACTACCAAAAATCCATAAATAACACTAACATGAACAAAAACAAAAGATGAACCAAAAACAAAAGAAACAAAAGCTATGTAACATTAATTCGTCGAGTAACTCGGAAATCGTTACCTTAGCTAGCAAAATCAATTAGCACCAAAATAAGAAGTATAAACTAAGAAACCCGTCTACTAATCTTCACCCAAAATATACGAGTCTCCAAACTCGTCTTCAAAATCTTCCCCTATAAGAAATGACAAGAAAAACATTATTAGAACTTAAACTTGATTTTCCATAATTAAATGTTGAAAACGATTTTGTCGATTTGAAATTAAACCGTACTTAAAGATGGAGAGCGAAGAGGAGATTCAAGAAATATAAGTTAGGACGGATTTAATTAAGAAATGAAAGTTTTATGATGATTTTGCTCAAGAACGACGAAGAACGAATGAAGAACGACGAAGAACGAATGAAGAACGATGAAAAACGATCAATTAGATCTTAAGTTGATTTATTGTAAAATGAAAAGGTTGTTGGTGAGTAATGATGGGGTGAGTGCCGTGTAATATAGAGGAAATAATGAGTCGGGTTTTGAAATTGTTGTTACGGAATTGACTCGGGTGAGAGTGCCGTGTGATATGGTGCTTGTCGGGTCTGTTTTGTAAACGATTTGCGTAATTTCCGTTGACGGATCGATAAAGAAATAAATATCTAAGATATTATTATTAGATTAATCAAATTAATTCAAAATATCTAATGTGAGTGGAAAAAGGTGACATAGGCGTGTGACTCATGCCAAAGTCGGGTTTCGGGTTTGTTTCGGGATTTACGATGAGTCGGGAATAGTTAAATGATTCCCGGGTTTAAACCGTAAAACCTTATTTAAATTCCGAATTAAATTCAAAATAATTTTATTAAATTATCATAAATCTAATAAATCGAAATAAAAATAATTAAAAAATATTATTTTTTAAAATAAAATTTCGGTCTTCCCAAAATTACAAGGCGGAGTCGGGCAAAGTCAACGAAGTCCAAGGCGACTTACTTAAAAGTCAAGAAAAAGTCAAAAGATGACTTAAAAGTCAGAAAAGTTTATGACGACTTAAGTCAAGAAAAGTCAATGACGGAACTTTTAAAAAGTCAGAAAAGTCAATGACGACTTTTAAAAAGTCAAGGAACAGTCAAAGACGAATTAAAAAGTCTTAAGAAAAGTCAAAGATGACTAAAAACGGGCCATTTTCATGAAAATCTCTCAGGAAATTCCAAATACGAACTCGGAATTTCAAAATACGACTCGTAACAATAAATTCTATTTTAAAACTCAAGTTTTGCTGAAAAGTATTCGTAAGATATTTTACTAGAAAAATTGGGTACTTTTCGGGTTGTTACAATGAGTGCCCCACTTATCTTTCCATATAACTGGTCATTGATGTGTTATTATCTGCGTGATTTCCCGTTTTTAGTGGTCATTCCTTGCTGCATGAATGCTCCACTCCCCATGTTTTTTTTCCGCTATGAGTATTGAGTTACTCGCTTAAATATATTGAAATTCGGAACTATGATCTATTTTCAAATTTGTTGCTATGTAGTTGTGTAGGTATGCATTTCTTTACTCGTCTACTATGTTCCTTTTATTAATGCAGCTGATGGGTCATGTATGCCATGCCCTTTGTTGTTGTGAGAATTTATGACTAATGGTGGCATATGTCTTTTATGTTGTTAGACAGTTCGGTTGCGTTATTCTGTTTTTAAAGTCGAAACAAGCATTTTTGGATTATGTGTTCTCTAATTTGAATGGGCTTTGGCATGTAGGCTTGCCCCACGTCATCTTATGTTTGCAGTTGTTGTAAATTGGCTATATTATCTTTTTCGTTTATGTTGCAGTTCAGATACGATGGTGAGCTTCGCAGTAGAGGACAATGATTCGCAAGCGCATGAGGTCTCTTATTAGGCTTTTGTGCTTGGTGGGCATTTCTTTAGTACTGCTACAGGGCCAATACTAATCTATTGAGGCTCATCTATTTTAGTGTACTATTTGGTTGACCCGCGGAAGTTGCTATTTTTTTTATGGCGGGTTTTATTATTGTGTTTTATGTCCTTTTGTTTACTGCCTTCCAGACTGCATGTGTACGTATTGAGCCCACACTTCCATGTCTTTGGAATTTGCAATTACCCTACATCTAAGCTCGAACAATGAGACGGCTAGAGTTTTCGGAGCCCATCTATGTAGTTTTCCTTTTTTTCCTTATTTAGTATCCCCATATCCTAGGTTGGCGGCCTCATCCTAATATACAGCTAGATGCGCTAGCTACTTAAATATTAAACAACAATATTTTTGGACAGTCTGCGAACTTTAGATAACTATCAAGTTCTCAATTCCCATCTGAAAACAGATGCTATTGGTGAATTAGTATATGTAGGTTACGGTTTTTCTTAGAACAGTTGTGTATAACATGTCGCATGAAGCATTCTCATAAAGCCATGATCCCTCCTGAATTAGTGACTTAATAACTGCCTTGGACATTAGAAATATGCAAGGCATTAGAAATCAGTAAGTGGATTGTACCTCTGATGTACAACCACATATAATATAATTTTTGAGCTTTACAATAAAGTTTTTGAGTATAGTATTAAAAATTATGAGTTATACTATAAAGTTTTTGAGTTTATTAATTTGAGCATTAAGCTCAAAAAAATTATAATAAAACTCAAAAAGCATCATATATAAGATGTAAAATGTAATTTATAAACTTTAAAAAGCTCGAAAAAAATGCACAAAAACTCAAAATCATACTACTCTGAGGTAGTACCTCAGATGTATAATCCTTTTTCTCATTAGAAATACGTTTCAGAATTTCCGGTCTTGGGCTAAGCAAACTAAGAGTTACATTTTTCATCTGAAACCGTAGAAATGTGCGTGCCACTTTTAAAAAAATACTGGAAAAACAGCGCATTTTTAGGGTGTTCCAATATTGTCTTGGTACAAAATAGTATGCTTATCACGCTAAATGTTATAACAACTTCTTCTAGGTTCATACATTTCTAATTACCCTAGGGTTCGCTATTTACTTGGCACCAGCTTTAAATTTTTCATGATGACGATTTGCTGACAACCAAATAGTTGTATGCGTACGATATTCGGCTTACAATGGGTTATAAATCTTTTAGTTTCTGATTCAATGTCCCATAATGAGATCGCAAAACATTTGTCAAATTGGGGCACCGCGACCGGGCGCGGAGCAACAACTAGTATACAAAAAAATACAGCTCAAATATGGTAGCTAATAAACAGTTAATTGTTGTTGTTGAGGGGACGATCGAGACAAGTTATGATTGGCCCACCATTGTTTCCAATTACCTTGAGAAGATTATAAAGTAAGTATCATTTTGCTCACATATGATTGGATTCACTTTAATTATTTTATCTAACAATTTAACTCCTTAATGTGAATGATGATACAAATTATTAGATCGACTATTGGTGTCAATAAACTCTCAAGTTCTAGAGAATAAGCTTAAACAAATGTCGAATCGAATCATAGTAACCTAATTGAAGTCTAAAGTGAAAAATCACAATATATAAGGAATAGTAAACACTTCATAGGACTTCAAACAGCTGCGCTCTTTTTGTACGCTTTTGCACATGTGATTATCGTATATATAAATACTTGTAATTTGCATTGTTTTTGCTTGCTCTTCGCTTTATCAAGTGTATTAAAAAAAATCATTGAACTCTAAAAAATTTAAATTGATCAATACAAGAAAAATTATATTCACCACGCACCTATTTGGAATTTCATTTGTGACGTAATTAAAACGTACAGCTAGAAATGCATTATTACTCATACAATATAACAAATGAATTAATTTTCATTTATAAGTTTACAAAAAGAGAAAGGAATAATCCAAATAACGATTCTCTTACATACTACAACATATTCATTTTCTTGTTATGCACCAATTTATTAGATAATAGTCTTATATATTTATAAATTTAGTTTTCTTCTATAAAAGTAAATTATTATCCTTTTTTATAATTTATGAAAGGTATATATATAGAAAAAAATAATTTGTATAACCTTACATAAATGTATAGAACATGCAAAAATAAATCAAAGAAGTATATAATGTAAAAAGGATTATATACATAAGAGTAACTTCAATAAAATTAAAACTAAACAAAATCTCAAAATCAAGTGTAACATACAAAAAATACATCTGAAATATGGTAGCTGATAAACAGTTAACCGTTGTTATTGAGGGGACAATCGATACAAGTTACAATTGGCTCACCATTGTTTCCAATTACCTTGAGAAGATTATCAAGTAAGTGTCTCTTTGCTCACATATGATTGAATTCACTTTAATTAATTATTTTATACAACAATTTAACTCCTTGATGTGAATGATACAAATTATTGGACTATTGTTGTCAATAATTCTCTAAGTTCTAGAAAATAAGATTATGGTATAAATTATCGTAATAATTCTCTAACTCCTGAGGACTTCAAAGCAGTTGCTCTTTTTGTACGCTTTTGCATACGTGATTATCGTATAAATTAAATAAATAACTGTAATTTGCATTGTTTTTGCTTGCTCTTTGCTTTATAAAGAGTAGTAAAAAAAATCATTGAACTCTAAAAACGTTAAATTGGCCAATGCAGGAAAAATTATATATATATTCCACCCGTTTGTGATTTCATTTGTTTCCTAAATAAATCGTACAACTAGAAATGCACTATTTTACTCATACAATATAAGCAAATGAGTTTATTTTCATTTATAAGCCTACAAAAAGAAAAGGAATAATCCAAATCACGATTCTCTTGTATACAAATAACATATTCATTTTCTTGTTATGCACCCATTTTTTAGATAATAATCTTTATATACTCCTTACTTTAAATGGTATAAGTTATTATCTTTTATTGTCAATGCACTAATTATTATAAATTTTTATAATTTTGCTTTATACGAAGTAGACCACTCGTGATCATAAGAATGTACTATCGATCAAACACACTTTTAACTTTGATTGGAACTTTATCGAGGGTGGGTATAACATCGTTCGAAATTAATAACATTTTTTTGCGTCGTATTATATGTAACTGAGTTAATTTAATTATTCGTAACACCTTTAAAGTGATTCATAACTAATAACGTACATTGTATTATTTGCAATATACTTTTGGCATGGTTTTTATTTTATTGATGATTTATTAATATTAATGATTACTTTTTTTTTCATTCTAGGGTTTTTTCTGGCGAAGAGGTACAAGAGTTAATTTTCTAAACAAAAAGAATATTAGACACTTATTTGAAAATTTTACATATTTCTCAAATTATTATACACATTAGGGCTGAGCAAAAATATACGATACGGTTTTATTATACGTATCCGATACGATATACTGTTTCAATTATACGGATTTCCGTATATCCGATACGAATTTCCGTATATACGATACGGTTTATAAAAAACCGTATCGGATACGTATCGACAAAATTTGAAACCGGATATACGGTTTCCGATACAGTTCCTATTTTTAATATAAAATTTAAAAATAAAATCATAAAACCATTAAACGTCGAGTATATCCGTGACTCAATCTTATTACTTTTATACATTTTTAAGTTATTTATTCTTATACTATGTGATACTCTTTTAACTTATTAAGAAAAATAATAAAATCACAAAAAAATAAAATAAGAAATAAAATAAGAAATAAAATTTTACATAATTAAATGAAAAATCGGATACCGGATATACGGAAAAACCGGATATACGGTTTCCGGATATACGGAAAATCCGTATCGGATAAGGATACTCAAAATTGAGATTTTTAAAACCGGATATCCGATACGGTTTTGAAAACCGTATCGGATATACGGTTTTGCTCACCTACACATACTCTTCCATTTCATTATGGTCTTTCTACTTGTTTTTCTACGGAGTATTTTTTTTTGCTGAAATTATATTTTTTGTCAAAAGAGTTGAGGTTAAAGTTTTAAAGCTTTAACTTTAAAAAGTCAAACCAAGAAATCTTAAGGAAATGAAGGAAGTATATTTTAGGGGAAATAACCCCTATTTTAGTCACTTAACTCAATTTTTGTGGTCGATAAGGTAAAATAAATCTATTTATGCAATTGTACAAATTAAAGCTAGACTCTCCCTCGGCTTTATCCAACCCTAACTCGATTTTGTGGTTAATCATAATAATAATCGCGTATATTTTGTTTCGACATTTATTGTACGTGGAGTATAAGTTATGGATTAACTTTACTAATTATCTTTCTTCAAAAATGTGTATGTAGTCTTGTGACACAAACAAAGGCAAGACTAGTTTTGAAGTCGCAGTTGTTATATTCAACTCACTTGGATCACACGGTACGTTCTCTTAATATGATTTTTTATTTTTATGTCTTATTTGGCTTTTCCATATATTAACAGTTTAACACCACCATTTCATATTACTTGGATGAATTTACATTTAATAATCAGTCAAGTACTCAAGTATTTAGCGAGCAGTTGGTTTTGCTTTAGACGGACTATTTTGGTCTAAAGCAATAAGACGAGATTTTGTAACCATTTTACAGTTAGATGTGACTGCTATAGAAAACAAGTTGCCATAAGCTACCCGTCTTATTTTTCAAACAGAAATGGTTCGTCTAAAATAAAAATTTACATTTTGAGAGTTGAATTTACATTTTGAAAGATAGGGTAAAGTGAGTATTAATTTAAAAAGGGAAAATGACATACGTATATAAAAAAAAGGGAAAATTATTGAGTTACGTTAATTATAATTCAAATTTACATGTATATTTTATTAAGAAAATATAGATTTTTAATCAAACATAGAAATATCATATTTTCATTGTATATATAATGTAGGATTTCTTTTAACTTTTATTGTCATGTAAATATTTATTTAAAAATAGAGATTATCATGATTTTACATGAGCAGTTCCCCTATTTAAACGAATTGCATGGACTGGACGTATTGATGATATAATGAGTTCGTTGTATACATTGAAATTCAACGAAGGTGGAATTGATGATGCTCCTACGGGAGATGCTCTAGCGGAAGCCTTGAGGGTAACTTTGTATATATATTTCCAAATTTTGCCCTTTAGTTCACACTTTATTATATAATATTTACCTTTTAATTAATTGATTTTACTAGCTATATTTGGTCTTATATAAAATATTTACCTCCTAATGAATTACACTATATACCATAAATATTAGTGCTAATTATGGTCACAATTTTTTCGCAAGTTATTGTTTAGCTTTTACATGAACAAAACAAGTTCTCTACCAGTTTCAAAAATGAAATAGTTTACTAATCTAAAAAAGCCGCACTTTCGCGCAAAAACGACACTCATTTTTATGATAAAATCTACTATTTTAGATTAAAATGTGTTTTTTTCTGGTATCATGAAGTTATCACTTTCATTAATTGTATGATTTGTATCGTATAATGGCCGCTTTTAGTTTTGAAAAAAAAAATTAAGCCCTAATTTTGGACAATACTAAACTTGAAAACAAGGGTTAAATCAAGTGGTAAAAATTCTCTTATACCAAAAAGCCAGGGTTCGATTCTTACCGGCAAGTCGGCGACACAACAAGTAGGGATATATATCATTGGGGCGGGGCGGGGCGGTGGTGGATATAGGTTCCCCCGTACCCGTACCCACCAAACAATTCTCATATCCATACCCGCCCCGCCACCCATGACGGGTACAAGTTTCCATACCCGTACCCGCCAAATTAAAATCTAGACCCGTACCCGCCCCATTACCCGCCAATCACCTATGTCATAACTTATATTGATATTTTTTTTTTAATAAAATATAGTTTGATCACTATAGATTTCCGCAAGTTTTAATTTTATATTTCTAGTTTAATATTTTGAATAAAAATCAATAATGACCATTATAAAAAATCATAATTATATATATATTCTTTTATTTTTTTGTGGGTAGGCAGATATTAGATAGATATGACATAAAAACCATACCCGCCTCGTACCCGTAACCGCCCACCACCCGCTAAAGCTCTACCCATATCCGCTTCAACTGGGACGGGTGTAAGGCGATACCCGCGTATACCCGCCCCGATGACATTCCTAACAACAAGCTCTTTTTAACCCAAAAAAAAATTTAAAAATAGGTAATGGCTCTTATATGTTCCTCGATCCTATTTTCTTCTCCAAAATGTGTTCTTTCATAAACTTCGCCTTTTAATTCATGGGTTTTTTTATCCCTCAAAGCAAATTATACAAATTACCCTCCTTCACTAATTAACTGATAATTCAGTGATGTAATTTTAAAATCAAATTTGTTACTGTTCAATGTTTTAGAGGGTAATTATCATCATTGATCACCCAATGTTACTAATTCCTCAATTGGGTAATTATTATTTCAATTATTCAATGCTTTTATTTTCATACCCCTTCGTCTCAATCACCTGTTTACCTTTTTTTGTCCTTTGTGACGGACATTATAATCAAAGCTAAACAAATGAATGAGACGGGAGGAAATACTTTTTTGATCATCTTTTCTATGCATGAATTTATTTTCATCTTCTGCTGATACAGTTGATAAATTATAATGTCGATCATTTAAATGATAAATTAGTTACTTAAAAGACGAGTTTACAAACTTATGTAGTAAGACCGCCTTACACAAGAATTTGTCGAATGTTTATTGATTTCAAATGCTGTTAATTAACTGTATCAGGGGTGTTGTTCACTTGTTTGATTAACAGATGCTGTTCAATTGGGTACTGGGTTTTATTCAAACTGTTTTGATTGTTTTTCCCAAATAAAGATTGGATCTTTTACACTGTTCATTCTGAAATTAATTTGATAACTTAAAAGTAAGAGTTGTTATTACAAAATCGGGTTACTGTCGCGGTTGCAGTAATGCTTGTGAAATGTTTGTATCGGAATGTCGCAGATGTAATGTAACTGGTTGTGTTACTTGAAAATAATTGGTAGTGTAGAAAGAATTGTGCTAGTTTCTGTTGAATTAAACTCTACCATGTTCTGGCTAATGCTGCAGATTTTCGATATCCCTCAAAATGGGTACCACACGGGTGGGAATCTGGATGGAAAACGGCATTGCGTTCTTGTTGCTTCTGGAAACCCCTATCCTTATGATAGATGGACTTTACGACCTAATATTGATGGTTGTGGAAATAATTACCCGTGTGTTAGTCCTGAGACAGTTGCGCGGTGGTTTGTTCAGGTATGAAGTTGCTTTAGCCTCCCCCCCCCCCCCCCCCCCCCCCCCCCCCCCGTCTTGTTAAAAAAATTAAATGAAAAGTGGTTTTATGTTTACTTAACCTACTTATTTCCTTGTGCAGTGTTCGGTTTCCCTCTCAGTCATTTGTACAAGGAACTTACCCAAAATAAGAACACTGTATGAAGTGGTAAGCTGATCTTTTGCTTTTCAACCTGTTAATACTATATGTAGAAGTTTATAGCTATGCTGACAACTACTCATTCTTCATATATTTGTATAGCTGAATTCTGCACTGCTGTGTTGCCTGTACAAAATATTTATGGCTTAGTGATCACGGTACAATAATTGTGGGAAAACACTTATAATATAAAAAACGAGCTTCTGGGGGGTGGGAGAGAGAGACGTGTTGTGCATTCATTCTGGTGTGAGCTTCAAAAAATGAAATTAACTAGGTTTACCCTCTGGAAGTAAATGGCCTTGTGGAAACTAATGATGTTTAAGGTTTTCATGGAACGAATGTGGCTTAACTTCCTCTTGGAGGAGTATACAGTTGATTGGTTATTGTTTTTCTTCGTTGCCTTTTTATTCTCTTGTATTCTCGTAGCTGTTTGATCGTCTTGAAATGATTATGATTTATGAGGTATACTTTGAGGTATACTTTGAGGTCAGGTTTGACATATGGGAATAAATGGTGAGATCACAATATCAATTGGGATGTTGTGTAGGCTGACGCTTTACGGAAATTGCGATTCGACTTACATAAGGTGAAATGCGGCTTAGTTGGTTAAATTATTTTCACCCTTTCTGCTAGTTTGCAAATTTTATCTGACCTAGCTATGCATGGAACACGTTGTATCCATATTTATGGCCATTATGGTTGGATACGCTGCTGATCTCTTCCATGAGTACTTTATTCTTTATTTTTACTGCCTGCGTCCATTTGAGTTTCTACTTAGAAGGGTATGGAAAAGGTTTGGACTCTTGGACGATGTTTGGAATGATCTCAGTTTCTCCTGTCTTGTTTTCTTTCATCGTTGGTCTTTCTTCCGTTCACATAATGCCAATATCTCTTATTCTCTACTTTGAAGCAATATCGTAGCCTTTATGTGCAAGGATATCTTAATGAATGGGAGACGGGGAAGTTCCTGACTCTTAGCTATCTATCATGAAGAATGTTTGAGCGAGCTTGGCCATATGCTTGTAGGTTTCAAAGTTTGCTCACCTTGAGCTTGGCCTATTTGCGGTCCCTAACAATGTATGTAACCGGGAGTAGGAAACTAACTTAGCCCAACTCCTTATTCTTACCGACTACTGAACTCCTAGTGCACACAATTGCCTTAAAACTTATAAGATCCGTTGATAGGTGCAGACTTTTTTTACTGTCGTTGGCTCTTTAGATTGTCAGATACTATTGACACTCCTCAACAACCTGGACCTGAAAAGGCTGAAACTGCCATTTGTCGGCTATATATTTCATGTTTGGTAAACGGAGACATGCACTGTCTCATAGTTCAGTTATCTACATTTTTGTGGGTTTAGATAGGAGCAAAGAGTGATTATGGCATCGGAGAGGGGCAGTGGGGACTATGGAGTATGGACTATGGACACAATAATTCCATTCACATGATGAAGTTTGATTTTCTTTTGTCATATCAATCAGTTAATGATTTATTTTATTTCCGAAATAGCAGACAGACTCTTATGAGTAGCTTATGAAGCAATGACTTATTGACTGGATTTCTCCTCTAAGTAGTATATACCTATGTCCTCTTTGTTTTAGTGTTTGTTAATCTAAAGCAGTAGTTATGTTACTTCAGGCAAAACGCAACCGTAATGCAGAAGACCCACTTGTCCAAGTTCATCAACCTGGCTTCCTTGTGCTCATATCAGAGGATTTTAAAGAAGCTCTGACTGCTCTGGCCGCAACAATCCCAGCATCACTTCAAAATGCTTCGGATCCGATAAGCCCAGTACCATGTCAGAATTCTTTGAACCCAACAAGCCCAACACTAGATCAGAAGGCTTTGGACCTAAAATGCACAAATCCACATCAAAATACATTGGATCCATCAAGCCCAAAACCTCATCAGAATGGTGTGGCCCCAACAAGCCCAGTTCTAAATCAGGATTTGGATGCAACAAGCCGAGCACAAAATGAGAATGCTTCAAGTCCTACGAACCAAGTACCAAATTTGGATGCTTTGGATCCAACAGACTTGACACCATCTCAGGATGCTTTGTATCTATCAGTCCCAGCACCACTTCAGGAAGCTGTTGCACCTTTACACCCAGAATTGGAGGCGTCAACTTCTTATCAACCAGGTGGTATTTCTTAATCAGTTATGACTGTATTTGTAACTCTTGATGTTGTGTTCTTTACTTTAGGGCCATAGAATTTCCTTGCTTTTTGGTTATTTTTCTTAAGAAACCGCTTATGCTTCTTATGCATAAATCTTTTTTTATACTCCTTCCGTCCCGGTCAATAGTTTACATTTTCCTTTTTAGGGTGTTTCAGTGAATAGTGAGTAGTTTACACTTTCCTGTTTTGGAAATGTTTTACTCTCTACTTCATCTTCTAATAATATTAAAAGCAATTCTCTCATCTCTCTACCGTGGTCTTTGTGTATAAAACACATTTACTTAAAAGTTGGAAACACACTCCAATCTGGATAATGCTACTCGTCTTTGTAAACTAATGACATTTGTAAACCAATGCTACTCGTCTTTATACTCCCTCCGTCCCGGTCAATCGTTACGATATTCTGTTAAGCAACTAATGACATTTGTCTCCTTTAACCAAACATATCCGAGTAACTATCCCATTTAACTATTTAAGCATAATAGGCATCCTCCCACTGCCACCAAAAAGATCTACTAAGGTCCCCACCCCAGTGGATATACCTCTCAATAATAACAACCATTAGCCTCCAGAACGTTGCTTCTATTACGTCTATTAAGTATACTAGCAAGAGTTGAGTCTGATATCTTGTCGCAAAAGAACTGCCCAACTTTTACGGACAACTATTTCCTTCCAGACTCACCCGGCATGGCTCCCATGCTTTTTTCGCCTGACTCTGGCTAATATTTTCCCCGAACAGTGGCTATAAAGCTTAATGACAGCAGCTTTATTGCCCTCTTCTCTCTAATTATTGTTGCTTAGAAATATGCAGGGAGCATTTAAGCTGTACAAGGTGTTTAACTGACCAAGTTCATAGGAAATTAAACGAATGATAAAGCGTAATAAATGTAGATGTCAAAAACCAGCATTTCCTTTTTCACTCAGACATAAGCTGGTATGCTTTTCTGACACATTATCCGTGAAGGAATGTAACGCTAGCTTTTTGTAGTGTTTTATGGGTAAGTTGTTGAAGGAGTAAATGATTGATCGAGTATATCTTTTCTGTTTATGCATACTCGCATTTGCTGTGTTATAGCAGGTAAAATAAAGAAAATCTGAGTATGTACATAGCAACCAGGTAGATTGTATGGAAAATAGTGTTTTTGGTGATGGCGTGCACAATCCAAACTTGCGAGCTTCTTAAAATCAACTCTTGCTATGGTAATTGAAGGTGACAAACATGTCAAGACTCTATATCTTGTAGTCCCCAATCAATAGCACGGTTTACTCGTGATCAATTGTTGCCTTTTTAGGCATTTGAATTAAATCTTATATTTTTAACATAGTGTCCATTTTTTCTTCCAATATATCTGTTGATGAGTCTTCTTTTTGCGCTGTAAAATATTTAGCTATTGTAATCCATGTGATACAACTATACAAGTGTCATCAATGTTGATGGATCACAACGTGGTCTATCAATTAATGTACTGGTTTACGTCTCAACTTCTTTTTACCGCTGCCAAAAAAAAGCATGACATGGAGTACAAACCTCTAAATTCTGTTAGTTATATGGTCGGTTTTGCTTATAAAAAATTGGTTTCTGGTGTGACCTCAAGTGTATGTAGGACTATAGGTAAAAGTAGCACGCTTCACAATCTTAAAGCATGTAATGTCCCATAGTGTTAAGGAGTCATCTCTTAATTAACAACCTGTGTATTTGGTCTCTATAGGCTTGTTCACGTGACTTGGAAAAAATTTCTTTGGTGAAGTACGCCTTTCCGCTCTGAGGCTAGTATTGAACCCCATTTAGAAATCAAAACACCTATTAAGGTTTGGGCCTTTTGTTGGACTATGATGTGTGAGAGAGTTAATATATATATATATGCTACTGTAATGGAGAATTAATGTAGCTCTATGCCAAATAGCTGTGTTGTGTATTGGAAATGTAGTGAGGATGACTCTCATTTGTGCTTAGAATGGATTTCACGTACTCCCTTTTGTGGAGATTAATGATTCTCCTTAGGTGTTCCGGACTTGAGAAATCTGTTTTGTGGGGTGATATAGAAGTATTGATGGGAAGTTATGGAATTATGCTTTTCTTGCGGTGTTTTGGTGTTTGTGACAGAGCAAAATTATTTTATGTCTACCAGGATTGACCATTCTGTTGATACACTTGGGTATGATTATATATTTGGGTTTCTTATGGGCTAAGGCAACGGGAGCTTCATTAAAATTTGTAGTTACCAAAATGATAAGATCTTGTTGGTGGGACGTGTACGGTAACTATATTTATCGCGGTGGCATAATAGGTAAAAAAAGAACACGCAATGCCCGAGTGATATCACGCGAACCCCCTCTACAATGATTAATGTCATCCTTTGTAGACCTACCCTTCACCTGCATTTTTTAGTTTTGATGGTGTAGTGAGTTTTAGCAGTGCGGTTTAGTTTTGAGTCTTGACACTCTGAGCCATGACCAAGTTAGGATTTAAATACGCCCTTGGTCAATTATGTTAGATTTCGTGGTGGAAAACTTTTGTTAAGGTCGAGTATGGTCAGTCCAAGTTTAGGCTGCCAGATTGCGTGAGGTTTCTACTATGTTAAAGACTAGTAGTGGTTCATTTCCTATCCTGGCTTGGTTAGGCACTTGAATTTGAGTTTTCGGATAAATGTTCTGCTGCAATGTGCTAAATGTGTACTGTGTAGTAACTGTAATTGAAACATCTGGTAAAATATTTCTACGCAAATGATATAACCCTTGCATTCTAAAACTCGGCATATTATTTACAAATACACTGACCGTTTTAGTTTTTTTTTAATCTCATGTCAACATTTGATCCCTTCGTCTTATCGTTGTGTTAACTAGTGTTTTAGGATATTTCTATGCATGTGCTTAGGTTGGTTAGGGAAAAAAATATTATTTCAAGTAAAGTAGCATCTATCAAGCTGAAATATTAGTTTTCCTTATATGATTTACGCAAGTAATGACCGAATGACTAAGTGCTTTGTGTTCATTAGATAATGTTGAATGCCGTTCATTGGAAGCTCGGAAGTTGGAAATGTATTCTTGTTTGATTAAAAAAATATAATACCTTATGCACCTTGTTATTGTTTGATATGGAATTTTATATAATTATATGTGTGTTTTGTCCAACATGTGGTGGTTCTTGCCTTCTTGGTTGTGATCGTCTCTCTTGTAGAATTTTTGGGTTCTAAATGAACTTAGTCCTGCGATTTACCATATAAAGAATTCTTGACTGGAGAGGAATATTTTTTCTTGCACATTTTTCTAAGCTCCCGGTAAAGTTAGTTCCGCGATATTCTATCTAAAGATAAATCTTTATTAGAAAATCATCTTGAACTTTCTTTCTCTTGGATATGTGAGCCACGAAAGAGACAATTTCAACCTCTGTTGTCATAAGTCGATCACTTCCTTTTGCGTAGCTTAGATTATTTTCTGCTGTCTTACTTGTCTATCAGGTAAGAGACTTGATTAAGGATGCAATAAAGGTGATGATAGATATTTTATCCAAACGGATATGGTCCTTTTTTGCTATTCTTTTCGCTTCAGTTCGTCCTCTTAGTTGCCTTTTATTCACGGTGGAATATATTGGTTGTTTCCAGATTTTAAATTTGAAACCTAAAGGTGCTTTGTTTCTCATTTGAGTGACAACTATTTATTCGTTAACTTGAGGCTTAGGGTTAACCTGTGGCCTGTGGGTGTATTGATAATGGTTTAATTTATAGTATCACTTGAGGTTACGAAAAGAGCAGAAAGGAAAATTAAACGAGCGAAGTTACAGAGGAAAAGGTTCCGTTCTTGGTAGATTTCATCACGACACAATATTAAATGCTTAGTTTTAGAAATCCATTATGCTATGACTGCACATGTTCTCTATTGTTATGTTAAAACCTATGTTGCACTTAAATGTTTTTCATCATATCTACTATAAACTCTCCTTCCCCTTTATTGTGCTCTTTATATTGACTATTTTCTGCTCCTGTACAGTTGCAATTAGTTTTATTGATTAGTTTCTGAGTTATTTTTATCTTTTACGGAGCTGCAAACCCATCTTTGGTTATGGATACAGCGTACAATGCGATACTCATTTTGGGTCATCAAGAAACAATCTCTGTGCTGTTTGCACAAGGGTAGGCCTCGTGCATCCGACCCCTATATTTGTGGGAGCCCTTGCGACACTGGGGTAATGTTGTGTTGTAGTTGATGAATAAGATTATTCAAATATTCCGTCATGGTATTTTCCTCAGCGTGTTGCACCTGTCAAATTTCCTTTCCGTAGGGCAATATTTTATGATTTCATACATTCTAAATGTGTTCAAGTTTCATTTTTAAGTAGGAATTTTCGTTGTTTTTTCTTAATACTAATGTGCTGTCTTCTTACCTTTTCTTCCTTTTTGAACTCTTTTTCATCTCAAGGTAACTATTTTTCTCAGCGTGTTGTCCCCAAATTATTTTGAAACCAAGGATCTGTTGTTGCCTGTTGCCTGTTGCCTGTTGCCTGTTGCCTGTTGCCTGTTGCCTGTTGCTATGGCAGTATTCTGAATCATCTTGTTCTATTTACAGATAATATTCCTACAAGCAAAACAGTTCATGAATCTGTTGGAGATATATCTGCTCAAAGACTTCATAATGTAAGAATTCATCTATGCCTCTTCCGTCCCATTTATATCATCCCTATTTGACTTTGATGGCCAACAATGTTTACTATTGCCGTTGTACTCTATCTTTTAAATATAGAGTTTCACAACCTATAAATGTAAAAATGTTAAATTGTTGATTTTGATGAATGGCCTGCGATATACTCGTATTTTTTTCTGTATATATATATTATAGTGTACACATCTATCGAAGAAATTAATGGTCAAAGTTGAGGTCATCGTCCACCAAAGTCAAGTGAGGTCTATATATGGGATTCTTTAATATACCTATTTACCAACCAAATTTCCAATCTCATGTCCCTGTTATCTCGAAGTAGTTTCTTCTGTGCCTGTAGAATTGTCAACAATGTGATTTTGTACTTTTCAGGAGCCCACAAGTGTGACTCCTTTGACAGCCTCATCTCTAAAACCTCATACGTCCTTTCTCAATGCTGATACTGCGATTATAACAAGCTTACAGACATTCTCACTGCCTGCGATACCTGAAGACCAGTTTTGCGATATCGAAGATTTTATGTGGATTGTTAACGATGATGCAGAGTCAATGCTCGATACCCTTTTAAGTATGATATTTGTTTCTCCGAGTCCCCAGAAATTACAGGTTTTCCTGACATTGCTAGTGGCAGTATGAGTCCTGGGTCTGGGACGGTTACAGCCACATCTCTAGTTGTTAAGAACCAGAATGAATCTTCAGTAGTTCCAGCCTTAATTGAAGACCAAATTCCAATAACAAGTGAACTTCAGCCATCTAGTTATCTCTTTGATACTATTCCTAGCATGGAACGAGCACCATCTTGCCAAACATCTTCCCAAATTCAAGATATTTTGGGAGCGAAACTGGACAAAACTGTGTTGACTATATCTCAAGTTGCTAAGAACTCGAATGAGTGTTCAAGGCCTGGTTTAACTACAGGTATGTGTCGATCTGTGGAGATGTTGAATGAATATTCAAGGGGTGCGGCCTTCACCAAAGGCAAATTTCAGGTGACAACTCAACATCACCCTTCTGGGATCCCACAATCGCCTCATAGCATTTTACCACAAGTAACATCTTCTCACAAGGACAATTCGCGAGCCAACCTGGATAAGACTTTGATGAATATGCCCCCAAAATTCGCAGATCCCCTTATCCACAGCAGTTTGAATCCCAAGTTTGGGACAACCACTAGCGCGTCTAAGGTTTTCAAGAAACGAAATCAACCCTTGAAGGATACAACCTCTACAGAAGGCAATATTCCATCAACAACCCAAAAACAGCTTTCTAGACATCTCTCAGAAAACACTCCTACCACTTGAGGACAACTGACATCTCATGAGGTCAATTTGGGAGCGAACGTGGCTAGCTCTTTGCTGAATAGACCTCCCAAGTCTCAAGAGCATCTCGCCTGGATTAGTTCGAACGTGAACCTGTATGAGACTTTACCGAAAAGGCCTCGTAAGTCTAAGCAGCCGAATGGTTCGAGCGATTTTGCACCTTCAGTTAAAAAAACTGCGTTGCAGAAGGTTTCTTTATCTTCAGCAAATGCAAAATATGAGAAATTGTGGGAGGTATGCTGTTTTTAGGTTTCAATTCTAGTTATATTTATCTATTTCGTAGGCTATGACTGTTTTTGGTTTCTTCTTTTAATGACAAATTGCCCTGTTCCATGAAAGCTGTATTGCCATCAAGGCCAGTTAATGACTGTGATAGTGTGAGCACCTTTTCTTTTACAATGAAGGATGACAAAAAAACAATTGAGGAAATTAATATACATGCAGATGTTAAATTAGTAAATTACTACAACCCAACTGATATAATGCTGCAGGGGGACTTATGTGGCCGAAAACGTGGGAAGGCAGTTTCATCCTCCAGAGTGGAGGTAATTTCAGTCTTGGAGTGTCTTCACGGAGTTTTGACCAATTTATGTGTTGATATTGTTTCTTTCCTTATTCTGGATTCTGCTAATAGTTTTTTTGGATGCTCGTATACCAAATTTTCTGTAACAGGCTTTCAGGATGGCATCGGCGTCTGTGATGTAAGTGCTACAAAATACATTCATAAGCAATCAACAATAACATTACTCCAGTATCAAGGGCTGCTATGGCAGGGTTAGACAAGGTCGGATGTATGCAGCCTTACCCCTGTTTTAACACACAGAGAGGCTGTTCATGTCTGGATGACCCAAAATGAAAATTGTGTAGAGAATAGCATCAAATGACTACACTTCACTATTGAAAGAAGCATAACTAGTTCATGACTTATTTTGCTTTCCAATCGTAACGGGAACCAAAGATTTATGAATCTTTGGTTCCATTTTAACAACAGTATTTTTTTAAAAAAAATATACGAAAATAATAGAGCATATTTTCTAGTGTTCTACATATTGCTATTTTAAGCGTCGCTTTTAAGAAGACAAATGGTACTTGAGTCCATTATAGTCTTTTGATGTGCCTTTTCTGAGTGGCTGTTTAATTGAGGCTGCAACTGTTGATCTATAATAATGGATAATTATTTAAGTCTAATATCTCTGGATGAATATTGTGTGGTTATCTTTATCTTCTAGGTCGCATAGAAGACTGCTTAGATTGGTCATATTAGTAATGTTGGACGACTAGATGTATCTTTAATTGCTCTAGCTACATTGGATAATATTATTGAACGCCAGCGTGATGAAACGAACAAATAACTATATATGTAAAATTATCTATGGTTAGTCCAGTCACTAAGCTTTTTTACTCTCCTCAGGCTAGCTGAAGATTGGCCAAACTGCATTGAAGTTGCTGACTTGACGCCTTTGGAGAAATTAAATCACGAGTTATGTCTTCTGCATGCGCGATTTTATATGTTACCAGCCCCTTTGATCTATTCTCGCCTCTGGCTTTTATACCTCGGAATTTATCTGTTTGTCAATTAACTTCATTTTGTATGCGTCAATCCAGATTTGCTGGTTCAAGAGCAGTTCTGCTGATTTTCAAGGTGTTAACGTCTGATTGTGTTCTAAAACAACTGAAAGAGAAAGGACTTGTAAGTAATAATTTTTGACAAATATAGTATTTTCTGTTCGTCTTTGGGCCATATATTCTCCATGGGTTTTCAAGCTAGTTTGTTGGTAGCGTGATGAAATGAACAAATAACAATTTCTCTAGGGTAGTCAGTTCTGCTTTGACCTCGTCATAACTAAGAAAAAAAAATTCTACCATTATAGTCTCTTGTGGTTTTTTTGGAGTGTGATTCGACAATTTGGTGTTTTTGTAATGCTCATGTTCTTATTCCTATCTGCCCGCTTGTGCAGGGTGCAGTTATTGATCCCTAAGGCAAGTCTTCTACATTCTAGCAATGTCACTAGTACATTTTCTTAGAATGTGAAACCACTTGTTTAGGTCCTTTTAGAAGTTTTTATGTTCATATGAACCTTTCCTCAAATATGATAACATAAAATTAGATGGCGTTTTCAGTTGGAAACTGGACTTTGATGGATTATAATCTCTCTTTGACATCCGGTTTAATTCCACAAATAGACTGTGTCTCACCCGCGAGGAGGAGAGATAATCCATTTCCTTAGCCGAAACGAGATTTCCCATCCGTAAACTGGCAAAATTTTGTTCTCTTATATGAATGCGGGACACTAGTGACATTTATACAAGCTTGGGGCTCTGGTAACGTATATTCGTATACTAATAAATTTTATTAATAACTGTAGTTTTTTAACAAAAATAATAATTTATTGTTAAATCCATGTCTGTTAAGGTGACGTTCTCATCAAACATTCATTTTCCTATTGATGTTCCTGTATGTTCAGGTTGCCCCAAACTCAAACGTGGTGTCGGGCAAAGCACTGATAGCAACAGAGTAG
This sequence comes from Heliosperma pusillum, assembly GCA_022085475.1. NCBI lineage: Eukaryota > Viridiplantae > Streptophyta > Magnoliopsida > Caryophyllales > Caryophyllaceae > Heliosperma > Heliosperma pusillum. Next base: position 21,560 of record JAIUZE010000112.1, read on the forward strand.
AACCTCTAATTCTGATCCCTCCGGTTGCTGAAGTTTGTTATTCGCTACAATCGGTCTCTTGTCAACTAACTGCGACTTGGATATGGAACTTACTTTCTAGTTTTGTATGATTGTATGACTCAAGTACATCACTTCCACTATTAATTGTAGTTCTGTTGTATTACCATGACATTAAAGAGATGTTTGTTTGCGTTTATCACGGTGTTAAATATAGGCCTTGATATTGTCACGTAAACTGTGTCGAGGGTTTTGTGCATACAGGTTCAGGGACTGTTTACTTAGGCTTCAAAACTCGGTTTTTTTAATGGTTTAGCCGCAACAACCTATATTAGGCTGCGGAATAAAACCAAGAAAAGTCGATGGTCTCTTTATAGTTTGAACGATTCAGGTACTGAATCCTAAAGAATATCGGAATGATTGAGGTTAAATCTAACCAATCCAACTAGTGACCAAATTTGTATTGTAAATTCAATTGATATTGCAAAATCATTTAAGGTTTTACAATGTTTTTTTAAAGCCGTTTATAAGAGACTTACTCTTTATTGTTCGGTCTCTTTTAAAGTATTATTCATCTATTTCATTTCCACATTTTCCTTTACTCTACGATAGAAAGTTACGATACATGCACCTAAATGAAGTAAATCAAAGCCATAAATTGAACATAATTCATATCCATAAACCATAAATATAACAAATACTCCCATAGTTACTCATTGTCATATTTTACGATATATTAAGGAAAGATATAATAACTCCAAAATTACTAATGTCACTAATTTTTGTGAAACGATGAATAGTAATATCCCCTTAGACTAAGCTTGAATTATTGTGACATTAACAAAAGGTGTAGTATCATTCTCATTTCCCTAAATACTGGCAAATGATAATCACTTTTTCTCATTGCACAATAATATAAACGAAGTTTAACGACATGTTACCCTTCACCGTCTCACAAACCTGAACAACGTCAGTAGTTTTGAAATGACATTATACATTTATACAATTATTATGCTTATCTTATGGGTTATGATAATGACACTATCATTTTTACTAATGTAATTTAAATACAGGTTAATTATGTAAATATCTTACTTATTCACTATCTCACAGATTGAGTGACATTAGTAAAAACAGTCGTAAAAAAAAAGAAGAAACACAAAAACAGAGACAGTTGGAGATCTGACACGTGAGAGGGTTATGTGAGTGAAGAGTGTCACTTCCAAAATTATTTGAAAAGAAAAACAAACTGTTACTCCCAACTGTCCCACTCATACTTTCTTAAGTCTTCTCTTTCTCTTTGCAATTTGCCAAATAATATAACCTGTTTTTTTCACTTTTTATTATTTATTATGTTTTCTATTTGATCATCATCATTCTTAAACATTTATTATCTTTATTTAACAAAATCCAACAAATAAATGCTTATATTTTTCTCCAAATTTGACTCTTTTATTTGTATAAACATAATAATTTCACCATGAATAATAATAATAATAATACTAATACTAATATCAATAATATTAATAATGATATTCAAGATAATTCATCTCCTTCTTCCTATAATTCTGCCACTATTTCTCCTGCAACCCAGGTTTTTATTTTTAATTTAATGTTTTGGGCACTTTTAATTTGGCTTTTTTATGTTTATGTTTATATGTTTATGTTTATGTTCAATTTAATGATTAATTTATGAATATGGGTGGTTTTGAATTTTGGGTTTTAGAAGTTGGTAACTATTTTTTGTTATTGATTATTGATTGATACTAACTTTATTGCAGTGAAATTCACTAGGGTTATCTTGTTACTGTTAGTTGGGTTGCTTTATGTGATTCAAAGTGCATATTCCTTTTCACTGTTTGCCTTGTTCTTTAAGCATATTCATTTCTCTAGGGAAAATTTCAATATTTGTTTGGTATACTAAGGCTAAGAGTCTAGTGACGGAGCCAGGATTTGTAGTTAGGGGGCGGAAATTTTAAAGGGTTGAATTACTGATGATTATGGTACACTAGGGGAAAAATCGAATTTTTTTTAAACTAAAATATTAATTTTTTTCGTTTGTTAAGAGGGCGAGTACCCCTGCTAGCCTCCTTAGATCCACCACTGGCTATGGCCTAAGGGTAATATTCAGATAAAAATTACGGAGTACATGATATAGTTCTACCTTCTCCCTTTCCCCTCTCACAATCGGTTAATTTAATAGATATCGTGTGGGGTCAGATAGCTAGCAAGCGGATGTGGCAAAATATATGATATTTTAGGTTGTGAGAGGAGAAGGTAGAAGAGAAGGTGGGTAGCAATTCTCTGAGTATTTTGTGTGTGGCTTGAATTTGGAGGGTTTAAAATTATTGATATATAGGCCTATGTGAAAAACTTTTAATCAAATCTATCGAAGAATGGCTAGCGTAGTTACACCTTTGCAGTTTCGATGATCAATGTTAGTCGACCACAAATCATTTTGGGACTAAGTTGTTATTGTTGGCAATGTGCGGATGGGGATCTTTCCCTCCCTTTATTCATGAAGGGGAGGAGGCCGAGGTTACTTTATTATATGGGCTTATCTAGGAAGTTGATTTCTGCGCTAGATCAAAACTAGAGTTTTTCCATTTCTTTTGGTGTACATTAATACATGTGTTGCATACTTACATGATGTTTTGAAAAATTCTTCACATTTGATATGAGTTTCTATTTGATATAGGACGTTGATCTTAGTGGAAGAAACACTAACCGCACCTACGCATTGTCGTTTGAGCAATCAAGACATTGGCAAGATGTGTTCTGGTTAGCAGTTTTTATTGTGCATTTGGGAGGGTTAGGACTTCTTTTGGTCGTTCTTGGTCTCAATAGGTTTATGAAAAATGACAGACTAAATATTGATAAATTTACATTTATATTTTTGGAAAACCATCATGGACGGACCGAGGACTACTGGCCATTGTACGCAGTTGCTGGTGGTGCCGGTACATTTCTTGGGTGGATGTGGTTGTTATTGCTTGGTTCTCAGGCCAACCATATGATGAAAATCTCAGTCCACATTTTAACCACTTATCTTGCTGTCGTCAGTATCTTTTGTTTTTGGGCCAAGCAGTACTTTTGGGGATCTGCATTCGCTGTTGGCGCATTTATGCAGTTTTTGTATGTCATCTCAGTCATAGACAGGTATTCAGAATGTTCATTCAAAATATTTTTGCACTTTCTAAAATTATTTATGCTCATTAGCTGATCACTAAAGTCAAATGAAGACAATAAGTTTGGGATCTAGGTAGCAGTAAACTAGTATATCTGCTTCACTAAGAGGCGTATCGTGTTTCCCATCTCCTGTAGATTACCATTCACGATGCTAGTGCTCCAAAAAGCTGTAAAGATGACATGGAGCCTTCCTAAAGTTATGAGCATAACATGTGCATTCATTCTGGTTATGCTATTATGGATGGCATTGTGGTCCTTTGGAGCTGCTGGCGTTGTGGCTTCCAGTATGGGTGATGGTGGACGGTGGTGGCTTCTTGTGGTGAGCGGGCAAGTTTGCTCTCTGTTTCATTAGCGGTATAATGATAGTGATCAAACCTGATTACTGTTATAGTTACCAGTATTTTCAACTGTATGTGATGTTATTCCTTTGCCCTATTATGCAGGTGCTTTCTGTAAGCTTATTTTGGACAGGTGCTGTTTTTTGTAACACAGTTCATGTAATAGTATCAGGGATTGTTTTTCTTGTTCTTGTCCATGGTGGTCAAGGAACAGCATCCATGCCCCCCAACTCCTTAATGAAGTCTTTGCGCTATGCTGTTACGACTTCGTTTGGCAGTATATGCTACGGGTCACTCTTTACAGCAGCTATCCGTACTCTCAGATGGGAGGTATTTCTACTATTTCCACTTGTAACTAACAGTATTTACGACTTCTTTTTTCGTTCCTTGGCTAATTTCACTACGGTGACCTGTAGTTTGATTTATTTTCACATTGGTGCCACCAGGTTTCACTAATTACGTTTTGGTGACATGATATTTGACCCTTTGAGCTATTACTCGGTTAGATCACCAAAAATTGGTTCATCGGTCAAATCTTGTCACTAAAGCGGACTTGGTGAAAGCTTGGGAAACCAAATCGAATAGCCGAATGTTGGTAATTTAAAGCTGATATTTTTTTTTAATATATCTATGTCGTTGGATGCCTCATTTGGGTTGATCGTAATTTTCTAATATGAACAGATAAGAGGATGTCGATCAAAGATTGGCAATAATGAGTGCTTGATTTGCTTTATTGATTTTCTATTTCATCTTGTGGAAACTCTTGTTAGGTTCTTCAACAAGTATGCCTATGTACAGGTTCGTTAATGCTTGACACTTATGTTTCTCGCATCTTCTCTACCCAAGAACTTTTAATGGTGTTTATGAGTCGTACACGTCCTTAAAAGTTCAGCATGAATAAAAAGTTACCCCTGCTGACAGAAGTTGATCACTCGGTGTTTTAGGTGTATGGTGTCATTCAGACCGAAGAAAAATCCCGATCCAAACTCAATGTTTAGAACTAGCTTCTGTTTTAAAAACCCCTTATAAATAAATAGTAATCAAACCCATTATCAATTTGCCGCTGACCCAAAACCAACTCATTTCATTTAATACATAAATTTCGTGATTGGTAGTTTTTTTGTTCTAACCAGAATAATATAGTTTTAAAGTCAAGACAATTGGATTAGGTCAAATCAGGTTTTGATAAGGTTTTCCATTAGATGTCGGATCGAGTTTGGATTTGGATTGTATTAAAAAAATTATGGATTGGTTACGATTTTCCGGGTTTGGATCGGTGGATCCAAATTATGGCGACAAGAGTAGTTGGAATGATATAGTTCTGCCACTGCATTTTCTTTTCTTTGGTGACTAGGAAAGGAGAGTAGATAGGACTGAATGAAGCTAAATGGTTTAGTTTTCTTGGGTTTTGGGATACGATGAAATAAAAGAAAATGACTCGCTACATGTGTAATGTTGACCTCCCCTTGACTTGCCATGTATGTGAGCTTCTAAGGCAATGGCGTAACATTATTATTGGTTCAGTGATCAAATACCTTAAAGGACTATTTTGTCTTTCATCGGGAACTTTTAAGTCACTTTGATAGTTGTTATTTTTGGATGCCGTTGATCTAGGCACCACTCACTAGAACCCCTTGTATCATTTGCTTATCTATCTCAGCAATGTTTGCGTGCTTTCGAAAATGAAGGTTTTTTGTGATATTTGCACCGTAAACTTTTATCTAACAGATTGCAGTCTCTGGTAAAAGTTTTAATCATTCTGCAAGAGACGCCTGGGAATTGTTCCAGTCAACCGGGGTAGAAGCCCTTGTTGCATATGATTGTTCCGGAGCTGTCCTACTTATGGGTACTCTTTTAGGAGGCCTCATCACGGGAACGGGTGTCGGTGTCTGGACATGGATCAGATCAAGTGACAGAGTATTAATGGTGGGATCCACCTCCATGCTGATGGGCATGATTTTGGTAAGTAATCTTATCTATACCTGATGTAGGTCCAAGAGTCTGGGTATTGCCCCATATCATATTGGTAGGTAAAGAAGCATATAACCACCAGACAACCTTTATTTTTTTCGTATTATTATTTTCCTCCTTTTTCCACTTTTTAATGAAGTAAATATGTCGTGACTTGTGATGGTTGGTAAATAAGTAGGGTTAAGAACTATTAATGTTAAGTGTAAGTGAACCCTCGTCTAGCTGCAGTGATCAGTAGAATATAGTAAGCAAAGTTATTTGTCCTCTTGTCTGTTTCGACATAATCTCAGCTGTGCAGTAAGCGTGGCACATATCGGCTTGCTTGAAATATAGTCACAAAACCTTAGAAATCCTTATAACTTGGTCGAGATTTTGGAACAATGGTAATACTCATGACCAGGATCGCCACTATCCAAGTATTTCTTGTTTGTGTCACTGCTGATGGCATTTGTGTTTGTCTATAGGTTGGGTTGGCAATGGTGGTGGTGGAAGGTGCAGTTACTGCATTGTACATATGTTATGCTCTGGATCCTCTACTCGTTCATCGATGGGATCCCGATTTCTTCAACCACATGTCGGAAATGCTTCATCAGCGACTCCAACACAGGAGTGCCCGGGGTCGACAAGTTTTGACTCGCACTAGTTTAGACTTACATTTGCCAAATTAATTGCCTGATTGTTAGATGTTAAGGCCATGTAATTTTAAGTTAACTGTGTATAAACAGGAAAAAGAACGCCTGTATTTCTAGGAACATATTCTCGAAGGAATAAAGAAAGATCGCCTAATTGTATGTATTGGAATTCCGTCAATGGAACTTTGCCGTGTATCTTTTATTTTCACGGTTCATTTCAAAACATTTTTGTACTCAACAATAAGATACGGTTGCACGCATTTGATGCCCTTTTTTCCTCAAGTTCAGAGACTTTGGGGCATTAGGATATGTTCCTGTAAGCACTTGTTTTCATGTTCTGTTTGTTTTCTGCGATTTCGGTCACAAGGTGGAGGCTTTCGGGCACTACGATGATACTTTCTCTATTCATTTCATTTCCTTAAAAGTTTTATATATCAGAGGGAGTATTATCGTAGGTACTTATTTTCTTATTTTCATGTTCTATTTCGCCCACAGATGCTCTGCGATTTTTTATGCTTTCACGACCATCCTTCTTGCATGTAAAGAAACATGCAGGAAAGGCCGAGTTTTACAGATATCGCCTCTGCAGTCTGAATCCCTGAAATCTTAAAAACTCATTGTACTTGTTCCATAGATTACTCCACTTTATGGGTAATCCATTTACCAATTCTTCCATATATATAAACTTGCTTATTTCTATATATGAAAAATAAATAAAATAAATAAATAATTGAAAGAGCACATTCAATTACAGACGGCAGAAATTGCACAATGCCATGAAATTCCATGGTCAGTAGTAGAGTTCAGAGTTCAGACAATGCTGCAGCGAGGGCAAATATGGGAAAATGACAACTTTATACAGTAATAATGCCTACTCGTTAAAAGATTTGCAACAAAAAGAAAAACTCTTTATTACGAAAATATTTCGTTCACAGATTGTGTTTGGTATCAGAATTCAGTTTACAACATTAATCTACTCTTCAAAAATTTCCTAGAGAAGACTAACAGAGAACATGATACATATATACAGGACCACCACAGTAAAATAACAAGATAAAAAGTAATAGATCTAAAAAATAATATACTCACCAAATTGGGTTGTTGCTCGAGTTTACCGTATAATTGTAGTTCTCCTAAATGAAATAATTTGTAGAGTTCCGTAAGTTCTATAGGGTGCTTCGTCCATTTAGCAACAAAGTTTGACCTGCTCATGTCATCATATACCCTATTTGGCCACCGTCTTGCTTTCCTTTCTTGGGTAGAGCACGTGAACTGTCCTATGCCGACCAATGTTGTTCGCCGTACTATTGTAAAACGGCACGTCATTACCATATACCCTTAAAAAGATTCTTACTAAAGAAATCTTTTATCGGGGTTAATTGGGCAAATATCATGCAGTTGTACAGAAACTTGTATGTTTTACAAGACATTTTGGGTTAGAGAGTAATTTTCCTGTTTGCTTCCCTCTTAGCATGTCTTCTTCATAATTAGGATCCTTGTTCAAACACCCATGCTATGCTAATTGAAGAAATATTGAGAATCCAGAACGTCTCTCAAGTCAAAGTCTCCGCGTTCAGGGAGAGGCGGAAACTGTAAATTTGGAAAAGATGTCTGAAAGCTCTCTAACAACTGCACAACACAAAGTAATCATCGGTAAGCGCTCAACATAACATTGAATTGAAAAGACTTCATCATCGTTAGAGCCAGACAAGAAATTAAACCATTTAAACTTTCAACTTAAGTATTTGTACACTTAGGGCAATGTCATAGAATGATATTGGATTCAAACATAAAGCACTGTGACAATCATAGTTCTCAAATGAACTTCATGCCATTACGACGAACCACCCCCCAATCTTGGGAAATGTAGTAAGAGGCAAGTAAATAAATTAACCCAATACAGAAAGAAAAATGCAAATAAAGTAACAAAACAACACAAACAACCCTTCTTTTTTAGTAAGGCGACACAGAAAACTTTCACATACAAAACCATAATGGGTAGATTCTCTGTAAGTTTTACCAAAGGTTCATGGGAAGTATGGAAGCCTCGTGCACAATGGTTGATTAGAGAATAAAGAATTTAATCAAAGATGAGTTCAAACATAAAAGACTTACATTCTCCAAGATAGGTAGTTCATATAGTTCTACAAACTTCTCCCGTAGTATCCTGTTCATTTCATCCACATCACATGCATGTGTCCAATATGAATCATGAACCCCTATGTAGAAAAATAGGCAAGAGTGAGACAAACATGAATCACCAATATGGGTGAAAGTAGAGTCTAAGAACGGACCTGCAAAACTTAAGCCTAGACGCTTGCAGGCGATAGCAGTCATCATCATGTGTGAACCATCGAGAGAGTGGACAAAATTTGGGGGGAAAGCACTTCTTTGCCGTTTTCCCATGATCTAAAAGCCATACAAACAATATAAGATACTAAAAGAAATACAAAATATTTGCACTACAGCAGGCACCAAAGCACAATGAAAGCATGGTATTAGATAGTCGTAACCAATTTACCAAGGTTGAGGATTACAAAGAGTCTGATAAATTTTTTAGGCAGTATCAACATCATTTATAGCACAATAGCCGAAATCTGGCCGCGACGAGCAAGATGAGATAAAGTCTCAAACGCAGATTTAATACCAAGTGTACAAGTACTAGTAGAAGTTTAATTAAAAAAATTGTCTAAATGAAATTAACAGTACCTTGTCAGTTTCATGCCGAAGTGTCAACATTTGTAATGAAGTCTTGATCTGCATCCAGATAAGATATCAACAAGTCAAAACCTCATATTCAACAACAAATTCCCAGAGTAAGCCTGAACAATCCACAAAAACCAAGTCAAGAACGTAGATGCTTACAAGACGTCTTCCAAAATTACGGTAAGGCTGAACAACAGGAAGCCCAAGTGGGGTTGTCCATTGCACAGGCTGATTTTCTGCTGCAATTATCTGTTCGGCATCCAAAATGGGATGGTTAGTATCCTTACCTATTGAGTGGATTAAATTAAATATTGGCAAAATGTAGCGAGTTGGTTAAAGAACTGTCTTAATAAAAGAAACACATTTCACCCATTGTATAAGACATAAGTAACTATGAAGGCAACACCACAAATTAATTATAACTAGTACGTCAAGACCACATACCTTTGCACAGTCACCAAGCCAACTCATGATGCTTCGAGCTGCTTCAAACATTTCTCCTAGTGCAGTCATAGTGACCTGTTTACAAGGCACAGCCAAAAACCTTAAAAAAAAGAGCCATGCAATTGATGTGATCTTCGACAGTTAATCCAGAAGTTCAATTAATTACAAAGGAAAGCGCACCACAAATTTCCTCCCAATGTTCAGAACTATTTTCCTGTCAACCTCTTTTTTCTTCACACTTGCATCTTAGTTTTTTTTATAAAACACTTACTCAACTCTCACATTTTTGACTTATTAACACCTTATTTATTAATTTATTTTGAATTGTTCACTTTTTAATGTCTTTTCCTCTTCAATAGCTAACACTTCATTTATTTAGACAATCTGCTTTCATCAGTTTCTTAAACGTGTCGTCACTATCAGCCCTACACTTTTTTTAAGTTAAAGCCATGGTAAAAAAAATGGTTCAATAGGAGAAAACCTTTACAAGGATAAGTTTTAGGAGGTGATGGACAAAGCATTACTCCATGCTTCCACATCTCAAACAGGTGTACAAAATGGTTCTACCATAAGTTCATAGCTAACATTAAAAAGTTACAATGCTAAATTATATTCTCCAAAATGCATAAGTATAAATTTGATGAATCAACACCACTAATCCATCACTATATTTTAGACTTTAAAAGGAAAATTGAAGTGCCATAAAAACACTAAACAATAGCATAAAGCCCCTCTTCTTCACTTACTTTAGCCGCATAGCATGCTGCAGAAAACAACTCGTTATCATCAGCAATTACGTCACGTTCCTTTAATCTTCTCTTTATTTGGTCACGAGCACCAATGTATGTCACACCATACACTGATGTCATTACAGTTTGCTTGACTAGCTTCCTGTCCACCTAAGTTTATGCATCAAAAGCAACAAAGTTTAGTCCAGATGCTTGGCTATGGAAACAGATAATTTAAAGAGAAAGCGATTTATTTGACGCTCCTATGTATACGATGGATACCAAGAACCAGAACATGACTAGTTACAAGAATATTCGTAATTCCTCTGTAAAGACACAATAAAACAACGCTAGCCCATTGTTTGAATACGTATTATGGAAGGAAGAGAAGTGGAGGGGAAGGTGACTGAGAGGGGTGAGCGAGGGGAGATGGGGCAATGTCATTTTCCTTCCAAATTTCTCCTGTTGTTAAAGCATTAAATTTCCATAATAGATCCCTCGATTTCTCCCCTCTAAATCCCTCTGACAACTTGCTATCCAAACAACAGAACATGTTCCCTCCCTCACCCTCCAAGTGCCTCCCTCCAAACAGAGGGTAGATTTTATTCATACCTCCTCTTTGACAAACTTATATAAAATAAATATGGAGTACTTGCCATGTTCTTTTAATAAAAAAAAACACAGCAGGTTATATTCTTGATAGGATTTGAACTTGTGCCTCCAAACTGATTTTGTAGTCTAAGAACTTACACAACCAGACAAGAGCAACACCGTTCAGGTTTTATTCATGCTCATTAACATGATTGAAAACAAAAACAAAGAAGGTTCGGAAATTAGATATAGACAGATATCCCTCCCTTCAAATCCAAGTGCTCTATAAATTCGAATTCCTCCCACAAAAAATATGGGACCGGGACACTTGGCTTTCGACAGAGGATGTACATAATATTAGGAAGTAACACAATGTCTACTGTGGGAATGCTTATTTTTACTCCTAACATAATTGAAGAGGAAACAAGACCACAAAAAAAGGCCCTCGGGTCAGAATTTTAACTACCTATGGGCTATGGTGAGGTTGGTTGTAGTTTTTACTAGAATAAAGTGATTCAATATCATAGTATAGATGGAAATCCGCAAGATGCATCATATTAGCTTGCGGTGTCACTTGTCGGCGCTAATTGCAGTAGCAGTCTATAATGTGGTGGCATGTCAATGGCGTAATTTTGCCGCAGCTTGTTATTATTGGTCATAGGAGTCGCATTGGTTTAGTATTGATCATGGCAGCTATAAATCATCAGCCTAGGATCAGTGTATCAGCCAATAGCCATATATGAACCAATTGTCGTCCAATATATGCAAAGGACCTTTCATAAACAACTAAGTTATATGCAAAGGTCGTCTGCACAGCAGAAGGCATCGGCACAGTACTCTGGCAAACCTTTAATTATAGGCCAATATGTGGCACACCGACCAAAGTTTGATATCATGCACGGGTGGCCTGACAAAAGAGCCAATTGCAGCATAGTCTACAAGCACAAACAACTAATGCCCTCTACAGGACTACAAATAATTAGCTACCTGATCAAGCAATAGCTTAGCGAGAGGTGCACTTGGTTCAATAGTAGGATCTTTTTCTGCATCTCTACGCATAATTTCTAGAACTCTGCATTTAGATATAGTAAACACAATCAGTACTGAAATTATTACACTGTGATTCCATTCACATTTCATTTACGGACTAACCTCAGCGAACTTAACAAGCATACAACCTAAGTTGTCGACAATCACCAATGGAAAACACATCTATTCAAGTCAGAGTAACATAGCGCACTGCAAATCACAGAGGCTCATTCCTCAAATCAACGAAGACGGGCGAATGTGTGTGTGTGTGATGCTTTCTTATGGTTCCTCTATTTCACTATTCGTTGGAAGTCAAATATTTCACTTTTGCATTGAGGAAAGGTTATTACTTCACAAAATTGGTTTGTGGCTTACCTTTTTGCAATATTAGAGTACACATCAGCTGGTTTATCCCCCGCAACAAGATTCACAGCCTTGGCTCCCAGCTGAAAAAACCAAACAATTAACACATAAAACAGGAATGTCTTCAGTAGAATGTGAAAATCATAAGCATAAGCTAATTCCCCATAGGCATAAAGGAAGAAATAGAAATGAGATTGCATATTTTATTCAAGAGCAGCAAAATTAAATAAGATGGATGTCAATTGTCAAAACTAGTTTATTGGCAATACTCGGACATAGCACACAAATTTGTTTGGTCCTCAGATTATCCCCCTGATAGTGACATACACTGTAAATAAACAGATTAATTTTGCCACCTTCAATATATAGAGCACTTGATAAAAAATCAGAAGAAAAAAAGGCAAAGACGGTTTAATTTAAATTTTATACAAATTACAAATTCAAGCATTCAGACATTGAATGTGCTTGAGATCACAAGCTTACGGGATCTGGATCTCACTACAAAGCTAAAAAAAAGCTCTCTAATAATCAGGAGTCAGTACATTAGTAAATAATGAAAAGTACACGTAATAGGCAAATACAGACGAAAAAAATGTTACCTTGTCCCTACCAAGGGCAGCATAATGTTGTAAACCATTACATGAACCATCCTGTGGATTTGGAATATAAAAAACAATCAAGAGACAAACTACCCAAGATGTAATAACAAATACATGATAAACACTTCCACAAAGTACACACATGCATCTTTATGTGGCAATAGCAAACATAGGATGCATATTTGTCTCTATGTATACACAGGACATTTGTGAAATGAAGAAGATATTACATTACATGGGAATAAAAGAAACATATACCAAGAAAAACACAGAGCATGTCATCAGAGGACAATGTCTAAGGTATGAGCTCAAACAACAAGCTAGAATCAAAGGCACTCAAAATCTTGACAAAAATTAAATCAAGGTTTATATAGTAATGGAGAAGTGGAGATCATAGTTACAAAATGCAGATTGATTAAATAAATAAGAATAATAAAAGGCAGAAGACTCTATTATATATCTGTAAAACAAAAACCTTTTTCAATAATCCAAATCATGCTTAAATAAATAATACTCCCTTCTTTTTTTCCTTCTCATTCGACTTTTCAACCTTTTTAACAAATCTGGACAATTGACCAAATACCCCTCCCCACACCCTCCCTTTACCAGTCTACCCAAATGCCTAAATTCGAATTTTCTTCTCCGATCCCTCCTCCCACTCTATACACACCGACACACATTCCTACAACCACCACCACAATGCCGCCACCACCTAAACAATAGCTGCGGCCACCTATCGCTGCGCCGACCATACTAACTTCCACCACCACCCAGACCACCGCGATCACAGCGACCACAGGCACTCCCCTTACCCCCACCACTTCAACCACATTGTAAACGCTCCCACCACCTCTCTCCTCTACGGCGGAAACTCTAGATCTAAGTTTTGCGAGGGTGGGAGACGGTGTTTTCGGGTTTTTAAGATGGGGTGTTCCGACGGAATAGATTGAAGCAGACGAGAGTGGAGGAGGGCGAACTTGGTTGTGGTGGGCTATGGTGGTCCGAGGTTGTCATAGTTCGACGACCAAGGTTCAAAATCTCGGCTGAGTTGTGTATCGTATCGGCCGCGTTGTATCGGATTTTCACTTTATCGATACAAGATATCGCCCGGGAAATCACCAAGGCCGATTAAGGACCGATTATACCACTACCGTGACTACGCCCGATACCAAGAATTAAAACCATGTTGAGGACAGTGGGTCATAGTTCAGTGGCCGTGGCCCAAGGTTGGAGATGGTCAGAGTTCAACGATGGTGCTCTGATTTTGTGGTTGGAGAGTTCAGAAATGATGGTAATATTTCATGGGCAAGGAGAGTAGTAGGACTCATAGGAGGATAGAGTGCAAATGGAATGGAATAGGTAAATTAAGGAAGGGTGATTTGGTAACTTACTTTAGAAAACCTACCCAAAATGGAAAGAAATAGAAGTGGGAAGAAAATAAAAAAATTGCGAAAAAAGGAATACGGGAAGAAAATAGGAAATAGGAGGGAGTACACATTTACCCACAAATACACAAACTCAACAGAGAGGCTGATTGTTACTTCATAAATTAAGAAGTGCACACAGTTTAGTGGGTCATTTTGGTTGATTCCATCATATTCTAACACTTAAGAATAGTAAAGGCAATATAATACACAACTGCTGAACATCATTTTCGAAGTTAATGTAACAGCCAACAGATAGCGTGCAACAATCAGAAACCATAAATTATCGAGTGCTTCCTTTTCTACAAGGACTTCGTTTAAAGGTACCGTCTATATTACTCTAACACGTGTTATGTCGCATCACAACACAAGACACGTGTCAAGACGACACACAAACAAATGACAAGGAGAGATTGATGTTTTCAGATTGAGGTTCAAAGGTGTCAACTAAGAATACGAAAAAGAAGGATGTAAGAAATAAGGATCTAGATTTTGATGTAAGAAATAAGGATCTAGATTTTAAATAAATAAAAAATAAAGAGAAGAGAGAAACGTGAGGGAGGCTAAGTGCCAAATAAATATAAAGAGATAAAATTTCTGTTCGTTTTCTGATTAATTATGAAATGGACCATTCGACACTGCAAAATCATGTCACATGCGACACACGTAGGCGAGTTTGAGTGGCATATGAGCAAGTGCCCAGAGACTATCAATTGTTACCACCAAGCGAATCAATTAACCTCCACCAAAAGTCCACCACCGAATACCATTTACCACCACTGAAACTGACCGACCACCACTGAAAACCATCCACCACCGTTGAACACCAAACAGCACCACTGAAAAGTAGGCAACGCTGCCAGGATCCAATATAAGCAAGGTCCTTAAGGTTGATATATGTTTCTACTTCCGCGTGCTGTTACAGTTAGCTAGAAAAAAAGTTCAGGGAGAAATGGACAAGGTTATAGAGCAAGGAAACTTAGACTCTTTCAGTTACCTTATTCAAACATCAAACATGTACTAAAATCTGTGTTGGATGACACTATGATTTCTTTACTCCCATGGTGTCTTTCACTGAATACACTGTCTTACTTATCAAATACACAATACTAGTATTTCTAATTCCTGCAAAATGCCATGAACGCAATATATGACAGAAGATGATTCAATTTGGCATTGGTACCTGGTGCACAGGCATATATGAAACATAATCCTCCGGGGATGAGCTTCGTAATGCGTCTGTAAGATTCATACATGCAGCCAAACACTGAAAAGGATCCTCAGCTTGTAGCCACCAGCGCCCTCCTTCCAATGGTCTATCGGCAGAATCAAATATATCATCCAGATGATTTTCAGTAAATGACATCCGGCCCTCATAGGACAGCTTATCAACACCACCACCATACAAATTTGCCATATGAATTTTTAGCCAGCGAAGTCCTGACGCTCGAAGAGGACGGCCCTCTGCGAACTCTAAGATTCCTCGGCATAAATCAGAACCAAGATGGTTCAAATGAGGATGCATGGGGTATGCACGACCGCGAAAATCCAGGTTGTGTGGATAGTAAAATCCTTCGTCATCCTTCATCTTTCTAGCCACCTACTCCGAAGGATATAAGCATTACCAAATGATCATTTCATTCATGAAAATTCTCAGCCACTCAAAACAGCACAGAAAAAAGTTTTCTTACAGCTAACTTGAGCTCCACATCACATCGTTGAGAATGCCTTTCCGCGTTCTCTTTCTTAATACTTTTTACTTTCCACTTCCATTTTCTAATTTCAGAGGCATCTTCCGTATCTGGCTCTTCAGGTATTGGAACCTGCAACAAAAAAAAATCGAAAACATAAGATAGCTTGAAACCTTTGTTAGTTTGTTGTAGAGAAGTGAACTTGTCATATATACCCACATCTTCACGATCAACCAAGTCAGCCAGGCAGCCTCCACTAGCCCATATCCTGTCTATGATACTAAGCACTTTTTTGTTGATCCTCCATTTGGTATTGCCAAGTGTATTCAGAGCCTAGCGACATTGCACAGGAACGTAAAGCGGCTGAGGAAAGAGAAGCTCAACAAAATTTACAATCAAGCAAAGAAGTGATAATCTTCAAACCTCATACACAGTATCTAACTGCCCCTTTGGAACACTTTTAAGTGCAACTCTCTGCTGTCTCGCGCCATGAGTTCGCATAATGTAAGAAGGAAGGAACAAATGTGCACCTCTGTCATACCTATCAAAACAGAAGGTTTTCAAATGCAGTATATATTTTACTAGATGAAGACAAAAACAAGATATGGCTTCAGCATGCATCAAACCAGTTAAATAAAAAAAACATATCTACGAGTGTTATTAGCCTCTCTGATTTCCAAAGATAGAAAAAAAACATGGCCATATATGCATGCCCATGCGCCATGATTGAGATGTGGCTCATAGAATCAAACCAAGTTGGTAAACTGCTATATGGATTCTATGTGATCCTGTTCTCCCATAGAATAAAAAAAAGTGGCCAAGTAAGTGAGCGCACAACAACAAATTAATCAGCCCCCTGTATTAATTCGGTTGAACAAAAAGGGTTCCATCACTGAGAGCAATGCAGTAAAGGTTATTCCAACTCGAAGACTGAAAAGAAGACCCTTGCTAAAAAAACCAATTTAAGATCAAAATTGTAGAAAGTTTAATAAGGCATACCCAGTCCAGTCCAGTGGAGGGACCACCATTGGCATGTATGGAATCACCATGTGTCTGGCCTGAACGAACAGCAGAAAAAGTATTAGTGTTCCTGGAGCTCAATAACACAAACAAGAAATAAATTTTGTCTAGGACAGGACAGAACCTACAGAGACATCAGTCAAAGTATAATATAGTATGTGGTAATTGTGTGCCTCCAGATAGGTAAAAGAATATACTTACAGTTTTCTCTAAACCTTTCCGCACCAGAGGATCGCATTGTATAACTCCATACCGTCTGCTTCCATTTCTGCATAAACAGATAGGTTATATGAAGTGATTGTTTTAACTAGATAAGAGTAACCTACTACAGGAAATGAGAAACACAATCTTACTGTGCCTCTTTAGAAACAGATTTTTTGGTGTGTATGAATGCAGGACGAATATCAGGGGGAGCATCGGATGACTGATCTACCGGAGCTTGTATATATGCTGTTTCCATCAGTAGTTGAATTAGTCTTGAGCCAACCTACAACATTATAGCACAATGAAGCAGAATGGTCATTTAGAGAATACAACAACAAGAACAACAAGTTACCCCAGTGCTCCCGCAAATTGCCGAGTTGGGGGTCGGATGCACTAAGGTTAAAATAAGGAGCTCACACCTTTGCTTGATTGTCCTGACCCCAAGGTTTTGAGTCATCATGTCTTTTCACGATATGTCTAATCTGATGAACCTTTTGCTTCTTCATCAGATTTGAAACTTTTTTCCCAAGTCGCACTTGCTCTTTTGTTGCAGCGTCCTCAACGTCACTGTTTGATGCGGGCTTTTTCTTCGATTTCTCCAAAAATCTGCGAAGTTTAGCCTGAGAGAAAGAAACAATAGTTTTGCTTGACTTCTCATAAGAAATATACAGTAGTTTGATTGACTTAACATCCACCAACATAGCTGTGAGAAGTCTATTAAAGAAACAACAAAGGGTGGCATAGAAGGAGCGACGGAGGTAGAGATAGTGCCCACAAAGTTCAACATAGCAGAGAAATCAAGGAATGAAAAAACCACTCGATAAGGATTTTTCATAAGTCAACACCCAAAAGCATTATCAATATTGCCATGGCAAGGACGGACTAGATTTAGTGGATAAACTCCATATATGCATTTTTGAGGCAATTATAGACAGCCAGACAAGATATTCTGCCAGCCTTACTCTTCAACCAAAGATTATGCACTCGGGAACATTAATCGTATGAAAAATTATAAAAGTATACGGCAGCAAAAGCTTCAAGCGCAACAATACCTCATGCTCTATAGCTTCACCAATTTGAGTTGATGCTTGCACAACAGTGGCACCCCATGGCCATCGCCCATCATCAACAAACCCATCAGCTTATGCATTGTGATAACCGCCGTCATGTCAGCAGGCAACTCATCAAAATAAGGTGCATAATCCCCACGATTCTTCCCAATCTTACACAAGTCCTGCTCCGCACTGATAGCATCCTTTAATGGCTCGAACCACCCTAAAAACAGTGACTTTATGTATGGCAAGTTAGGGGCAAGCTTTTGCTCACACATATCAGCCAACAGCTCTTGGTACTCCCTTGCTGCATCATTCCATGCCTCTGTTTCAACCTTCACCTGCCGCTTTCTAAGAGTATTGTACTTCCATTGAGACATCCCAGCAATCATTTTAGTCTCTCTAGGTGGTAGATTATGCCCCTTATTCCTGTGGTGTTTGCTAATTTCAACAACCAACTCACGGACTTCTTCATCTTCCTCAGAAGAAGTTGACATAATTGCTTCGGCAGCAGCACTACCGTAATGACGCAGTAGTTGGTTACAAACTCTAGAGAAACCAAACGGGTTTCTATGAATCATGGAATTATAACTACCCATCTCGGCCTTTTGGGACAGTACCTCGCCATTTCTTCCAATACCCGGGCATTTATACCCTTGAGCAATCACGCTCTTAACAGAAAAATGCCTGACTTTGGTGGAATCTTGTGATAGTTCCTTCAAAACTTTAACGCATGAAGCGGGTTTGACCTCTCTTGAGGTTGTAATCTTCCTCAAGATGTCGAATTTCGTAGTTTTTCTCCACATAGTTGTATTAAAGTGTCTGCAATTTTGGTGACTGTAAAAGAATGCAGCTTTCGATGAAGACATTAAATCAAAGCAAAACAGAGCAAATAGTCATACATTAACACTTCAAATTACCGGAAATACTACACGAAACAGACGAAGCTAAACACAATTAGTCAACAATCGATCATTCAAACTCCTTCAAAGATTATTCTCTATACTGTATAACTTATACACACTTCAATAAAAACCCAATCTCACAAAACTGTTAGCAACAATCCTATATTCAGCAAACCGACCTTTCGACTACATACAACATCAATAAACCTAGATCATAACCTATTTTCAGCTTAATTTGAAGAAAAAATAAATGATCAAGACGAAGCGAGTAAATCATTTGTTTACCTTTAATTAAAAACCGCTCATAAAGAACAAATAAACTAAACAAATGATCGAGACGAAGCGAGTAATTAAGCTGTAATAATCAAACCATCATCTCTATCTTAATCTTGCAGCTCGAAGACAATAACTTTCAATTAAACCGACAATTCAAACAAATCTAAAAAGGGGGAAATTTCAAACACATTATAAATTATAGAAATTCATACCTGATTCAAAAACAATTGCGAACACATTGAATATGAATCGAATTAGTCCTCAAAATGTTTACAAAGCTATAGATTGATTGATTATTTATCGATTTACACAAATCTGAGGAGTTTAAATTGGAATGTTGGTGAAATTTGAAGAGAAAATGGAGTTGAGAAGGAAGAGTGTTGATGGAGGGAGGCTATTAGGCTGACGTTCGCCTAAAATCCTAAACCCTGCTTAAACCTAAGCTTTTCTTTTGTTTCTTAGATGAGGACTTCAAACATTTTCGAGCAATCCGCAAACTCAACACTTAGTAACACGGACACTTCTCCTAACCAGTCGTCCCGTGTCGGATATCGTGTCGGACACACGGACACACGGACACCTATAAACAAGGAATGTGAGATTGAAAGACTAGAAAAAGTTGATTAGAAGATGAGTTTGGGTGGAAAAATGGATTAAAAGATGAGTTTGGGTGGGAAATGCGAATATATTATAGTTAAAGTCAAGTATTGCACTCAATTATTTACATTTAATATCAAATACTAATATAAAAATAAAATTGTATGTTATTTATAACTATAAAATATATATTTTATTAAATTTAAATGTCGTTTCCAGTGTCCTAAATTTCACGAGATGCCGTATCACGTGTCTGTGTCCGTGTCCGTGTCCGTTTTGGTGCTACCTAGCTCGACACGACCCGACCTAACTAGTTGATCGAGGGTTTTTTTTCACAAACTTTAGAATAAGACCTATCCTAGAAAAAAATCATTCATTTATTGATGATGATGGTAAACGACTATTTTTTTTAATAAATATCGTCTCACACAAGACTTAGGCTCTGTTCTTTTGGACTGAATTTGTCTGAACTGAACTAAACTGAATTTAATGGAGCTGAACTGAACTGAACTGAACTTAATAGAGCTAAACTGAACTGAACTGAACTGAACTGAACTGAACTTAAAGGAGCTGAACTGAACTGAACTGAACTTAATGGAGCTGAACTGAACTGAACTAAACTAAACTGAAATAATAAAAATATAACAATATTATTATTATTATTATTATTACTATTACTATTAATCATTAGCAATAATAATATTATATTAATATAATCTAATAATAATCTAATAAGATATAAAAAAAATATTATAGTAATATAATAAAAAATATATATAATATTAATATGAATGATAACATTATTAATTATAGTAATAAATATATAAAATTAAGTAACTAAAAAGTAAATATGATAAGTATAATATAATAATATAATAATATAAAATATAATTTATAGTTTATAATAATAATAAGAATAATTAATATTATAATAATATAAATCATTAATAGTAATAATATTATATTAATATTATTTAATAATAATCTAATCAGATATATAAAACAATAATATAAGAATAAATATTATAATAATAAAATATTAATATAAATGATAACATTATTAATAACAATATAATATAGTAATAAATATATTAACAATAGTAACTAAAAAATATATAAATAATATAAATAGTAATAAAGCAAATATAATTAATAATAATAGTAGGCCTAATAATAGTATATTAATACATTATAATAATAATAATTATTATTATTATTATTATTATTATTACCAATAATAATAATAATAATAATAATAATAATAATAAATATTTTTCTAATAATATTCATAATAATGAATATATCAATAAAATATAAAATATAATATTAATAAATATTAATAATACTAATATTTCCATTAATCGTAATAATATAAGAATAAATAAATATATTAAACAGAAATTTAATAATATACAGAATAATTATAACGGTGATATACGAGTAATAAATAATTTTTTAAAAATATAAATATAATAATAATAATAACAATATTAAATGAAGGGTATTGCTCTTTCATGGACATGATTTACTCAATCATAGACATAAAAGACTATTATACCCTTATTATTTATACACTTTTATTCTCAAAAATCCGTTCAACTCTCACCAACAAGACACCACCAACCACCATTCACAGCCACCCTCCACCATTGGATCACCCCAATCCACACCAGACCTACCTAATCCACTCTTGACCCAAACGACTGGACCGACCCTACCACCACAGGAAGACCGGCTCTACCGCCATTAACAGGCCGGATCCACCGCCCACCACGACGACAATACATGAGGAGTAATTGACGGCGAAATCTACGGGATATTCCACCCCACCCACCATGTCCGGATGCCAGGTTAACCGGATCACCCCTTCATCTGACGCAGTGACGCACCACCCATATCTGCCAATACGCACCACCCTGATAACCGGACCAACCCCCTTAACCACCTTTTCAATGAACCCTAGTTTTTACCTAATTAAATTTGTATATATAACGTTAATTTTGATACAAAAATTTGATGTATTGTTATTGAAATAAGAATAATTACTTGTTAGTGTATCAATTAATGTTTATAATTGATGAATTCAGTAAGATTGAGATTAATTTTTAGAAGAGAGGAAAAAGAGAGAAAAGAGAAATAAATTTCTTAGTGTTTTTAGAAAAGGGTATGTAATGGAAAAGTAATGGAAAAAAGACCATGAAAGAGTAAAACGTGTCTATGAAAGAGCAATTACGTTAAAGGAATTAACATAATAATAACAATGATAAGAATAATAATAATCATAATAATGTTGAAATAAAAGTAATCTGAACTGAATTGAACTGAACTTAATAGAGCTGAACTGAACTGAACTTAATAGAGCTGAACTGAACTGAACTGAACTGAACTTCTAAGAACTTAGGCCCTATTCTTTTGGACTTAATTTTAGTTCTTATAAGTTCAGTTCAGTTCAGTTCAGCTCTATTAAGTTAAGTTCAGTTTAGTTCAGCTCTATTAAGTTCAGTTCAATTCAGTTAAGTACAGTTCAGCTTATTTTATTTCAACATTATTATCAGTATTCTTATTATTATCATTGTTATTATTATACTCCGTATTAATTAACTTTTTATTATTATATAAATATATTTTTTAAAATTTATTATATTACTATTATTTATTATTATAATTTTATTTATATTATTACATTTATATTTAATATATTTATTTATTATTATATTATTACGATTAATTAATGGAAATATTAGTATTACTAATATTTATTATTAATATTATTATTTTGTTATATTATATTTAATATTTTATTAATATATTCACAATATTATTATTATTATTATTATTACTTACTGTTATTAGTATTTATATCATTTATATTACTATATTATACTTATCTTATTAATTCTTTAGATACTTTTGTTAATATATTTATTACTAATAATGTTATCATTTATATTAATATTTTATAATATTATTATATTATATTAATATAGTATTATATGAATGTTTAATACATTATTATTAATTATTATTATTATTATTTATATTATTATATTATACTTATCATATTTATTTTAATTATTATTTTTAATATACTTATTAGTTATTACTATATTATATTATTAATAATAATTTGATAAGTAATATTAATATTTTACTATTATTATATTATTATTATTATATTACTATTTTATTTTTATATTACTTATTATATTATTATTATATTAGTATAGTATAGTAATATTATTACTAATGATTAATATTATTATAATATTTATTATTGTATTATTATTGTCATAATCTTTTTATTAGTTAAGTTAAGTTAAGTTCAGTTCAGTTGAGTTCAGGTCCATTAAGTTCACTTCAGTTCAGTTCAGCTCCAATAAGTTCAGTTCAGTTCAGTTCAGTTCAGACGATTTCAGTCCAAAAGAACGGAGCCTTACTGGTTTTTTTGTTGTTGTAAAGGTTGATTAAGATTATGATTACGTGATGTATAAACATTGATTAAGTAGGGGTTAAGCCGTTTCTAAAGTTCTGGTTTTAGGTTCAACATGGGTTTTGGTATGACTTATGAGTCGAGTTGGATTGTTCATCCGGTCTCCAGCCCATTGAACCCGGCCCATCCAGTACGCAATATTAACGGGTGTAGATAGCGTGTTTTCTACAAAAGCCCAACATGGTAGTTCCTTCAAAGCCCACCCACCTGCTTATATCTGGGCTAAAATCTCAACGTAAACCCGACCTTGTACAAAATGGTTAAGTCGACTCTCAACTCTCGATATGAGTACATTATTTGAAGGAAATACCACTCAAGATACAATTTTGTGTTAGATTATGATAAATACAACGCTCAAGATTCTATATAGGAATTGGATGCTTTCCCTAAATTGGATTTAAATTAGGAATGTATGACAAATTCACGAGCATATCGATGTCTTTAATGTTTGCTCTAAACTTTTATTTATTTTTTCGAAACCTTAAATACAACCCTTGTGAATTGTGATTGTAATGTTGTATATATTATTTTCCAAATTTTTAAGCTTAACTAATTCTTCAGTTTCATTCAATTGACTTCATTAGGCTATCATTTGAGAAAGAAAATTCAAAATACGTCTAGTTAAGTGCAATTCTCGAACGGTTATAAATTTATGCATAGATATAAAGCTTAATAGAGGGTGAAGGGGAATATACTCCATTATTTAATGGGTTTGTGAGAGAAAATGGAGAGGATCTCGATTCCCGTAAATACATCCCATTAATATAGCATGCTTTTCAAATATTGATTTAACATTAATAAGTTGAGCAGTTAGATACCGATACTGATATTTGGTTACAATTACTTGTATTATTTTTCAATCGATAAACCCTTGGTTCAGTCAGCTAACTCCTGTGAAGGCATTTTAACGCAATATAGTTCACGGTCGCTTGCACTAACGGAGCAACGGGTGAAACATTAAAAACGGGACGCAATGACCAATATCATGGTCACAACGCGACTATTAACATGAAATATTAACGACAATTTAAACATGAAACGGTCAAGAAATGTTTACAATTGTCATGGCACAGGGAAGTCTGACTATGAAGTACATTCGGGAAACGAAACTAAAATTGATCATACTGGGCAATTCAAGTTACAACCCTAAAACACAATATTAGCTAGTTCATCTGAATGCTATATAACACTAAAACACCTCCATGCTGTCATTACTTCAGTACACTAGAAGTATTATGTAACAATGGAAAGCAAGGTGAAAGATTCCTTTTCTTTTGGCATGCCAAGCTGTCCTCGAAAATCTCAATACCATCACAAAACTAGCTACGACACCATTGCATTATCAATCGATTGGAGAGCTTGGATTGCAAAAAAGCGAACATCGACATCAGGGTCCTCACTTAGCTCGGCTAAACAAGGGCGAATAGTCTTCTCCGTCACCTGCATCTTAATATGAACCCGTTAAAATTTGTGAAGCTCTCTAAATCTTCTAATGATTGTCGGCTAGACCCTTGTATACACTTAAACAACTTCTAATGTCTGAAGGACGTGCAAATAATGGACCAACAATTCTGCTACAACTATGTTTGATAAGTAGGATAAAATATTAATCAAGCCATAGAGGGTGATGGCGGTGTACAAAAAGATATCATAGAGGTAACGCCCATCTACAAAAAGACACCCCACGAGCGATGCCATATACAAAAAGACACCCTACGAGCGATGCCATATACAAAAAGACACCCTCAATGTGACGCCCGTATACAAAACGAGAGATGGAAAAATATAATGAAATTTGAATTCTTGAAATGAAGAGGCCACATCATAAGAAAATATGATGGTTTGGTTCAATCCAAGGGCAAAGAATATTTGATGGTGCACTTGGATTGAACACAACCATTGTATTTTTTGATGATGTAACTATACTTACAGTCTGATCGACAATAGGTGCAATTGACTGCAACACCTTTGCCACGTTGAACCTAATGTTGGGAACCCTGAAGCAATGGTTTCATGGATTTGTTAAGATAAGAAAACAGCTCACGAATTTAGGGAATTCACTATAATGAAGCTATTAACTCGTACAGTGCTACCACTATAAAAATATAAATCTACTGCGGTGCTACCTGTCCTTCGAGGCAGTAATGACAACCGGCAATAGTTTCGAGCATGTGATTTCTGAGCCCAAAACAGGAGCAAGTAATGAAACTGCATTCAAAATGGTCATCCGGTAGAGATAATGTGGATTATTCATCATCTCCAAAACCTGTCATTTAATGTTAACGAAATAAATTATGAGTCTTGGAAATGTGCTCGAAGTCTCAAACTGGAGAAAGATATTTATATGCTAATTGTTTAACAAGGAGTAACATGAAACCTCAAGAAAATTTGATGAGGAAAAAAAAACCTCAATAAAAGGAACAAAAAAAAGGAAACCTCAATTAAATATAGGGACCAGACATAGTAATGTCCTCATAAGAATTAGCGAAAAACCCTGAATTCATGATATTAGATATATAATTTGGATTGAAATAAACTGCAAACTGAAAACCGAATATAGGATTGTTAATTTTATTCCCAGCTTACATTAAGATACTCTGATACTCCCACCATTCCATCTACATAATCCTCATTTAACTAGAAGTTCCATTTAAGATTTGGTGATGAAATACTCACCCCTTACCTCGAAAAAAGATTATGGCTGCTACCTATTCCCATCTAAATGAAATTATAAAACTCTCTCTCGGCATATATATGTTCGGGGACGATACGAAAAATGTCAAGCCAATGAATCTATTACTCCCTTAATCCCATTTATAATCCTCATTTAAGTAGAGGTTCCATTAAGAATTAGTGATGAAATACTCGCCCCTTACCTTGAAAAAAATTATGGCTACTATCTATTACCATCTATAAAAATGAAACTATAAAACTCTCACCCATCATATATATGTTAGGAAACTATACGAAAAAAACGCCAAGCCATCGCATCTATTGTGGGTTAATAGCAGAATTTAACTAGCATCAAAATTTTTAAAATGGGAACAAATAGTAGCCATAAGGATTTTATCAAGGCTTCACTGTTGTTTTGATTATATTTTTGTGTCTAGGGAGTCAAATGGCAGTTTTGACGCTAATGGACTTTGAACCTAGATCACGAGTATAACCACTCATGACTTAACTAACTAGCACAGTTGACATATGCACTCTTGTTTTGGTTTCTTTAACCTGAGATTTTTCATTGGACGGTGAGTTCTGCTGTCTTAGTGTTACCACACTTGGCTTGCTAAGCCCATTTATCAATGATTTAAAGCCCTGCCGCCATAAAAATATCTCTCAAAATCTAAAAAAATTAGTCAAAGTTGAACAATCGTATGGAGTATCAACTATTCCTAGTAAAAACTGAAAAAAATAGCAATACTTAAAAAAAAAAAGTTGACTGACACAAGGCAAGTTGATAGAACATCAGTTACTAAATCACTACTCTTTACAAGAGAGGGGTGCTGTGTTTCTCAAGCATGTCACTTAATCTTAATTTATCTTCAAAAACACTAATCGTTCATAACGGTACAATACTTAATCACATAAGGGCTATAGGCCAAGTATCCAATACAAAGCAGTAAATCAAAGTATCAAACGTCATAATGCATTATGGAGGATTTAAGATCAACTTCATCTAAATATAGCACAAATTACGCCCTAAACTTTTGCTCTCTTCTACAGTAGCAGGAAAGAAATAAACTCAAGGGTCAAGATCATAAAGCCAACCTGTGGAACTATGTGCTGCATGGCCCACTCTGGACCAAATTCCTCTGCAAGCCGCTTCACATTATTAGCAGCAGCATCACGTATGGAGTGTACCTACATCAAATCCCTAATTCCATTAGTGCTATGTTACCCTGACGGGATAAGATCCCTACACACACATGACTTCAGAGATTCACATAATATAAATCTTGCTTTTGCCTTTTATTATGTCATTCTTACAGTTTGAACTGGCAGTTTAACTTACAACTGAACAAAAATGCGCCCATTGTTCAATGTTTTGAGAAAAACATTTTCATATGAATTTACTTCGGTTTTTGAAAGATTGAAGATTAAAAAAAAAAATTGCCAAAATATGCCACCAGACTTACATATGAAATTAAGAAATTTATGCTCTGTGGTTAATAGAAGGGTATGGAACCGCACGAACATGCAAAGATTTCGAGGCTTTGATAGTGGAAGTAACTTATACTACTGAAAGGGATTGCTGACCTTATCCTGTAACCATTGCATGCACAGCGCACCAAGTTTATCGTCAAAAAAACCAACTCCAAGTTGGCTTGCAAGTAATGGAATGTACTCTATTATTGCAAGACGAACTCTCCAATGTCTATCCTCAGCAAGCTCCACAATGGCAGGCAAGAGTGATTGAGAAAGCAGGTCAATGCCAATAACCTGCAACATGATAGTTGAGAAATATAAATAGACTACATCACAAGGTGTCGTACGAGCACTTATGACCACTTTAAAGGGCAAATGAGACCATTGCCATAAATTCGTCTAAAAAAATATGAAACCCTCTAAAACAAGATGGTATCCTTTAGGCTTCACTATCACTTAAAGACCATGTCTTCGGTATCATAGACATTTCACTCTTAAAGCCAATAAATGTTCTGTGATACAACCAAGTCATGTGACTATAGTTGCCAAGTTTCAACATTCAAGTGTCCCAAGCCCATGTTCTCATAAAGATCAAAGCCCATGGTTGAGCACAATACCAGACAGCTTGGAGCATAAAGCCCATGGTTAAGCAAATGAATTAATTTAAACTGGAGCTTGGAGTCCTCGAGAACATCATTATTAATTGACACTCAGGAAAAAAAATGTGGAGTAGAATACAGCTCGCCAGCAAGGTTGCCTAATTTGGTAAGAACACATAATACCAGATTTGCGACACGCTCTTAATAGTGCCCGGTATAGATTTTAAACAAGGTTTCTTCTAAATTCATAGTTATTTATCAACATTTTACTGGGTGCTACTTCATTTTTCAGTATGTACAATCTGCAATCAGCAGTACAGAAAAGCAAGAACTCGCAAAACGAGAGTACAGTGACGAAGTATCAAAAGGATACAATGACAAACCTCATTAACTTGATCAAGTTTACTGATTATGTTAAGACGAACATCGGGGAATTCGTCTTTTAAGAGGGAAAGAAAAATCGGGAGGAGTTGCTCGATCGTAGCATCCTGCACGAAAGACCAAGAAGTCCCATTCGGTTAGTTGGAAGGGAACAAAAATAAATATACACACAAACTAGCAAACTTGTCATATTGAGCTAAGTGGCAAAGAAACAAAAAGCATTATCATAGTAAGCCCTTGTAGAATACCCCTTTTCATATCATTTATACTGTCCCGGGTGTCCCCAACTGAATCCGATGGTCTATGTCACCCATATTTCTCGTACTATAAAATAATCAACTAAATTATGAAAATCATTATTCTGACAAATAAAAAACGACAGTTACATTGTACATCTACAAATATTCGAGAAATTTATTGTCAAAGCTAACAGCGGTTAACAACTGAATTCAAATGGGAACAATGAATTTCGGATGGAGGTAGCATTGCTGAAAGCCCACGTATATCAACAAAAGACATCTATAGTCTGATGCGTTACTGGATTGGGAGTTTGGGACACAATTAGTAATTAAAATGCAACTATCACTTGCTCACACATAAATTTTTATGTGACAAACTTAAACAAACAATTCCCTTTTTGTTTTTACCTTGCCTAAAACAGGGGCCATTCCCATGATCACAGATGCCAAAGCGGAGCGAACATGCTGAGAGGAATCAGATGATAAATCCTGCACAGTGCCAGTTAAGCCATACTGAGTAGATGTCTACACACTGAGTACTAATAAATTACTTTTGAAAGAAAACATGAAAGAACTTTCAAAAGAAAGCTTAAGCTAACAAAATTACCTTCACACATGGCAGAATATGCTGGATTGCCAGCTCTGGACTCAAAATTCGAGAAAATTTGGTAACTTTACCGGCAGCTGCGATACGTACTTCAGCTTCATTATCTCTAAGTAATCGCACATATGCAGGGACAAGATCCGCCCTAAAATAGAAGGAAGTAAAATGCAAGATAAGGAACTCAAATGACAAGAGAACAAATGAATCTAGAAGGCAGATACAAACAAATAAACTTGTCACTTCTATATATATCTAGCAAAATACACCAGAGCAACTTGGATCAAGCAATTACCTGGTAGGCTCAGGGCCAACAGCCTCACAAAGCTCATACAGCTGATTGGCAACCATATATCGCACACGCCAAGACTTATCCTGCTCACACACCAAATGACCACAAAGCATAAAATTTGTGTTAACCATAACTTCCTAGGACAAAATAAAGAATCTAAACATCTGAAGAATCACCAACAGAGCACACGTCATTTTGAAGATGAGTTTCAAATTAGAAACACTACAAGTACTGGCATAGTTTTATACCCTCGACATAAGGAATACACTAAACAATCCTTATTTAGTGAAAGTTGAACAAAGAGCTAAAGCATGTGTCAGTCATTAATGGTAAGTGCAACTAGTGTAACTTGTACACAATCCTCGCGTTACAGCATACGTAAGTTAATAACTTTTGCATTAAGGCCTTTTTCTGAACATTTATTACAGAAAAAAATTCTGATTCATCGAATTAGTATAAACAGCACCGAAATTTGTATTAAATGACAGAGAGTATATTAAGACACCGAGCAGGTCACACTTACGCATAAAATGACATAAAGGGAGTGACTCCCATGTACAAAAAGATGACATGGGATGATGCCCAAAAATATACTCTAATAATTTATAAAATGGAGTAAAAAGACATCAATTCACAGTTCTTGACCAATATCAAGAATAAAGATTCATAATCTTCTGCCCAAAGACTGGCTATTTATACTCACAGGCTCATAGCATGTTAGCTTGATGCTTTTTCGCGTGAGCTTTACGGTTCTAAAAATACAATGACGAGGTCCAAGAATTGGTCTACAAGACACCATACTTTGTATATTGAGTAAGAGGGAAAACCTGTAACAGCCCCGAATAAGAAATGTAACTCATACTCTTATCCTTTTCTAGAAAGAAAGTACATTACGACAATTAACAAATGACGCATGTACAAAAAGACAATAGGCCATTCAGGAGGTGATACCCAAAAATATGCACTATATCTAAATACTAAAGTCCGAAAGCAACAATATACAATCCTTGAACACATATCGAAAGTCAAATATTCATAGTCTTCTACACATATCGATAGTCAAATATTCATAGTCTTCTACCCGAAGTGTGAGAACAACATAAATGATAAAACAGATATGGACACATATCCTGTCCCACTACAGGAAGGAGTTTTTACAAGTACAAAAACCTTCACAAAACACATTCTGGTTTATCACGCATAAAAAAGTATGCCTTTCCAACCACACTACTATAAAAGGCATTGACAAACCGGTTGGTTATGTACCAAAGAATACAGGCTGAACAGGGTCCTAGCTGGTTCACTATGATGTTATAGCGAATAACATAACAAAACACGAGTCTCTTGAGTCTTGGCCGTTGGAACATATAGAACGAAAACGTCACTTAAGTCTAAGAAGAAAGACGGTACTGCATATTCTCGCTATCTTGGTGTGAGGGTTTTTCCATGAACATCATCGCTGTGATACAAAATACTACAAGAAAATACTCAGTTACTCACTGTAGACAGTGAGATAGCTTGAATAGTTGAATGTGCCAATATAGTGCAAATTAGAACGTACTTCAGAAAGAAGTGTGACTCATAATACCATATCAATATGCAAGAAAAAGGATCATGTTATATAAACAAAGAATCCCAAAAGCTAATAGTAAGAGATTCTTGTGTGTCCCCTCTAAAACCTCTTTAACGAGGAAAAAAAAGTGTACAACTTAAAATGGCCAGGTAACATAGTAAACGAAGTACAAATATACCCAAGGGATGGCCAACACACCTGAACAGTATAAGGAGCAGAAACAAACAGAGATTTACACACCTGAGAGAAATTAACAATAACAGGAAGCACATGTGCAACACAATCCTGCGGCTCCAACAGTTTCCCGAGGGCGGCACAACCCTCAACAGCTAATAACCTCACAGAGTCCTGATCTAGAAATAAAATAAACTTCAAAGGGTAAATAAGACTCACAAACTTGATAAACAAAGTAACACGCATGCACGCACATGCGCATACGCACGAACACACACTCACGCAAAAGGAGAGTTTGATTATCTTATTATTCTTCCTCTTGATAGAACTTTCATAGACTAGCCTAAGTTTCAAACAGCTAGAAAAAGTGTACTCATTAAACACAAACCAAAATCGCAACGCCAGATCTTGAGCCTAAGAACAAAAAAAATGTATGCTAAGGGATGTCCAATACAATTTTGATTTTTTTGTTTTTCAAAATTCTGATTCATAGGTGCTCTTCCTGGCTAAAGTATGAAGATATAAATGCAGTTTCTTGATGGGATATACTCCTGACATTTGCAAGCTTTATGTCAGCCATGTTCCTCAATTTAAAAGCAAGGATATGCTAATGTAATGCTCTAATGAGGTTATTAACTGTTGACGATTGTGTGGCTAGATTATGTCATATAATAGATGATTACATGGTCTGTTAATTTCACAAAAACTCGGCAGGTCATTAGTAAGAGTTGTAAAAGAGAGGATGTACTAAATCCTCTCCCGCCAAATATCATCCAGCAATTTCAGTTTCTCAGCGCTTGCTTTCTCGACATTATGTTCATTATTGTTTGCTCTGAATCACTAAAGCTGGAACTCTTCCAATCGCCTCTTGGTTTTAATCTCTTCCCCATGACAACCATTGTATAAAAAAGACTTCTTTTGCCAAGCCAAAATACTTCTAAAAGAAATACTCTTTTAGCACATTCTACCCCATTGAGTGATTCATGGTGAAATTCTTAATACCCACTACTTATATCATACAAAAGTCAGCAAATACTAGAGCATTATTTTCAACACTTTTTGCAGTGGAAATGTTTAAATTTGGCCCATTGATATAGTCATCCCTCCCATTTTACAAATAAAAACAAAGGTCGTCACATCGAAGGTTCATTGCATCGACAGAAAGTGGAAATAAAAGGAACTAAAGAAAAAAGTAAAGATGTATACCATCTTGAGTTAAGTCCTCAAACATTGTCATCACATCAGTCTTTAGATAACTAGGCTCAACAGTTGCAGCAAACTTCCCCAAATTCGAGGCAGCAGATCTTCTAACCATTGGCATGTCATCTTGACATAACTGACGATAGATTGCTCGTAACTCTGACTTAAGTGCATCTGGCGCACTTGGATAAGCGATGTGGAAAAGGCCACAAGCAGATACCCGAGCAGTAAACCATTCTCCTGCGGCTAGTCTCTGCAAGATAAGAACATCTGTAAGAAAGGAATACACGGAGCATATAATAACTGACGAGAAATGAAAAATGCTTCTTCACAACTCCAACATACGTGTGCATAAAGAATGCTAGCTTTACAAGGAACAAAATCTACCAAAAGGGAAAATTATATGTAACCTTCTAACCCATAGGTGACAGGTTTGATTTTTCATATTCACGTTAGCTTCCCACCCACTTGGAGAGTTACCTATTAAATACTATCCAATCATGGCGCAATACAGGATAAACTAACACCTTGGCCAAGAAATTGGCAAAAGTCGGTGGTGCAAAAAATTGGTAATCGTCAGGAGAGGGGGTAATATACCAGCATGTTTTAGGTAAGCGAATCATCTTCGTCTAACATAATAATCAAATATCAAAATACCAAGCACATTGGAAGGAACTAGTAACACTATAAACATTGACAAAGAATGAGTAAAGGCACACCTTCACAAGAGGAATGAAATGATCGACCAAATCACTCTCCTTCATTTGTGATCCAATCCTACACAACGACTCGACTGCTTTATCCCTTACACAAGTTTCCTCAACAGTGCAAAGGGTTTCAAGTGGTGGAAGCAAAACATGAGCATGTTCAACACCTCCAACATACGGAATAAATAAGCCCAACTCCTCCGCCATAGCAAGAAGAACCTCATCATCATCATCATTGTTCTCACTCAAAAACGGAATCAACTCCTTTCTCGTTCGCTCCTCTCCAAGAGCACGAGCAATTGTCGACAATCTTCTAATAGAATTTAGCCTTAGTTGTATATCATCATTTTTTAGCTCATCTATCAACACGGCTATCGGATACAATGGCTCCTCCATCATAACACAAAGTATGGCCAAATATCTTCAAACAAAACACCAATACATTACAATAATAAACCAATCATTCAAAACCCTTATCCACTAATTCACTAAACATCAAATCTCAAATCTAAACTACAAAATAACAAAATAACAAAATAATTACTCCATCCGTCTTAATTATTTGTTTACCGCAGATTAAAATACCCCTCGCAAAGAATATAAAAACCGTAAACAAATGATCGAGACGGAGGGAGACCTCATTTAAGCTAATATATCATCTGGCATCACAATTCACAAATTCAAAATTTCTCATTAAATTTAACAAATAATTATCCCTAAAACAAAACTACCAACAAACCATGCAACCTAAACTAATTATTACAAATTACAAAAAAAAAATGCAAAATTCAAGTTAAAAGAACTTCTTATAAAATTAAAAAAAACCTAGCAAATTTAATAAATATTCATACGGGTGCAGCTAATTCATGCAATACATTGAAAATGAAATGAAAGATGAATCAAAATAAACAAAAATTAAGGAAAAATAATCAAATGCGAGAATAATGGTCCACTTACAGTAATTGTTCGATGAAATAAAGGTGATTTTTTTTTTCTCCAAATGTTTTGTATAAACAGAAAATAAAATAAGGGGAAAAGAAGAGAGAGGAAGGGAGACCGGGTTTGTTATTATGATTGTGACCCGGAGGCCGGAACTAGTGATTAAATAAAACAAAACCCGTGTCGAAACTGAACCGAAATGTGATTTCAAATAATTTGAAGATGTGAGTTTTTTCCAACGCGATTGGGTCCTTAGGGACGCAAAATAGATTTGAGGTCGATCAAGTGTTACATTTTAGGAAATAATTGTAAAGTAATTAAGTAGTCTGAAAAACGACGATAAATGCTACGTGAATCGTGATTTATATTTGCTCGTTGGAGAATGAGTAGCAATGTAGCATTAATTCATGTATTTGACTATTTTAGGTAAGATTTATTTCTTGTAGTCTCGTACTCTTGTTGATGTTTTTGGTAATCTCTGTTTTCATAATGTTCCGCTTTATGTATGGTCACCATTTCTATTCATGAATCATTTTATGTTAGTTGTAACTATTTATAAACTGAGTCGGGTTTGCATAATTAATTGTTTCTTTTTTGGTACGAGCCGAGTTCCGATAATAAAATAACTAAGAAGCGATAATACGAGGGGTGATTACCCCTTGAATATCCTCCTAAGAATAGAAGGACTTGCTTCAGACGGCGCGACCCGTCTTATTGTTTCAGACATGTCAAGCCCCCTTACAAAAGAGCAAGTGGGGAATTATCCATTGTCTCCACTTGTTTTTTTGTGAGGGGGGTGACCCGTCTGAAGCAATAAGACTGATTGTCCCGTTTGAAACAAGAATTTGTGTCCTAAGAATGATCCCTAAGAATAGGGGGAGAGATGTCTAAGACGGTAACATTAGAAGTAGATTTAACTCCTTAATTAGCGAAGCACTAGCTTTATTGGCTTCTCTAAATATATGCTCTATTTCTTAATGAGCTCCTTGCACCTTGCCACCAACGGCTTGAAACCGCTACTAGTTGGTTGCTCTTCTTTAACGAGCTCGACACATGAAGCGTTATTCATATGGATAATGAGTTTATTGAGACGGAGTTCCTTGGCTTTTTCCACTCCCGTAAAGAGAGCAAGTAATCCGCCCGCATAGAAGAACATATGCCACACAAGTAATAAAAAGGCGACATAAAATTACCCGCCTCATCTCTATAAATATACCCCCGTATTCGGCCGGTCCTGGATAAGCGTGTATTCGAGATGAAGTACTACTTTTAAAAAACTATTTGAATTACATCCATCTCTAATCCAAAAAGTCTCTTATAAAGCAATCTTAACCAATAATTGTTCTAAAACAAGCAAATAGGCTAAAATAAATACAAGAGTATTAGAGAAGACAATGTTCTCATAGTTGATCCTATTATATCTGCTATAAAACACTACATAATCTATGCTTCCCTTATTTCTGTAGCAAAATTTTCTTGTTCAATAAGTTCAGCTCAACACCGGTTCCTCCCCAAAACATTGGAAGAACTCGGAAAATGGCATGTGCCATTTGTATATGATGTGAGATATATATCTATACCACAACAAAATCTTGTACGAGACCGTCTCATACAAAATTTTTGTATATTATGCACAAATTTCATCTCTATTAGAATGAATGAAAGAACAAAGACTTCAACTTCTGAACTGAAGACACATGATCAACCTTTTTAAACATCCAGTATCATCCTCGTCATTTTCACCCGGCTTATTTGGTTCTTTGAAGCAAGCTTTCTCACTAAGCTCCTCAAAGGCGACAACCAAGTTCCCGAGCCTGGCGACAAACTCTACTAAAAGGGATGCAAACGTTGCTAATGACAAGGAACTTGCACTCTCAAGTGTTTGAGCTTCCTTCTCATTTATAGTCATGTCCGGTAGAATAGAAAGACGGGAAGGCCAGTGAGTCCTACCGGCCATGCTTTCGGTGGAAAACATCCCTTGCATTGATGGTCCAGCACCCATCATCATAGAATTGGGTCCCATTGCCACAGAGCCTAGACGTGAGTTCATGAAATCGGTTGTTGATTGCATATGCATATGCTCAGGGTCGATACTTAGGACCGCTTCACTGAGTGAGTTTATAACGAGCTGACTCCCTCCACAGTCCTTCATTTGAGCAACAATCTCGGGATCTTCAAATTCTTTAGGCCGTTTTCCTTCTTCCCAACTTTCGAAATTGACCAGAAGGTAAGACTTTTGGTCTATCTTGATTTGTAACTCTTCGGCCGCAAGATGAACTTCTTCAAGTATATCTCCAGGGCTTAGTTTCTCCATTTTCTCAACTTTAGTGCCAATCTCACGAAGCACTTTAGCTCCGGCTATACCAACCCTGCGAAGTTCATTTGCAAAAACATATCTTTTATCTGCGGGTGCCTGCGTAGTGTGTACATTATCAGAATGATTATAGGAAGAGTAAAACGGCACAAAAATATCAAGAGCACAAAAAAATACCTGTATTTCCGAAAGCATGCATCCATGCATTGCCATAACCATAAAAGCACAATGTCTCAAAGTGCCACTGACTTTAACATAGTATTGCCAAGGGTAATTAAATGATCGGTAAGGACCATGAGGAGGCTCCCATGTAGCGAAATCCAACTAAGACACAAAAGATTTCTGTTGAGCAAAATTGCAAGAAAAAATAAGATGCTAAAAAAATTGATACCGGGCCACAGAAACAAAATACCAGAGATTCCTCTTGGCTAGTGGATTGGAGAGCTGTTCTATAACCACCATATGTAGGATCATCGTAAGCTTGGTAAGTAAGAATTTTCGAAGGGATTTTCTCATATGCCACGCACTGCAAGTACCCGTTGACACAGCCTACAGATAAAAAAAAACTTCTAATCTCAGATTTTCAGGGGGGGAATCGACAAGAAAAAATATAAGAAGCAGATATAAAATGGAGTCGAGCCCTACCTTCCAATGAAGTAGCAACTCCCCTGAAATTTTTCACAACCAGCTTATGAAGATCCTCGCCAGCCCAAATAGGATAAATGCATAGGTTTACAATTGAAGCAATGGCAGCTCCAATTGCAATAAGCAACAAGCGGAAAAATGCTGTCCGAAAAAAGTTGGATGTTTTGCTTCCGGTCACCATCACTATGCAAAATGTCAATAGGAATACCCGAAAACCATACTCATATGGTTTCATTTTCGGGTACAGTTTGACATACGTTGCACAAAAACCTGAACATTAAAGCATAAGAACAGCATTATTAGAGCATGTTTATCCAAAAACAGCCATGACAGACTTAAAGATATTTGGTTATGGTGGCCCTTTGGAAAGTTGTAGCTTATCATTAAATCAAAGTTGGGCAATGCAAAAATAAAATAAATAAAATTACGGCAGTCCTGTCACACTAGGAACGACACTTTAAGATTCAAACACCACCGGCACCATGCGAACAAACCAAAAAAAACGCTATAATTTAGAATCGTAAGAATGAGCATTAGAACAATAATGCAGACCTGCAAAAAAAAGACTTGAAACAATGAAAACTCCTTGGAGTTCTCCAGCCTGAACTGATAGTTCAGCTATTCCCAACGCCAGTCCTCCAGCAGAGAGTGTTCCCAAAGCTCGATTAAAACCTTTACTAAGGGAAGCTCCTATGAAACACAAACGATAACAAAGTTAAACAAACGACATGATTCCATAACCAGCACACAGCCAAAAGACTCATAACCAACACACAGCCAACAATTCATGCATTAACCGAGTACATTTTTTAATTGAAACATTGCCAGTCAGTTCATATTCTCAACCTTTCTTCCTTCATTACTGAAAACATTTTAAAACACACTTCCATTTTCCAATTAACACTACGACATTATCCACCATAAAAACCCGAGTACAAATTATTCATACTAGATACGAAACCTGAAACCATTAACACCATAATTCTTCATTTATTATGAGATGCTCTTATGTAACAAGAACAGTTACAAGGTCTTACACAGCGGATATGATCACATCAACCAGTACAAAACCCGACTAAAGTGATCTAACCGTTCAACAAATCAAGTGAATCATGAGCAATTTTAAAGTTCTCCTAAAACATTGACATCCATTTACCTCACTTCATCTACAACAAAGTGAGTACATTGTTTAAATTTGCTTATTGTGCTTAGCTTAAGCAACAAAACTTAAACTTTACACTTTCCATCTTTCTCCAAAAGTAAAAATCCTTTCTTTAAAGTTTAATTAAAGCATACTTCAACATACTCCATTACATAACATTATCCACAACAAAAAAATATTTTCTTACAAAAAGATCACTTTTTTTTTAATAATCAATATAAACTTTCAACAAACAAAACAAAATAACATGCAATTGGTCTCTTGTAAAACCGTTTTACAATCATCAAAACCAAGACAACCAACATTTTAATATAAAAGGACCGTCCCCAGGATAAGACCGTCTCACATAATAATTAAATGTATAGAGTAAAAAGCAAAAAAAACATACCAACACTATACTCGAAACAAACGACAACAGTCAAAATAGCCCAAACAGCGTACTGATTAATATCTTCAAAAGGCTTTCTAAGAAAAATAAGCAAAGAAACCAAAGCTAAACAAACTCCCATTTTCACTGAAAAAAACACTTTTCTTGGGTCTGATCTTCCCATCTCATACAAATTCTCAAAAAACACCTTGAACCCATTACACATTCCCAAAAACCCATCACAGATCCATCTATAACATCCCCTTTTAGTTTCATTATTATTTCCGCTTCGCCAGCGGAAACAATTACAGGTCGTGTCGGGTTCGTGTTCGTGTACAGGTTCAGGTTCTTCGTCTGAACCTGCAAAGCCTAGTTCTGAGTACCCTTTACGAGATAGTTTTTCTTTGCTTCTTTCAATGAAACTATGCCTTAATGATCCCAATTTTGCTGCCATTATTGTTTTTTTCAGTAATTTGGAGTGTTCATTGAAGAAATTTGAGGAGAATTAATGGGAATTTAATTAGTGAATTGAAAAGAAGAGAGGAAGTGATGAAGACGTGAAGTAAGATGGATCTGAGGAAGGGAGAGATGATGAGTTGGAAGTTTGTTTGTTGGATTAAAGGAGGGAAATAGGACGGCTATACGCCTATACCCAATTTTCAAGTCATCATTCACAATATCACTAATTGAGTTTCTCTAAAGTTCTTAATTATGGTATACCATGTGATAACTGATATAACAATAAGTTTTGTTTAAGACGGTATTATCCAGCTTAAACTTAGTCAAATATTACTAATATGGTGGTAATAAAGACAAATTTTTTGGTATTTTCTAGGCAATAAGTTGAGTAATTTGATATGTATTTGACCCGTAAGATGGAGTGTGCCTGTCTTAAATGAGAATTTGTGATCTTATAATTAGTTGGTTTTTTAGATGGATATATTCGTTTTAATACTAGGACATGTTCATTTGGACTTAAAATATTTATCTCTTTAAGTTTTGTTCGGCTCCTATAAAGTCAAGTTATGTTCAGTTCAGTTCAGCTTAGAAAAGTTTAGTTTAATTCAGATTCATTTTTCTATGTTCAGCTCCAATAAATTCAATTCAGTTCAACTTTTACAACTTTAGTTTGATTCAACAAAATTAAATCCAAAAGAATACGTCTAAGTCTATAAAGGTTAGATAGTATCCCACATAGATAAATACTTCCTCCATTCAACTCCACTCTACCAAAAAATTTTTTCACATTTGCCGAGACGAGTTTTGCACGGTAAATATCGTTAGCTACGTGTTTGCAAAAATTATAAAAGTTAGATATTAATAATGTACTCGTAAAGACGAATCAAACAAGATCACACATGAATATATTTTTTACTTATATATTGAGAGAAAATTGCAATTATATGATCGCTTGTGAATAGTGTACAAAAAAAGAAAGTGGTAAAGTGGAGTTGAATGGAGGGTGTATAGACTTGGTAAAATTTACTCTTCGAATGACCATGACCTGTACCTAACGAAATTTATTCTCCGAATGACTATGACCCGTACCTAACGCGTCACCCGAACCGGCTGAACGAAGGACCCCAAGCTAGATTGTCCTATAATCGGGCCTTGAACGTTTATTATTACACACAACTCATTATTCCTAAATAATTTTATAATAACATACTCTAAAATTACCTGAAACAGAGTTGACCAATCCCGAGTTAACTAATAATTTACGAGTGTACCCTTGCGATGAGTTGGTATGAAACGTTTTAATTATTGACCGGCTAAATAAGTGACATATACTCTGTAAAAATTAGTTCGTATTAAATGAACACGTGAATTTGGGTGCATGTGACCTTTTAAAGAGGCGATAGCGAATAGTTTGATCTATCTTCATTTATTTATTGTTCAAGTAAAGATCATGTTCCATGAAACTTAGACAACATCATCATCTATTTTTATTATGTCAGACTCCACCCAATACGAAACTAAATTGGGATCATATTACTTCCTCCATTTCAATTAATTCTTTACATTTGATTAAAATATATCTCATATATATTAGACAAATGTATAGAAATTATTGGAATAGAGTATAACTGGCCTAATGTGAGTTACCATAACTGACCTTCGAGATCGGTCTATTTATAACCTATAAAAGTGTGATCTGAACTTGACCTGATAGATTAGAAGTGATTCGACCTGAAATGATGGCCTAACTCGAAGTGACCGGATAGACCCAACATAACTTGGTTAAAGCAAAATTATGACCCGAAATGACCCGACCCAAAAGCTAACTTTAATCAACCCGACTGACCAACTTGGCTACTAGGCTTGTAGCAGTTAAAATCAATATGAAACCAAGAAGTTTGACTTGTCGTTAAAAGTTTCTTCATCTTAATAAAGATGAGATGTGGTTGGTGCTTCACCGAACAGTCGTGCAAATGAAAGGCCATAAGTGTATACTGTAAAGTGTAAAGCCACATCTCTTAATTCACAAGTTACTACTGCAACCATAACAGACAGTCAGACAGATATCCCGTGTCTCTACTAGTCTTACTACAACACCCACATTTGACATTGCCAAATTAATCAACAGTCAAAATCCCCCTGTTTTCATCCTGTCTTCAAGCTTAGTATATGTTACTTCCGAAATCACTTGGATCCCGTTCGCTTGTCCGACACTTGGAGTGTTTGAGAGGACACAGCACTTGGAGGACTACATTTTCTAATCCCTCCGTCCCGGTCAATTATTTACATTTGCTTTTGACACAACGATCAATGAGAGGGGAGGGGGAACATTGACAATTGACAATTGACAAGTGAACAATAGTCTCATTGGATGGTCAAATTACTCATTGAAAGACTCTCAATTTAGAAAGGTAAGCAAATGAATGAGACTCCCAAAAATGAAAAAGGTAAACAAATGACCGGGACGGAATAAGTATTGCAATGTCATTACCTATATAGTTGTACTTTATTGTTTCCGTAAGTTGCGTTGATGGATGAAGCTTCACTTTACAAGAAGAGCGAACATTTAATGAACCCTCAGTTTGCTTTGTTACACCCATACTACTATATTACTATGTTAATGAATAGCAAGCTTGGCTCCTTGGAAACGGAAATCATCCTCGGATACATACAGATATCGGAAACCAGGTACTAAGTAAAGGTTGCACCAAAACCCTTTCAAGAAAAAACTCGAACAATTGGAATAGCAAGATATCTTATTGCAGATCAATTACGCTTTTTCATCCACCGTGTACAACTCTTCATCTCTTTTAAGAAAAATAAGATAAGCAACCAAGCCAATAACCGGTACGAACCTAAGATAGTTCACAGCAGGGACTCTACTTTCCTCGACATTTACTAAATTCCCACCGATTAGCCAGGGCTGGAAGATGGTATAAAGAACAATATCCCAGATAAAAGCATAAGCCAATCTCTCTGATCCAAGATAACTCAGCAAGAACTCCCATCTCTGGCTTACACTCCCGAAATCACCATCCCCTCTTCCATATAATCCCCATAATATCGATATAAGACACACTATGCCACCTGTGAAACCAACTATATGAGCACCTTGGGTCATCACAGTCCCAAGTTGAGAGAGCTTTCTCGGATATTTGTTGCCATTAGCCTTGTTAAGTCTGATTGCCATGTAGGGTATCAAGAATGCTGCAAAAGGAACATATTAGAGATTTGTTATGCCTGACTGC
Source organism: Heliosperma pusillum (assembly GCA_022085475.1). NCBI lineage: Eukaryota > Viridiplantae > Streptophyta > Magnoliopsida > Caryophyllales > Caryophyllaceae > Heliosperma > Heliosperma pusillum. The sequence goes on from JAIUZE010000112.1 coordinate 63,852, forward strand.
CATGTAGAGTATCAAGAATGCAGCAACGGAGCATATTAGAGAGTTACTCTCACTTAGCACAAGTCTTGTATGTGACAGCCTTACATCTGAGATCAACCCAAAACCTCAAGTATTTCTCACTTAATCATAACAGTTAATGATTTCTCACATGTAGAGACGCTCGAATTCTCTTTGGTAAGAAAGCATCGTGCAAAGTGACAGAACAAACAATAAGAAGCCAATATGATTGTACATTATGTATACACTAAGTTATACATCACTAGATATGTGTGGGAGAAAAGAAGCCCATTGATTCGGGAAATGGCTATAGGCAAGGAAGCACAAGCATGGTAAACAAACAGGCCAGTGGTCAACATGAATAAATTAGTAAAAGAAAATTGTGATGTCAAATAATGACTATAAACAAGCCATAAGTCTGTCTTCCATGGAGACATCCACCTTCCAATTGAGAAGCTTCTCCAACTTATTTGTATGATATACACCTTTAAATTAATCGAGATGAAAGTGATCCTGGAACACTTGTAATCTTTATCGCATACCTAGTTACAATATAATACTCTCAGTCTCCCAGTCCCAAAGTCCTACTCGCTCTTTTTTCCTTCTCACAATATTTACCTGCACTGGGTATTAAAACTCCAAACTTCTTTTATTGGAGTACCAAGTAATTTCTCTCTTTATCTCTTCACTCTATCAATTTTCATCTCTCTTCTATAAAGTTTCAATATGTTTCATATCAACAACAACAACATTACCCAAGTGCCTCAATGAATCCCGCAAATTGCGGGGTAAAGGGGTGTTGGATGTACGCGCCCTACCCCTTGTGTTAGGGACACACAGAGATTGTTTCCAAAGGACCCAGATGAAAATTGCGTTGAGAACTACATCAAAGGACCACTACTTCATAAGAGCAAAAAGCGCCGCAACTTTAGTGACCCATTTTGATTTATTTCATCGTAATCCAGAACCAAAGAGTTATTGAGTCTTTGGCTCCATTGGAAATATGGAAACCATAGTTTAACATTACGTATTCTAGATAATCAGAAGAACTTACTGTTCGTAAGAAACATTTGAAATCCCCACAAGACATCCAGAGAGCCTTTGTATCTGTCATTCTTCAGATCAGTGAACAGCAGAGGCGCAAACATGAAGGTCCATCCAATAACAAAGTTGAACAGACCTTCAGACATCTATAGACATCAAAATTTCAGAAGGTCAGCTCAAGCAATTAGCATAACAGATAGCTGAATGAAAAACTTCTGTCACGCTACTTACTGGGTGAAGAACTGGAGCTTCCACTACATGGATACCAACTACTCTGTCAGAACGACAAAAAGCGTTTAGTGCTAGCGGTTTACATAATTAAGTTAGTCGAAGATGTCTCCATGATAAATCACTACCTAGGTTACATCTGACTTTTCATATGAACACGCATAACCCTGTCAGTCTGTCACACTTGATACTCCAACATGGCCATGACACTTGGACAGGTGATTGGACCAAAAAGAAAAATACTAGAGCTGAGACCGACACTTGGACTATTGAAAAACACACATGTCGGATTTTTCTGATTTGAGTTTAGATAACATAGATCAACGTCTAAACACAGGTCAAAGTCGACAGGGTAAAGATGCAGAAAAGCTGAGGAAAGGCAGGCTCGGTCTCAGAAAATCAGGAAGTCATTTTGTCAAACATAATGAATTTTAGGTAAGCTTAAAATATCTCGAGCTCAACAAGTAACATTCAAACTCGAACCAATGTTCATTTATCAAATTCGACTTGATCATGAGCCTGGCTTCTGTCCGAACACTAGCGAGCACTAGCAAAAGCCGGCTCAACACATCAATACATCATCACCCAAGAGGATCACTAAGCTTTACTAGAAAATGAGAAGCAATTTATTCCAATTATCACCAGCAAAAAGCCGGCTTTACACATCACATAAACGAGAATTCATAGCATTCCACAGGTAAAACAATCATATTGTCGAAAACTAACAAACAAACAAACAAACAAAAGAGCGTTGAGAAGAAAGCTGCATACCCGCATTGATTAATGGCAAAAGAAAGAAGAAATTCAGAGAAAGACCGAGTAAAGAATTGATAGTTTCCGAACTGATAGCCCACACTGGATCACCCTGTTGAGATATGTGTCCATATGTTAACTTATCGACATATCATAATTTAGGAATACGGTATATTGAAATATATCGTAGAGAATAATGTCATTTGTATCAACAATTTGTCGTCAACAATACTCGAAACTCGAAATTAATCACAAACTATTCCCCATCTTCTATTCAACTACATTGGCAACTAAATTTAAATTTCGCCAATTATTTATATTGGCACATAATTTTTTGGTTTCAGTCAATAGTTTAGCATTTTTATTGTTAGTGATACGTATTTTAATCAAAGGTAAACAAATCAATCGAGACGAGAAATAAGTAGCGAACCGGAGCGTAAGGAAGGAGGAAAAGCCAGAAAATATATACGCCTTCCATAATCCACAACCCAATTTGCGTCACTTTTTTAACAACAAGATCGAATTCAGCTTCGTTTTTATCGTTAAATTGTGGAGGATTACGATTCGGGTTATTCGATGAGGGATTTCGAGTGGCGTAGGTAGTGATGAGAGTTCGTTGGCGACGAAATGTGAGCGAATTGCAGAAAGAATGATAATAATTGCGGTTGATAGAGGAGGAGGATGGAGGAAGAGATGATTTCCGCCATTGTTGCGAGGGGTGATGATTTTGGAGAGCTAGGGTTTGAAATGGAGTGATTGCCGCCATTGTTGTTGTTGTTGTGTTCTTCAAATTGGGGAATTTCTGGGTAATGTGTGTGTGTGTGTTTTTCAGTGTTCGTTTTGGTTGTTTTTTCAAATTTTTGCTGAAATGGAGGAGTTACGTGTTTATCTTCTAAGAACAGTAGGTCTTGGTTGCGACGGATCGGATCTTGCGACGGGTATTTTGTGAGAGGAAATGGGTAGAGGGGACAAGGTGGGCACCCCCCATGTGCTTCTCCACTCACCCTTGATGGGTATTTTGTGAGAGAATATGGTATCCGTCTTAAGCTTGCGACGGATAGTGTCCGTCACAAATGAGAATTTGTGTTCTAAGAAATAGACGCAATTATATGTCATCTATGCTCATTTTGGTTGTTTTTTCAAATTTTTGTTCCATTTAGGTAATTTTAGATGAATTCAACATAAAACATTGTAATCTCTAGATTTATTAGGGTTAATTTAAGTAAGCTCTCTTTTGCTAACTCTAGAATGAGTTCGCAAAAAATAATGTCATAATAAGCTATTAACCCTGACCCAAAATTCGGAGAAAAACCGATCCTAGGCAGTGATCTATGCCCAAAACCCATTATTCCACAGATCCACCACAAGTAACACCACCATTACACTCCACCCATACGGCCATACCCTCTTGTCCTTGACACAACGTACCTAACACCGCCACTACATTCCTTGACCCACCACTTCAATCAACCACAAAAACTAGGCAGAAGTTAGATATGGACCATGTTTTGCAAACGACAGAAGCAGGTTCATAATAACGGATAATATTAGCAAAATACAATTAGCAGATTCTAGTAGTAGGTTTGACTATCGAATTAAATTAGCAGAATTAAGAAATGGTGTTTGGTAGTTAACAAATTATAGGATAATTAGATTGGTTTCATTTATAAATTGAATATGCTAACATGATATTCTACTATTAGCAACATATTCAAAAACAATAGATTCAAACATGAAAATAGTATTTTGATTATTGATCAACCTACTAATTAAGTCGGAATCTACTAATTCCACTTAAAATGTTGTTTATCAAATATGGGGTGATCGAGGATAATAGGAGGTGATGCTAATATGTCTCTAGTGGTTGATGGCGAGTGTCATGTGAGTCTAGATAGTGGTGATAATGGTTGGAAGTCGAATGTCAAAAGTTGGTTAGAGGTAAAAGTAGTGTAAATCGGTGGCTGTTTGTGGTTGACTAGTTACTTGATGTTGGTTTAGGCAATAGTAGATAGCGTGATTAGAGTTGACAAGTCTGACCGCCCGACCTGAGTAATCCGAACCTGAGAAAACTCGATCCGGCAGAAGCCAATGATATTGCAACCTAAAACCGACTCGGTGAGGGTTTTTGATGATAAAAATGAAAATAGATCATTTATTCATCCGTTCGACGTTCTTGTGGGGAAAAAAAGTCAATACTGAAAACATATATACCCCCTATTTAACTCGAGCTATCAAGTCTCTTCATTTACAAGATACGTTTTGAATTAAGAAGCAGAATTAAAAAGAAAATAACATAATATCGATCCTAACTAGACTTAAATTGTCTTTACCCAGAGTCGACCGCATGTCACGCATCGTCGCACCCAACTAGGGCTATCAAGTCTCTTCATTAACAAGATATGTTTTGAATTAAGAGGCCAGGAATCAAAGTCCTTGGCAGAACTCAAAAGAAAATAACATAAATATCGATCCTAACTAGACTTAAATTGTCTTTACCTAGAGTCGATGGGCATGTCACGCACCATCACACCCAACTAGCATTCTCTCACTTCGCCATATACAGGATTGACGTTTATCGTTCTCTTGATCCATAAATTATTCATCTTATTCGATCATATTATCGATGAAATATGAAATATCATATTATTCTTACAGCTCAAATGTTGATTGGCTAATCATTTCCCGTTAGACCTGGAAAAATCGACTTGACTTGAGTTACTAGAGTTCTACCCGATCCGACACCCAAGATCGATCATGACATGTCACCCAAATTGACCCAAACGGCCGAAACAATATGATCTGCCCCGCATGTTTAATGTTCCAAACTAATCATTTTTCCATTGAACTTGATAATAATATACCCAAAACTAACCATGTGTATGTGACCTTAAGTCTTGCAACCCCAGAAATGACACGGGCCGAACTGACCGGAATTGAACCCAATCAGGTTAACCTTTTTTATCACGTCTACTTGTAGAGTTGTGGGGAGGGATGTCAAGTACGGTCTAAACCGAACCGAAACCGAATCGACCTGAAAGAAAATATTCAATTCAAATCCAAATGATTGTTTATGTTTATTCATTTGACATTCTCATACCATACTCGTATTATTATTTGCCTTAAACTATTACTATGAGATAAGCCTACCAACCTACATACATTACTTGATTTCCACCACCATATTTCCTTCATTTGCTGTATAATTCTAATAATACGTGCAAAAAACTATCATGTGCATGTACTTAAACGTATATATAAATGTCGATTTTTCACAACGAAAAACACACAACAAACAGCATCAAATTAATTCGAAACAATATAGTTCAAAAGCATAAGAATATAACAAAATTGTTTAAGATCATTAAAAAAAGTTAGAATCAACTAACAATGAGTTTTTCAATATCTAGTAATGTACTTGTTGTTTTAACCCTTTGGCTCATGTTGGCATTGAGCCATGCTAGTGCGTCCGATGGTTATGGTTCGAGTAATGGGCATAGTAAGTCTGGCTATGGACCCTCTGGTCCCAAAGACCATAAGGGTAAGAGCCAAAAGTCGCATAAAAACCATAAGGGTAAGAAAAATTACGGACCTAAAACTCGTCCTACACCCCTGACTCCAACAACTAGCCCTCCAACAACTTCAGGTCCATATAGCCCTCCAACACCAAGACCTTTTGGTTTGCAAGTAGGGTTCTATAAAGGGTTGTGCCCAAATAATGTGGATATTGAGTCAATCCTTACAAAAAAAGTTCAACAACATTTTGCCAAGGACGTAACTATTGTTGCTGCTCTTTTACGCATGCAATTTCATGATTGCTTTGTTCAGGTAAGTTTTTTTTTTGAACTTTTTTTTCATTGCCGTATTTTTATTGTCTCTGATTAATATCTAGTGCTATTAGTGAGGTTAGTTAATTGTTATTCCCTTTGTTCAAAATATTTCTTTTTCGTTTATTAAATTACCACTCAATTAGTAATAATACGAACAAAGAACTACGGATTTGTTATGTACGTACATGGCCTATTGGTGCTTCATTATACGACTACCATCATTAGTTCATGACTACTTATTTTGTGTTTTGTTTTGTGAAGGGGTGTGATGCATCAATTTTAATCGATGGACCTTCATCTGAGAAAACTGCTTTTCCTAACCTAAGCATAAGGGGATACGATCTTATTGATCTTTTAAAAAGCATCGCAGAAGCAGAATGTCCCGGGATGGTCTCTTGTGCAGACATTATTGCTATTGCTACTAAAGAAGTTATTAAGCTGGTACGACTAATATATTTCCTCAACTACGATTGATAAAGAAAAGTTATTAGTACTTGGGGATATTATGTAATTGAAGTGGATTTGTTTGCTTATAAATAGGGAGGAGGCCCAGATTATGCAGTACAAACAGGGAGAAATGATGGGCTTATATCAAACGCCGATGACGTGAATCTTCCAAGTCCCTTCTTTTATGTTAGCGAAAGCATTTCTGCCTTTAAAGCTAAAAACTTTACCCCTGAAGAAATGGTTGTTTTATTAGGTATGCTTCAAGTACAACTATTGATGAAAATACCTTGTTTAGTCATAATGAACATCCATAACATCTATAGTCTATATTGACCATGCACATTAAGACGACTTCTCATCCTTTTGTTGTCTCACTATTATTAAGACTAACGAATAACATGCTAAGTAAATCACATGATGTCATACAGTCGGAATTACACATTGTGCATTCTTCCAAGACCGCCTCTACCAAGGAACATGCCAATTTGATCCAAAGATGGACTCAAATCTTCGAAGACAATTAATACAGACATGCCCTCAAGGCACAACATGGAACAACTTCACATACCTTGATCAGAATTTACAAAGCTCAAACAAGTTTGACAACTCTTTCTATGATCAAATTCTTAAGCAAAGAGGAGTTCTTCCAATTGACCAAGCTCTAGCTCGTGATCCATCCACCAAAGATTTGGTTCTACGACTTGCGCAAAGTTCTTCCTTATTCAATTCTAAGTTGAAAAACTTGCAATAAGTTTAACTAAACGAACTCTACACTCAAAAGGAGGAGCGATAATAAATATACGGAGTTTTTTTTAAAATGATATTTTTATTTTTATTTATTATTATGACCTGGAATATTGTGAAATTCTTTTTTACTTTCTTATTGTATGTTTTCAATTTTCACCTATTCGATTGTAACTTGTAATACCAAGCTTTTCCGGATTTCAGTTGAAAAGAATAGTGCTTCTTAACTTGGAATGAAATGTTCTTTTATATCTTCTATATGTCATAGATGATCATTTTGGCAATTTTTTGAAATTTTCATTCCAATCAGGTCATTTGAGGTTAAGTCAGCATAAAACATTTAGTGAGCACTATTTTGCCAACTCTAGAAGGGACCTGTAAAAATTAATTTCATGATACGCCACTTGACTCTATCCGTAAATTTTGCGAGAAACCGATGTAGGCGATCTATGCCCTAAACCAACTACTCCACAGATCCAGCACAAATCGTACCACCATTACACTCCAACCATTCCTTTTCGTCCTCAACACGACGCACCTACAACAGCACTGCAATCCTTGACCAACTATCCAAAAATTGAATATGGTGGCCAAGGGTAGTAAACCAGTGATGGGGGTTAACTAGAAACGTGATGTTAGTTTAGGCAACAGTAAATAGTTAGGAAGCGTGATTAGTAATTGTAGATCAAAAGCTAAATGTGTGGGTAATTGTGGTGTTTGATAACTTTGATGGTAGTTTGAAGAGTGCACGCAACAAAAATTGTCTTTGTTTGTTTTCTAAAAGTTTTATTATCTCTTCTTAAGTCACACACTAGCAATAAAAAGAAATACAGAGTATACAGTTGGCTCTATTATGAGTGTAATTGAAAACGATTGGGATACTTTCGATATAAGCATATGATTTATTACTAAAGTCTGCATTACATAATTTCTTTTGCCAGCCGCATATAACATAATTAGTGACAGGTTACAAAACCGGAATACAACTTTACTCGGACAAACATTTCTTCAACATCTTCCGGCCTTCCTAAAACAGGTTCTTGCCAACAGCTACAACCGCTAACAGTGTCTTAAGAAAACACTGTTTTGCAGTTTGTCGCTATGTAAACAGTCATTTCCAAATAGGCCAGGCTTAATTTTGCATCCCGAATTACAAACCAATTATTTCATGATAAGAAATGTACACGATTGTCCAAGCAATTGAATTTACTCCATCAGTAGTCCAGAATTGTTTGGAACTCAAAAAAACAAAGAAATTATTTTACTAACTAATCCTTCAAAGTATCTACAAAACAGTAGAGCTTCACATTGTAACTTGTAAGCTAGTAGCTAATATCAATGCTACGTTCTGGTTTTTTGTATACCGGTGCTATGAGACATCAAGGCGATGGGGTCTAATTAAAGCCGTCCAAATTATAACAAAGAAAACTTTACACAAATCTTGAATCTTACCTGCTAGTTCTAGACCGAGTACATTCCAAACTCTGTCCTAATTGTCAAAAAGCTCAGTCACGGTGATTTTCACAGGTAACATCTTTCAAGTGGAGTTGTCATTCCACCATATTTTTCAGCTTCTCTTTTAGAGCCGTTCATTGCAACAAACCAATTCTTGGTAAAAGCTTTATGAGCTTCACATACAAAACCACAATAACAAGAACCCTCCCTACCCCACTCGTCTTGAGCATACTAAACAGCATATAAAAGCATAACAATAACAAAGATTTCGTAGAAGACGAAATCTTATCTCACAAAACACAAATAATGTACACAACATGATAAATAGTGTACTTGGGAGCAATCACAGAAAGACAAGGCTGATAACTTATTAGCTTATACCCCACATGAAACAAAGAGCACTTAAGGAACATGAAACTGCCAAGAGACCAATACTTCACATAAACTGCAGAAACCACGCGGTCAAGAGACCAATACTTCAAATAAACTGCAGAACAGTGCTCACTTGCCTTAGAAATATGAATGATAGCAGTATGTTCATTAGCAGATCCAGGTCTGCCAACACAATAGTCAATCATTTCATCGTATGTGTTAAACAAATTACGTGAATTTACATATGAAGGAATAGGGTAAATAGAACCTTATCGACTTCTGCAAGCAATTGGTGTAATAGTATCTAAACCAAAAAAAAAAATACCCCAAACCAACAAAAAAAAAAAGAAATACCCAGACTCTTACCGACGAGCAAAATAGATCATAGTTTACATCTTACACGTTAATCGTGTGACAGTGACATTACTATATTGTTAAGAGCCTCTTACAGTCTACACCCATTCTTAGCAACGTACTATTGGAAGTATTTTAACACGAATTTCAGAGATTTTTGTGCGAGGACAGAATACAGATAGCAAACAGCAAATTGTGACCTGCATCTGTCCTCGAACAATATTTTTTTCTAGGAAAGCAACTAGGCAAACAGGGACACGATAGAAACCCGACAAGAAATTAATGGTTTGGGTTGAGGTTTAATGACTCATTTATGTAAGTGGGGTCAACACTGAACACGACACGAGCTTTAAATGAGTAAGGTTTGGGTTGAGCTCTCTAAAAACGAACCCGGCACAACTGACCTAATTTACTAAGTAAATCTTAATTTTTCAAGATTCCCCATCACATAAATATACTAACTGACCTAATTTTTCAAGATTCCCCGGCACAACGGGTTAGGGTTGAGGCTTGATGACCCATTTATGTAAGTAACACGAACACGAAATTTAATAGGGGTGGATTTGGATCGAAGGGTTCGTGGCCCATTTGCATATGACACACACACAAACTCCAATCTGTTTGCCTGACCCGAGCTCAATTCCCACAAAAATTAATTAAACGCGCACAAAAACTATGTCTGTCTCTTCCGAAAGAATGTCATCAGTTCTACTAAGATATCAGAAATAAAAGATATCATTAAACAATATAGCAGATAGTCCTTCGCCTTTGTTTTCCCATAAGAACAAAAAAGTTTCAAATGGACATTGGTATGTTTTATTGAGTACCAAAACATCCTGCCTTTCTTCAAGTCTTCACTTTTAGGGCCATTCCCGTAATAGACGAGAGACAAGGATATGGTAATAAAATCCATAACTCACTTACAAAAGTAGAAGCAGAGAATTGTATATAACCTTTTTTTCTTTTTTTTATTGGACATAATGCACATTGCACAATAAAACAATAGGGTTGTTTTGGATGGCTAGTTTCACAAAGGATAAACTAGTTAGGACGGCTGATGGCGTCTCTATTGTACTTACTTTTTGTTTGCCTTTTTTTCTTTTATGTAGTGATGCAGTATAATTTTTGTTCAAATATACGTCGTCGATAATGTGTCCTGTACGTAGGGCTGGACAATAGTAAAGGCCCGCTCGGCCTGGCGGACCCAGCCCATACTTCTGGGCTGAGATTTTCCAGCCCGTCCCCTCTTCAGTGCTGTGCCTGAACTACAACACCACAGTCCACAGAACAGCTCGACCGCGACCCCCAGCCCGGCCCACACTGGCTCTGACCAATGTTCAGCCCTACCTATACGCACATCACTATTCAAGGACAAGGTCATTGTGCCATAAATTTAATTCAAGGTGGGTACAACTTGGATATGCCCACTTTTCCGACACTTCTACAAAGTCTGAGCACAGCAGAGCACATTCCCAAGTCCAAACAAGAAAAAGAAAACAAGACAGTACCTTTACAGATCTCAGGGAACCAAAACTAAACTCTTCAGAGAAAATGCGGAAGCACTTCAAGGCTGGAAGTATCCTATGGAAAGACATTAAACACACAACTTATTTAATATTTTCATACATACTCTTCCAAAAGAAATTCCTAATCTATGTAGAGACAGGAAAGATAATCCCGTAAAAAACTCACTGCAAGTACTCATGAGAAAGCTGCACGAACAGTCTCCAGGACCAACGCCTCCAGAATAACCAACCATGGATCAGATATAAAAATTCATTAGAATAACAGAAATGTAAGGACAGAGGGTTTAGAGGGGTGGTACATAGCAAAAAAAAAATCACAACGAACGCATAAAAACTCAAACAAACAACTGGAAGTATGATATATAAATGTAGTTAGACGTGGGAACGATATGCTGATTCTTGATGCTAACTACGCAAACGGTATAGTTACGAGGAAATTTCATGACCGTGTGTCTTAAAATAATAAGGGTATCAAAATTACAATCCTCTAAAGTCTAAACAACAAAGGTACCTTCTCCAGGGTGCCCTCTACGAATATATACATTGGAGGATTGCCTCCCCAAAGAACTGGAGATGTCCTGAATGAAAAACAAGATTAGGCTAGCTAGGACACACTTGAAAACCAATTGAAAACAAATACTTGTAGTTGTAAGGGAGGTGTTTGCAATAAAAATTAATTGGCAGCAGATACACCAGCTGAATGTAATTCTAGCTAAATAAGGCAAAGAGAAACAAATAAAACTCTTCAAAGGGGATAGATCAGCAGAATGTAATTCATCTGCCATAGAAGAATAGCTCTTGTGATCAATTATGATTTCATTAGAACGGTGAAGGGTGTGTATAAGACAGAGACACGGATATAGATACAGAAAAGTTTATTCAACTCAGAACACGAACAGAATTGCAATATAATTTTGCATGGCCACACTGAATGATTACAATGAAATAAACTGCCTTTGGCAAGTTGTCTTACAATAGAAATGAACAATTTCCACTGAGATGCTGTTAAGTGCCCCGGAATTACCAGCCTCTTGAGCCCACCAACCTGAATAACACCAGAAGCCGCCCTTGCCTCATTCAAGCCCGCAGTATTTCAAAAAAGATGGAAAGATAAATGCCCAATGATTAGAATCCGATAAAAATAAAGGCTGCAAATTACAATAGGTAGTAACAGCATTTCTGGAGTCAGAAAATCAGCATCTGTGTTCACTTGCCAGTGATAAATGGGTGACTCAATGCTTGTGAGACTGTTAGCCTTTTATCTGGATCTAAAACAAAAATTTTGTCCATCATATCTTTGAAGTTGGTCAACATTTTGGGATCATCACCCTGAGAGCCTGTGATGACGCTGCCAATATCTTTTGCCTTAATGTTAAAAATCAGCTTTCTGATAGCCTGTAACAGAAGGACAATTGGAAACTCCCATGTTAATGGACAATTCTACTCAAAGCTATGCGATGACTAAAATCACCGATTTACCTTTTTAGTCACAGGATCCTCTTCTGTGGCAAGAAAGTTGAAATCTTGGTCAAAATGTGGCTCAACAAATGCTCCCTGCAAAAAAATAGAGATTGTAAGAGCATGTACAATAACAAAAGATGGAGAGCACATATTGTGCTCTCCATTTACCTTCTCTTTCCTTGGAGAGCAAAAATCAATTCTACAATCACAATAGTAAAATTCTCTTATTTCTCTCTTACATGCTCTCCATCTCAAATATTGGGCCCACTTTTTTTGTGTTTACATAAAAAAAAATTGCAAAACAAAATTTTCCTCACAAGTTTTATTTTTTAAGGTCCTCATTTGCTCTTCCCCAAGAGCACCAAGAGAGCTCCTTACCATGTTTTTTGTTGGAGATCACACTCTCTCTCCATGGAGAGCTCCTATTGTAGAGGAAAAACACATGTTTTGTGCTCTCCAATTATGGGGACCATTTGGAGAGCACATTGGAGAGCACTTGGAGAACCTACATTGTACATGCTCTAAGCAAGACAAGGAGTGGAGCCGAAAGCAAAGATTTTATATAATCGCTGGCCCGTTACTTGCAAGAAAAGCTTAAAAATCCAGTACAAAAAAAGGTCACTAAAAAAATCGAGTTGAATAAATACCTTCCGAAGCATCTTTTTCGGGAAAGGACCCTTCAACTCCATATGAAGACGAAGCATATCATTGTTTGTTGCACCTGGGAAAAGAACTTTCCCTGTGTAGAACTCATACAAGCAACAACCAACTGACCAAATATCCATGGGATGATCATAAGGTAAACCAAGAACTGCAAATTTAACAATGCCAATGCTTAATCATACGTCAAATTGTTAAAGTTGAATGACTATCAAAGTCCAAAGTAAACTCAAACTTCAGTATTCACATAAAATGCAATGCAAAAAAAGCTTACTTATTTCAGGGGCTCGATAAAAACGGCTCACAAGATATGGAGTTATTTCATTTTTTCCGGCAAGCATAGCATTCCCGAAATCGCACAACTTAAGCACAGTCTTGGATTCATTCACCTGAATATCACAGCGAGTATAGAAAGTGAGAAACATGGAAATCATTAGTTAGGCAAATTAGATCAAAATTAAAAGACCTAATCTTACCAGCATATTATCAGGCTTTATATCACTGTGAAGTACTCCACAATTCCTCAAATGCTTCAGGGCAATAAATAGTTGTTTAGCATATGTTCTCACAGCCGCAAGGTTAAGGCCAATGTTACGACCAAACTTCTTTAGAACCTCGCGTAGATTCATATCAAGAGATTCAAAAACTATACAAAGATGATTACGGTACGTGAAATGTGATAGATAACGAACACAGTGTCGCCTGTCTTCAGGATCCGCACCAACTAGCTTCTTCAAAATCACCAGCTCCTCTGTTCCTGCTTTTAACCTGGGGAATTATCCACGGAAGCAATTAGTTTCAAGGATATCAAGCTAACGGCGCGTTTACATAAGAAAAATAACAGTTGTAAAAATGGAACAATGACAAAAAAAAAACACAAATGGGGTCAACTAACATTGTTTCATTATTACGTATGATTTTGATAGCAACTTCTTCAGGATCACAGCTTCCAGCCTTCAGATCTTTCGCACGTACAACAGTTGAGAACACACCTTTGCCATGTGCAGCAGATACTTCGTAGCGGCTATCTAGTATTTCCCCAAATCGAAAACCTAGAAGAGACAAATAAAAATCAAGACTACCAGCAGAAGAGCAGGGATTGCTCAAAGCAATAAAACAATAAATTGTAGCAACATGAAGCAGAGGCATCTGCGCATAACAAGTTCAAGTTTTTTTCTTCAATGGAAACTACACCAAACAGTGAAGTTCCTTTTCAAGACGCCTACGGGTAACACCAATACATAATCACTACGCCCAATACTATTAAAAGGGCTTCAGCTCAAAGTGATTAAGGAGGGTCAGATGAAGTAGCATTCTCCGAGCAATAATAATGAGGCTATTTCCAAGTCCCATAATCCAAATAGGACAACGAAAAAAGTTTTGTTAGTCATTTTGAATTTAGACATTACGTTCCAAATCAATAAGAAAAATACTCCACATCTTTGGCCCTGTCAGGAATAGACGGTTCGAAATAACAGGACAGCACACGATAATGTAGAATCTATTATACAAGTTAAAGCAGGACAGCACACGATTATGTACCGCAACTCAAACAAGAAGCAAAAACCACTTTTTTCTGTTACCAATACACTATAATGTGTACAAACAACACCAGCAACATAAGTTGGGGTGGGTAAAATACATACACTATAATGTGTAATAAAATAAAATATGTCGACACGTTGCTCTTAGAAAGCAGTGCGAGAGCATCTTGGGACCAAATAATTTGATTGAAGTAAATCGGAGAAGCACTTTGATAATAATCAAGTTTTATCCGATTTATAAATTTGTAGGTGGCGGAAGACCCTAGAAGAAGGAAATAGCAAATATATTTTAATAGGAGGCTTGGAAGAAGTTTTAAAACTTACTATAATATCCCTCTGGATCATCCCAGTTATCATGTAACCCACTTCGTTCAACAGGCAGGCCATCTACTTTACCCTGTACAAATTAAGTAAAGATCAATCGACCATTCGACCACATAGTATTATACTTTGTACATAAATAATCAACAGCTACCATTTGGCACACAAGAAAAAGCCAGGAAGAACAAAAAAAACTTATTAGTTCCAACTTTAAACTAACACACGAATCAAAATCTATTAGTCAAAAGAATTTTATGCTGACCACTGCGACACAACTGCGTCTTTACTAAAGAGGAAAAACGGAGCTAGTGAACAATAATATAGTATATTGAACCAACAACATACCATCTTACGAATTCCTCCTGATGAATCACCAAATATATCATCGCAGAACATATCATCTGACTGTTCACTCTGCAATAATTCAACAAAGCAAGTTAAATTGAGATAGTTAAACATACGAATGGTCAGGAGTGAAGCTTATTTCATAACACATTGATCAGAGCTGGACAAGTGGCATCAGATGTGCCTTCAGTATCTATTGGCCTTCAAGGCCCGACAGACGAGAAGAAACACTTAGTTTCGTTATTAAGTGAGCCTTTTAGTATGCATTTACAAAAAGAAAAGAAAGAAAAGAGATGATTAGATCTAAGCAGGAAGTGAACGAAGAAAGAGAAGTCTCACGATTAAAGAGACAGTTGTCTGACAAACTGCCATCCTAAAAAAAGAGCAAGGAAACCCAAATCACCTTCCCATATAACTAATTATCAACCAAATACACAGAGCAAGACCCAAAATCCGCTCTTGAGGTACACTATTGGTCATCATGATTCTTGTGTGTATGAGTTGAAATTGTGGAGACAAAATTCCAGTTAATAATTTTAAAGACATGTAGATACCTTTGGAAGACCTTCACCGAGTCCAGCAGCACCAGTACTTGATTCTACAGCTCCAGTCCCATTTCTCAATGGTGATTTCCCAACGTTGTACAATTTGTCAACCCCAAAAGGCTCTTCACTATGCTTTTGAGAGGGCTGTTCTTTCAGCAGCTCATCTGATTCAGCTACAAATAAGGCATAAATTAGACCCCTTCAATCCAAAAAAATTCAAAACTACGCATCCATAACATGAAAAGCAATCACCAAGTGTCATGCCGTCTGGCTTGACTGAAAAAACAAAGATACGTGAGGTTGGATACATTTGATAGAGTTATGGTGCTACAAGATATGAGAATTTCACATGCACACTCCAACTTGCAGACAAGAAAAGGTCAAACTTAAAGTGGGAGCGGGGGGGATGATAGCTTTTCTTTATTTTAATTACGCTTCCACACTACAAAAACTCATGCAGCTTTTTCAGAAACCCTTGCAAAGATCATGATCACTGACAAACCTTTAGAATCCTGAGGTGGTTGCTGCGACTGTTTTTCTTTATATTTTTGGAGAATAGCTTCTCTCCGCCTCCTGCTCTCTTCCTTAATTCTATCCACGTCATCCTCTTCTTGTTCAGCAAGTTTTAAGTCAACTCTCTCCTCATATCCTTTTTGGTCCTCCTCCTCATCCCTAACATCGGAACAACAACCATACTATAACAATCAGCAATTCAGCAATTTCATAAACACACAGGGAAAAAACACTTTTCAACAAGTTTTTTATAACTCATTCACTCAAGTAAAAGATATTTAAAATGCACACCTTTTTGCATCGTCATTTTCTTTGACGGAAACATCTTTGGAAACTCGGTCTTTCAGAGACTCATATTTCCGGTTTCTATCCCTCATATATTCTGGTTCGTCGTAACCATGGCGTCTATCTCGGTCACCATACCCATTAGCCTGATCTTGATACCTCCTACTTCTATCAGATCCGTCATCATGTCTATCTCTTACCCTATGACTATCCCGTGCCCTGACCGTCTCCATTTGCCTATCCCTCTCTCTGTCTAGATTCCTATCCCTAAGTGAAGAAGTACTCGCGTCTCTCATCCTTTCCCTTTCATAGTCCCTATCCCTGCTTCTACCACGATCTTTTTCCCTTCTTCGTTCTCTATCCCTTTCGCTTTCTCTATCCCAGTCCACACCACTCTTCCAATTTCTAGCGTTGTCCTTGTCCCTGTCAGATTCCCTTTCTCGATCTTTACCTCGTCTATCCCTTTCATTTTCAAAGTCTCTGTCGGATTTTGCTCTGACTGGTTCCTGCTCCCTCACCCTCGTTTTATCCCTGTACATCATCTCGTCTCTCTGTCTATCCAGATAATCGCCATTTTCATGCATGCTAGATCTATGACGGCTTGAACTTCTCTCTCTTCTCTTGTCGCTAGCTCTTTCACCGCGGTCAAGCCTGTAGTCATCCTTTTCCTCGTACTCATCATAAACCTTGCCATTTTCATAAATCCCTTCATCTTTTTCACGACGATGTCGTGATCTTGAACGCCTCTCATGCACAATGCTATGAGAGCGCTCCCGTTCTTCCATCCGATCAACAGACTTCGACCTGCTTCTCACCCTCTTTTCTACAGGGTGTTTACCCTGAGAAGGTGAGCGACGATCATCAATAGACTTGTGAGAATAAGAAATTCTTCTACCTTCCTGTCCATCTACATCCTCTTCCATTAATTGATCCTTACTTTCGCTTCTATGCTCATCTTTCCGTTTTTCACTATTTTTCGACGGAGACTTGCTTCTCCCATGAGACCTACCGCCATTTGCAATGCTCACGGACTCTGGAGACTCATCAAGACTACCATGAATCCTATGATCCTTACTATCACCACTTCGATCACTAGTCAACTTCAAAATCTTACCAGACTTCCTATCACCATCCATCGGAGAACTGTCCATGTCAGCAACGCCTCTCTGCTATAAAGACATCAAACAAACATAAGAAGAATACATACACACAAGCAACGAAGTAACGGTAAGAGAATAAAAAAAAAACAGAAACGTAAACAAATGTATGTGTCACATTAACGTAGAACTAAGTCTTACAACTTAACATCGCACTGAAAGCTATCTCGCTCTGGACTCATGAATCATTCAAAGCAAAGCACCCTCTTTTTTACGAAGTTGTAGCTTCCTATGATGGCCCCCTAGCCAATGCACACACTATAAAAGCTATATCACCAAAATTCCGATACGGTCAGCTGAATACATAAAACAAACCATGCTATCAGCCTTCTCCTCTTAACCTCTCCTCAACCTTCTCCTCACACATGACAAGTAATAGTGTCGCTTTCGCCTCCTTTATTTCACAACCATGTGAAGAAATGTTCACTAATTTAGCAAAATAATCGATTAATCGATGATAGGAGAAGGCCGGAGAAGGTGCAAAAGAGAAAGTCGATAGCATTCGTCAAATACAACATAAATAAAAACAAAAAAGCTCCAAGACTCACCAAATTCATCAATTCAGTCCATGTTGCTTGAACAACAAGTCCAAGAACACTTAAAATTTTAAAATAACGACATAATTGAAACCCTAGATAAACAAATTGAAATCAAAACGAACAAAAAAGAGTAATTAGATAAGAACAGACCATATCTCGATCATCCAATTCACCAGATTCAAGATCAGATGCAACTTTATTATCAACAACATCATCATTAACAACAAAAACCCCCAATTCTTCAACAATTTCACCTTCCTCCATATCATAATCACCAGATTTCGCAACAATTCCAGTATCCTCTTTAATCTCCAGTTCAATTTCATCTTTTTTCTCTTCTCCGTGCTTCGAACGATGGTGGCGATGGCGGCGATGATGACGGCGGTGATGGCGGTGCTTGTGACGCTTTGATTTTTCCGGCGATTCATCGTCGGTTTGAGAGCGATGGTGTTTGCGATTAGAGTCGAGTGAATCATCCGCCATTGATGGAGAAGTTTGTAAGGTATTGAAGATTTTCGTCGGAAAATTAGGGTTTGGAAGTTGATTATTTGGCAATGTTCGATAATTTGGGGGAAATATCGGGTTTTAGAGAGAAGGAAGACTATCAATACGATATACTCCGTATGAGTTAGAACTTGGAAAGCTGCAAAATACTTCTCTCTAAAAAATACTAGAAGTATCAATTTGGAAACGTATATTGGGCCGTCAATTCATTTTTTCTACTATTAGATTAACGGCCCGTTATACGTTTTCAAATTGACGAATACTTGTAATATTTTGATTTGGATCTTTATAACTAACAGAATAAGTCATTTTCAATATTGCAGTTTATTTTCACAGTATGTTATTTATTCATTTCAGTACAATTTACCCAATTTTTTCATTTGTATACCCTTATTTAGAAAACACTCTGAACCAAATTCTCTCGATACATAATAACCATAATTTACATTTAATCACATTTCTTCCATTATAAAGGGTAATAAGATGTTAATCTTATATTTGATTAATCAGTTATCAATTATTAATAAAAACTATACGTTTTTTTTAATTTGGTTTTGGGGATTTTAGGGTTGTATAATGGTTGGGTGGTAAACTGGTAATAGGATGATGTCCTACGACATAAGTAGCGGACAACGGGGCGAGGTGGGGCGAAGTGGGTGGTGAACGGTGTGCGATGTCGAGAAGAGAGACCTTACGAGACAGGGTTGCGTGATGGTGTTTGTTGGTGACGGTCGGGGAAGGTTGGTGGCCGATTGAGGAGCGTCAGTGGTAGTATAGTGGTATGTCAGATAGTCAGTGAAGACGGTGATGGTGAGCTGGTGGGTGTTTTAGTGTTTGATTATGTACTTTCTTTTTTATTCAATGTAGTACAAATTAAGAGGAAAATGATAAGGGTAATATGTTCATTGGTCAAAGTTGTACTATAATTAGTAAAGTCTTTTTAAAGGAGCTGCTTTTAAGACACTTCCGGCCTCTCCAGCTGAGCTGGGGCGCCGGGGCCCTGGATGCTATTTCCCTACGAAACCAATCAGTAGGCCATCGTAACAGCCGGCCCTTTGACTTCCCCTGTGCCGAATGTCTGTCCAGGCGGCAAAGACCCCCAGCTCCCTAACCTAATGCGGCACCGGGTTCGGACCGTGAGCTAGTGAGCGAGGACGTACTAGAATAATCAACCCCCTTGCTACAGCAAAATGTTATCTCCAAATTTTTCTTGTTCAGTACCCCTGTCAATAAGTGGGCTTGCATGAATTGTGATCCTGTAAGAGAAATTAGGCCTAACTATGTTCTTTTTTGGGACTGAGTCCTCTTTATCATTACTTTACATGTAAAGGAAGGGAATTAGGTGTCATGTATGTGTAAGTGCAAACTTCGAGTATGAAGTTTATTTTTAAGGATTTTCTAGCTTTTGTCGATAGGGTACTCGACCGAGTAATCTTGTCAGTTGTCACTCGGTCGATTGAACTTTGCACTCAACCGAGTGGAGCGGTTTTCGAGTCTATTTTGGTGGTTCATTTATATATAGTGGGGGGGAGTTATATTTATAGCTTAATCAGTTTTCTTAACTTCTTTTAACCCTAGCTCTCTCTAAGAGCAGGTTCAATGATAAGCTACTTGCAACTAGCTTACCATTACCACATCACATTTTAAGCTAATACGGAGTATAATTTTAAGCTACTAAGTCATTCCAATTGTTTAGCTTAAGTTTTAAGTAGCCCACATTTGATAAATTAATTTGTAAATAGTCCACATTTAACAATAGTTCATTCCAATTGGTTTTATTTTTGTGGTGGGGTCATTTGAGCATTAAGCTAGTAGCTTGCTTCGAGCTATCCTACATGGCTTTGTTCAATGCTTTAACCATTAGCTTGCAATTATAATGTCATCATCGTTTTTACTAATGTTACTCAAATACAAACTAATTATATGAAACTTGTGAGGATGGGGGATCGGAGAAAAGACCGGTGTAGGACTGTGCATGAGCGCAACTCATGAGTCGGTTAGGGTTGAGTTAGATCGGGTCAACCCGTCTAAATGACCATCATTTAGGATAATAAAAAAACTGTCAAGTATTGTTGCTCACATCGAGAAGAGACTCTGGTAGATAAACGAGAGAATGATTATGGCTTAACTGTGAAAGTCAATCTTCTTCCCTAGAGTAGTACAAGGTCAAAGCCAACGATCCATGCTAAGCATATGCACACGCTTCGCTCTCTCTTATTCTTCTTCATGAATTATTATTTTATTTTAAAAAAAAAAACCAAAAGGCATCACTATAACATCGAATGATCGAATAATACACCATCGTTCGCAGAAGGCGGTAAACCATCCGCCCATACAACTCGACCAATAGATCTAGGAACAATATGCACTAATTTATGAGCTACACGGTTGTTAACACATTTCATCATGAGTTATTTTAGACAATGACGAAAAAAAAGCCCATACATAGCAGTAAGTGTCATTGAAAACGGCGCATATCTGTCTTCAGTGAAGACGAGTCTTCAGTGAAGACGAGTCGAATTTCCTCTCAAGATGAGGCAAGTGGGTGAACAAAATGGAAAACCAAATGGATCTCCACTTGCCCTCTCACTTGCCTCATTGTGAGAGAGAATTTGAGCCGTATTCATTGAATACAAATATACGCCGTCTTCACAACATTGGAGCATTGGACCAATGATAAAGAAAAATATCTAAAAAAGAGTAGGACCATTGGACCAATGGACCCTAACCCATAAGTCCATCACATGTAAGATTTGATCTTATATCACATGATTAAAAAACACACATTATCGTACACCTCATCACACTTAAACACTCCCTTTGCCTTTAAAATCCAAAGCACAACACTCCTTACTTCACTCCTTTCACTAAAAAACATGCCTTCATTACTCTTTCCAATAAAACCTTTTCCAACATTATCTTCATTTACATTATTATTATTAAGTGTATTAATCTTAATTAGTGTTAGTAATTTAAATGGAATATTAGCAACTTCACCTAAATTACCATCTTCTAATAATTCTTCTTCAAATGTTCCTTCTAAAATTGGTAGTGGTTATCGTTTAGTTTCCATTGAAGAAACTTCAGATGGTGGGTTTTTAGCTTACTTGCAAGTTAAAAAGAAAAATAATATTTATGGTTCTGATATTCCTTCTTTGCGCCTCTTTGTCAAGTAAGTCATCTTTTTATTTTTCTTTTTGCTTGTACTTTTGTCCATATGTATGGATAATGAGACGGTCTCACGGTAAACTTTATGTAAATCTGGACCGTCTTACGATATGAGATCGTTTTATTCTAGAATTTGTGTACGTAAAGAGGATACTGGTAATGTACGAATGTACGGAGTATTTATTTTGTGCATACCAAAATAATATGGAGTTTTGTTTACCGCTCAACAACCAAAATTAAACGTGTACTCCGTCTTAATGACAAGGTGTCTAGGTTGACAATGTTTGGACCTAATTTTCCAACATAACATTAAAGAAAAATTGGTTATGCAAAGCAATAAGTGTCGCTTGTAACGGTCTGAAGGTTGTGACCTCTCACAACGTCTCTCCCACATCAGCTTGTTAGAAGGTTAAAAGTTTATAACGAAAAATGTCGTCCCAAATGAGAATTTGTTTTTATATGCAAGGCATTTGGCAATAAATTTGATAAAGGGTCTTGCATTATCGTAGTCTTACCTGACTTAACTGTAGAATAAGGCGGATTCAGGTCGGAGTGAAAATTTGAAAGTCTAGGCTATGACTCATGATTTTACCAATAAATCCAACTTAATACTATGTAGAAGTTAAAATTGAAAATTTAAGAAAATCATTAGTTATTTCTAAAATTTTAAAATCCATTAAATTATACAATGTCACATTGTCACGTTCTACTAGTATGGGCTTCCCCTGTATAATGGAAATTTGAGATCTTTGGTTAAAATTAAAAATTATGGATTTCTTTTTCTTCCCGTTTTCCGTATTTCATTAGTAATCGCTCCCTTAACGACAAATAATAGCTCCGCCACTTGCCAGTTGCCACATTGCGCATTAGATCTATTCATCCCCTAAGCTGCAAATGACTTGTGTGTACTTGAGCTGTCACAAACTTGTGACGGATATTGTGCGTCACAAACGAGAATCTGTGGTTGATTTATATAATCCTGAATTTATACACTCATGAAATCATGAACATTGGACTAACAAATCAATTAATCTAAATTTAATTGCAGGCATGAAACAGCTGAAAGATTAAGAGTACAAATAACAGATGCAGAAAAACCAAGATGGGAAGTACCCTATGAATTATTACCAAGAGAAAAACCACCTCCATTAAAACAACCCATTTCAAAATCAAGAAAACTCCCAATTTCAGTCTCAAAAATCAGTGGAAATGAGCTTATATTTAGTTACACAGCCGACCCGTTTAGCTTTTCGGTTAAAAGAAAGTCCGACGGGCAAACCCTTTTCGATACAACATCAACCGGTTCCGACCCGTTTAGTAGTTTGGTATTTAAAGACCAATATCTTGAAATATCAACTAAGTTACCTAATGATGCATCATTATATGGTCTAGGAGAAAATACACAACCACATGGGATTAAATTATATCCAAATGACCCTTATACCCTTTATACGATGGATGTATCGGCTATTAGACTAAATACGGATTTATACGGGTCGCATCCGGTTTATATGGACCTAAGGAATGTGGGTGGGGAACCCTATGCTCATGGTGTGTTGTTGTTGAATAGTAATGGGATGGATGTTTTTTACCGTGGGAATTCACTGACTTATAAGGTTATTGGAGGGGTTATTGATCTTTACTTCTTTGTGGGTCCCTCACCTCTTGATGTTGTTAATCAGTATACTAGCTTGATTGGTCGTCCTGCTCCTATGCCTTACTGGGCTTTTGGTAATTCTCTAATCTCTTTGTTATTCTTCTAGTTTTGCTCTTTGATTTCACTTTATTTTTGCATAAACTGTTTGATTGCATGTCGTCGAATATGTGTCTAATGTGACTTATGTTTGCAATATTCGTAAGTTTTCTTGAGATTATCTCATAGACTTATTGATCAATCAATTGACTAAGATGTCGTTAGTAATGTACAATGTGTTGGAATATTATGCTTCAAAAGAATGAGTATTAAGTACTTTTACATTGTAAATAGGGAAATATTATAACCTTGTTCAAAATTCCTGATTTCACTCCCTTTATTCCCTCCATTAAAGTTTTACCCTCCTAAATTACATACCTCTTAATTATTATAAAAAGGGAGTCTTTCTTTTTGGCCAAGAACACACAAAATAAATCAAGACTTACCGCTTTCTTCTAAAACTTATTATATAATACCTTTATGTTCTATAATATTACATAGTATATCTTTTGGGCACTGTTCTGGTTCATTCTCAATTCGATCCATCGTGTACACCGAAGGTTCGAAAGTCGTGTATCCCTGGGGGTTGAATGCCATGAGTCCGAGTGTACATAACGGGGCAATTTCAACTTTAGGGCAGTGATACTTCTCACGCCACGACTATTAAGATAAGTTTCTCATAATTATTCTTCAATTCCGTCTTAGTCACTTTCACTACTAGTCATATATCCTACAATCTAAAGTTGAAATTTTTCCCATTTGTTGTATTGTCCGTTTTATATATGACTTGTAGTGAATTGAAATTAATTACATGAATCTAAGAAAATAATTGATACGTTTAATTAGGCCATGGTTATTGAGTAATTACTCTTATTGACATTCCTTATGGATGGATTTTGCTATTTGCAGTTTTCATGTCGTTTGTTTTTTAATTTAGGTTGTAAAGTGATTTGTATTTTAAAGTATTTCATCCCCTCTTCTATGTGGAATTGATAATAAATTAATAAATTTGGTCGGCGGATAGTCTTTACGATAAATGATATTTATAAGTAGTAATCAATATATTCATCATCATCTTATTGACATAATAACAGCCTTTTGCCTAAATGATGTCTAGTTGCACTAAATTTTCGTCTTATATTTTACTGTCCGAGAAGTAAATTATGCAAAACATACTTTAATTTATTAATGAAAATTTTGTCTTACCATTCATTGTTGTTTAAGAATTCTGTCTTATCATCATCTTATTGGCAGTTCATTGTTCTTACATATTTCACTAGTTAGCCAAATATATAATTATTATTATTTTATGTTTGGAAATGAAATGTAAATTTGGTTATTTAAAAATTCGTTTTAGATAATCTATGATCTAATCTCCATTTGGGTGAATAATGTCTAACACTGTGAATGTGTTATGTGTGTCTGCATAAGTTATCTACTTTAAGAAGATAATAGCAATTAATTAAAAATGGTCATAAATGTAGCTGATCAATAGTGGAATAACTTTAGGAAATACTTGTGAGTTTCACCAATAGTTGAGTTAATTAAGGTAAATAATACGTTTCTTTTGAAAGAAATAATTATTTTTGGGTAAATTTGGTATAATTACTATTGGCATAACTTTGACTTTAATTATGCGTATAATTGTTGTATGTGGGAGTTGCCGAGAATAAAGTTGGTACGATGGTTGTCGGATATGTTAACCCTACTCAAACTTGTATTATTCTAGCCTCTTAAAAAATTGTTCGTATTGTATTTCACATAGCGAGCGTGTTTTGTATGATAATGATCGAATACATATGTATATATATATATATATATATATATATATACATGTTGAACAATATTAAAAGTGATATAATAATTTATATTAAAATGTTTGATGGTGAGTTACTATGTTTGACTAAGTATTTTATAAGGTTTATGAGCTATTA
Organism: Heliosperma pusillum; assembly: GCA_022085475.1. Classification (NCBI taxonomy): domain Eukaryota; kingdom Viridiplantae; phylum Streptophyta; class Magnoliopsida; order Caryophyllales; family Caryophyllaceae; genus Heliosperma; species Heliosperma pusillum. The sequence goes on from JAIUZE010000112.1 coordinate 89,268, forward strand.
ATTAATTATTGTAATAGTGCATCTTTATTTTGGGAAGTAAGGAATTTAGGATCGTCACTGTTTATGTAAATTTTAGACGTGTATGCCATTATTTGAAGATGAACATTGAAAGAAAGATGTTTTCTTACAAGATATTATTATTAAAATGTATTCGCAAGTATTGTCATTATAAACATTTGATTGAGCTATACAGAAAATAGAGGTGGACCGCATAAAATTACTTTACTAAGCTAAACGTCTCGTTGTCTATTCTTTAGAGAGATAGTATTTCTATTGTTGAAAAGGAATTGTAGGAATAATATGTATTTCTCTCTTTTGATTAATTGGTTTAAGAAAGAAAATGTATTTTATCCCCTATTGATTAAGTTTTAAAGAAGTAATTATGAAAGGATGGAAAATTAAAGGAATTGAGTAGTAAACATGACAATGCGTTAATCAATATTCAATTAAATGGTTATGTAGTAGATTATTATCCAGCTTGATTAGTCATCTTGAATCGCATGAATTAATGTAAAATAAAACATGGGTGAAGTATATGATAAATGGACAAGTTATAGCTAAAGCGTCATATATTTTATTCCGAGTGGTGACGTGATTATAGTGTATTTTGTTATGTTTATCTAATTTTGTACTAATTAATACTCGCATGAAATCATTGTGGTATGTGTTAAGAATTGATCGACAATAAATATTCAAAATGCTAATGCAATACGGGATATAAAGCACTCTGTATAACTTTGAGATCACTAGCTCTGAGCATGAGAACTTAAGTATCTGCTAGTTATTTAAAATCATGATAAAATTCTAAAGTCCAGATAAGCTTCGTGTTAAGCAATAAAGTTTTGTTCATTGTTCCATGATATAGTCCATGAAAATGATATCAGATGCTCTATAGTCTATATAAAAATTAGTACACCACATTAGAAGGTGATATAACCGCGAGCCCGTGAAGTATGAGTAACGGACGTTTGAAACTCAACAGTGTGTGCTGTTGAGTTTGGTTTTAATTTTGTTGATTTATGAGAAGATTGTTGCATTTGACGACTTGTTGGCCTTGTAACACATTCAAATTTTTAAGAATGAGATATATATTCTTGAGAAGTTAGCCTAAGGGTATACAAAGTCAAAGAAATTAGTGTGAAAAATCTCATAACAAGACGATTACAACTTTATTGGTTTGTTCCTAGTTTTGTGCATAAATCGTAACAATATGGTTACACAAAATTTGTTATAGTGTGTTTGTATTATAAATATATTTTGCTTACAAATTTTATTATGGTAATATTTAACATGTGAGTTAAGATCATTAGTAAATAAAAGATACCCAACTCGTTTATTTGATTTGTGTGTAATAAATATGTATATGCGAAGAAGGGTTCACAATAGCGCTTATTAAAGCTCATGTCGATGACATATGATTACTATGATTTTACTTTGCGTTGAGACAAATAGAGCTTTAACTGATTTTATATAGATGAAAATCATGACTATGTGTCGAAGTTTTAATGATGTGTGAGACGACCATTGAGATGACATATATGTGAATAAGCTATTGAGAATTTATAAGATTTATATGTACTTATGATCATTGTCTAACAAATGTGTAACTCAAACATGGTGGCATCTGAGATCGCATAACTGTAATTATTGTGTATGTGATGTACAAAATTATTGTGAATGTCATCGTCAAGTAATTCACTCATGTTTGAAAATATAACTCAGTGGGATGCAAGTCAGAGTGACTAATGAAAATTGGGACAATTAAGGCTTCAATTACTCTTAAAAAATACAATGACTTATCGTTTTAAGTTTCATGTTAAAGTCAATGGGGTTTTTGTATGGAGCAATTCAATCCCTTCTGGGTATGCTAGACCTTTTAGTGAAATCCAAAGTCAAGTTTAAACTGTATGATGAAAGATATGAAATTTATAATATAGCATAGTGTGGTATACTACAAGGACGCAGTTGCACAAGGGATGCATTGTTGCACAAATGAATCTTCTATAAGGAATTATTTTTGAGGTGTTCATAATGATGTAATCATGAAAATAATCTTGTGTCACTAGTATCATTGAGCTATATTATTGCACTGTATGGTAAATACAACGAAATCTGAACATGAAATGTTGAACTGTCAGGTAAATGAGTTAATGTCGAAGAGGCAATGTCAATAGAGGTTCAGTGTGGGGGAGAGAGCGAGCTCCATCCTATTGATTATACTTCTATGAAAGATCTACAATGAGGTAGCTAATTGCCAATTGTTGAGGCATTGTAATATGATGATCATCGATGTGCGTGAGCACGTTAAAAAATGAGAGGATGATGAAATCCTTTCATCAATGGCCATTGTTGTAAGTGTTGCTAACGTTAGCGTAAGGAATGGGTTACAAGCCTCTCAAGGAGTGAAATGTGATGGACACCCGTCTTAGTATTTCTAAGTTCAATGGGTCAAACGAAGTCACATGAATCTCGAGCTTTACGTACCATTACCCTTCCTTCTATTATGATATCCGGTACGGTTAATCATGTTTTACAATTTATACATGTGCATATTGTGTATACTGTCATGTGTGTAAGGTTGAGCAATTTGCTCTTAATAAGTTCATAGCCTAAGAGGTGGTTTGTGACAGTCAAACCTGATGAACTTACCTATGTGAATGTGGGGGTGCTTGATTTGCCCAATCCCCTGTCGAGGTTTAAAGGCTTGTGGACCTCTAGAGCGTTCATGAAGTACCCAGGAAATGTGTGGGCCAAAATACATAACAGCAGTGCTACCATGTGAGTGCATGGTTTTGCGAGAATGCTTCCAGATTTGAGTCTTGAGGTAAATGCGCAGTCGTGTCTACAGCCTCCATTGAAGGTTCAAGGCTTTAGTCCACCTGAAATGATTGTAGAATACGGTTGTATGCGTTGGGTGTCAATTCAAGTCCATAAGATATTGCCACTTGAAAACTCAAACTCCTTGCCCAAAATATTATCCATCTTCTCATTTCCATGTGTTCTTTTGAATCATGTGGGGGATTGTTGGAATATTATGCTTCAAAAGAATGAGTATTAAGTACTTTTACATTGTAAATAGGGAAATATTATAACCTTGTTCAAAATTCCTGATTTCACTCCCTTTATTCCCTCCATTAAAGTTTTACCCTCCTAAATTACATACCTCTTAATTATTATAAAAAGGGAGTCTTTCTTTTTGGCCAAGAACACACAAAATAAATCAAGACTTACCGCTTTCTTCTAAAACTTATTATATAATACCTTTATGTTCTATAATATTACATAGTATATCTTTTGGGCACTGTTCTGGTTCATTCTCAATTCGATCCATCGTGTACACCGAAGGTTCGAAAGTCGTGTATCCCTGGGGGTTGAATGCCATGAGTCCGAGTGTACATAACGGGGCAATTTCAACTTTAGGGCAGTGATACTTCTCACGCCACGACTATTAAGATAAGTTTCTCATAATTATTCTTCAATTCCGTCTTAGTCACATTCACTACTAGTCATATATCCTACACAATGTACTCCCTATTAGTTATATATGGAGTTGATTTCTCTTCAGACGGCCTATTTTGGTTTGAAATAAAGACAGAGAATTTGTGATCATTTTACAGCGGGAAAACCAGTTTATCAAAAGGTGTAATACTAGCTGTACCATTGTGGTTACATTTGACCATAAAATAGTCATAGAACCTCCGTATTTATTGCAGACGGATTTAGGCCGTTTGAAACAAGAAAGTGCCTTATATATGTGATGCAAATGGTGAGTATTCTATGTTACCCCAGGAACTATAATGTGTCAGGTTAAGAGAATGGTATATTGGTATGATTTACTGCTTGGAGACTTGAGCTTGTTTGCTAACACTAGCTTATTATATTTCTTAATAGTAGTAAGTATCTAGTTTGGTTTAATATGATTATAATTACTGTGACTGTCTTGATTTGGGACAACTGGCGTGTCTTACTGCATTATCTTTGGTACAGTGGTCGGATTTTTGGCTGTTTGTGTCCATGTTTTGTGGTGCATATAACTTGGGTAACTTCAAGATTTTATGTTGCCAATGTTGGCACAGTTAGCATAGTGAAGTAGGAAATATCTAGTTATGTTACACTTAGGGTTAAAAACTGTAAATTATACTTCCTCCATCTCGAGTTTCTAAACCTAGTACATTGAGCTCTATTACCGTAAAAGAGTGATTTTTACACGAAGAGTCCGTCTTTCCGTGTGAGACCGTCTCAAACAATATTTACTGTTTGTTTAACACAAATTCTAGTTTTTTATTAGAGAAACCATAACACAGCTTTTTAGAGTAAATGGAGTATGAATGGAGGGAAGAAAGTCATTTTCTTGGGCTCCAAATGTCTTCAGTTACTGAGTAAATGCTTGGGTAGAAAAAGTGCAGTGGACAAGAGCGAATATTATGCATATACTCCTAATGTTTATAAATTATTACTGTTTTCACTTACTTTAAGGCGCTATTTTCGACTGTTTGACCTATAATATCGATCAAAATATATGAGAACTAATGTAAAATTGTACTTTTATGAAAGTATTTCATCACACTTAAAACAAATTTTAATTTTTAGTCAAAGATGTTTTTGTGAAAAACTGAAGTTAAAAAGTTACTCCAAAGACGAAACATCAAGCCCTTATAGTAAAAATTGCATTGACGGTCTCTTATTATGTCATTGAGTTTGGCTGAAACAACACTTCATAACCCGCTTTGTAAATACTTGATGTTCTAAACCTCCAATTTAAGCCCTTATCGACTGTATATATGAGGCAGTTATAGTGGGACTTCGCCTTAACCGATTATGGAAACAGATTGAAACCGATATTTCACACTAAATAATCTTTTTGTGACGAGAAAAAAAGTTGTTGCTTCTTTCTTTACCAAAGTGTTTCTAATTGACTACTAGACTACTAATCACTTTATATGATTTTCTCCCTAAATTTGGAATAATTTAAAGAATATTGTGGGGGTAGATGATCAATTAATATTTGCTGAAAATTTATTTTTAGTCAATTGTCATAATAATAGGTAGGGTCCCCTTAATTGAGCATATGCATATGATTGAGATTTAGGTACCCTTGTTTAGCAAAAGGGTCATTCCATTATAATAGAAAAATTGTGTTAGTTTTTTCTTATATATAGAAATCTTTTGTCCTTTTGTAATTGAACTGATTAATAATGCCACTTACATACTTTTGTGATACTAGAAATAAACAATAGTTACATCACTAGAATTATTATTTTATTTAAGGTGGAAATTGCTAATTTAGAACATGCTACGTTTGGAACATTGTTTGATCCCCTCCTTGTTTAGGTGTTTTCGTTTCGATTCTTTTTGTGGGAAATACTTTAATGAAACGTAAGCAACTAGTTAAATGAAATGGAGTATCATGGATTAACTATGAGTATGTTCCTTATTCGTGCTGCTCAAAGCATGGTTACCTCTATCATATTTCAGCTTAAAGCAACAATAGCCAAAGTAAGGATCGGAGTAGTACATAATAATTGTGCTACTTCGTATTATTATGTATGTCAAAGTGAAACGAAATGTCTTTTTAATGTCGGTTGGTTATTATGTATGTCAAAGCTGATATTGGTTTCGGGTGTTGCATTTGGTGCCATGTTACTGAATAACGGTTTGGGCTATGAGTCCAAAACCGGCCATTTTACCCTTTTACCAGTACCAACATAAATACGAAATATTAACCTTAGAGAGCCTTATAAAGCGGTCAGTCGGTCACAGTACAGCATTCAGTCAATATATTACACCGTGATTGATGCCTCCATATCTTAATTTTGACTGATAAAGTGAGCAACTTTTTTTTAGAACTCCATAGTTGTAACTTTTCCACCTTTTGCAATATTGTTAGATGTAGTAGCAAATGTGTCTTTTTGGTGCAAAAGGAGTCACAAAGGCGATTTTGAGCTGAGGGAGTTTGAACCCATGTCATGACCCATGAGTATCACTACTCGACTACTCGCTACTTTACCAACTAAGATGAATTAGCAAATGTTTTAGTTTAGTAAACAAGGATCTTTTAATTAGGCAATTACAAAACGTATGTAATAGGGAACTTAGAAACAGACTTCTGACATAGAAAGCAAAGTGGACCTTCAAAGTAGATAAGTATTTTTTTTGAAGTGCTAAAATGATCACAAACTCCATATAATCTCTTTACTTTTTTGGCCCACTTACGATTTTTTTCATGAATGCTTGGATCCTATATTTGCATTTTGCACAATATTGTGTGGTGTCAATTTGTCATATATAGTCCTAACTATAGTGCACACTTTCAAATTGTTATCTGTCATTTTCTGTTGCACTTAGATATTTGACGATTTTATGATAGTCGACCCCAGATCATTTTAGGGCTTTATTGGTGGTGTAATGGTTTCTCACCAATCACCATTGTTCGACCCACGCGTAAACAAAGTAGAATTGTCGATTTACTTGGACAAACTGGAATTACTATTTTACCTCTCATTATGTGGATGTTTGATGGAAATAAGACTAACCATAGTTTGGTTGTCAGGGTTTCACCAATGCAGATGGGGTTACCATAATCTGTCAGTCGTTGAGGAAGTAGTCGAGAACTACAAAAAAGCACAAATACCGTTGGATGTCATTTGGACTGATGACGATCACATGGACGGTAAAAAGGACTTCACCCTGAACCCAACAAATTTCCCTCGCCCCAAGCTTTTGGCTTTCTTGGACAAACTACATGCTCAAGGAATGAAGTATGTGGTTATTGTTGACCCCGGCATTTCAGTTAACTCTAGTTATGGTGTACACCAAAGAGGCATGGCTAACGACGTTTTCATAAAGTATGGAGGGAAACCCTACCTAGCTCAGGTTTGGCCTGGTGCTGTAAACTTCCCTGATTTCCTCAATCCCAAAACCGTCTCTTGGTGGGTGGATGAAATCAAACGGTTCCATGAACTCTTCCCAATTGATGGCCTATGGATCGACATGAACGAGGTCTCGAATTTTTGTTCAGGGCTATGCACGATTCCTAAGGGGAAGATATGTCCGTCTGGGACGGGACCTGGGTGGATTTGCTGTTTGGACTGTAAGAACATCACGAAAACACGGTGGGACGAGCCACCTTACAAGATTAATGCTACAGGAAGCTCTGCCCCTATTGGATTCAAAACTATTGCAACCAGTGCTGTTCATTACAATGGTGTCTTGGAATATGATGCTCACAGTCTGTACGGTTTCTCGCAAACTATTGCCACTCATAAAGGCCTTCAAGCACTCGAAGGTAAGAGGCCCTTTATATTAACTCGTTCGACGTATGTGGGGACTGGCCAGTATGCTGCTCATTGGACTGGTGATAATCAGGGGACTTGGAATGATCTAAGGTATTCGATTTCGACCATGTTAAATTTTGGTATTTTTGGAGTTCCAATGGTTGGTTCCGACATTTGTGGGTTTTACCCTCAACCAACTGAAGAACTTTGCAACCGTTGGATCGAGTTGGGTGCTTTTTACCCGTTTTCTCGAGACCATGCTAACTATTATTCTCCTAGACAAGAACTATATGTCTGGGATTCTGTTGCTAAGTCTGGTCGAAATGCCCTAGCCATGAGGTACAAGCTTCTTCCGTATCTTTACACCTTAAGCTACGAGGCACATTCTACTGGTGCACCCATTGCACGACCTCTATTCTTCACATTCACCAACTACACTGATTGTTACGGTCTAAGCACCCAGTTCTTGCTCGGAAGTGGTCTCATGGTCTCACCGGTTCTAGAGCAGGGTGCTACGTCTGTCAAGGCGTTGTTTCCTCCTGGTTCATGGTACAGTGTGTTCGATATGTCTCAGACCGTTGTTTCCAGTTCTGGAAAGTACGTCACACTTGACGCGCCATTGAACGTAGTCAACGTCCATCTGTATCAAAACAGAATTGTTCCTATGCAAGAAGGTGGTTTGACCACTAAAGAAGCGAGAGCAACACCATATCATCTCGTGGTGACGTTTCCAGCTGGGGCCACCCAAGGAGAAGCCAAAGGAAATCTCTTTGTCGACGAAGACGACCTCCCGGAAATGAAACTCGGAGGTGGGTCTTCAACTTACGTCGACTTCTACGCAACTGTTGATCAAAACATGGTCAAAGTTTGGTCAGAAGTACAAGATGGCAAGTTTGCCTTAGACAAAGGGTGGGCTATTGGGAAGGTAACTGTGATGGGTTTGGGTGGAACTCCTGCTAGAGTCGACATAAAACTCGATGGAATCGAACCAACAGGTGTTTCCGACATATTTTCAAACGTGTCCGAGCAAATTTACAGTGAAGATTCCGATGTAGACGGTGTAATGAAGAGTGTGATGGTACAAATCAGTGGACTTTCTCTGCCAATTGGGAAGAATTTTGCAATGTCCTGGAAAATGGGCATGTAAGTTATGTTTTAGGGTTGAATTTTAGGAATGCAATCTTAAATTTGAGTTGCATTACTTACACATTAATTGTGCAAAAATGGAGATTTGATTATTGCCAGTCATGAGATGATGAAAATGTAGCGTTTTGTTGGATTACTGGCGCAGTCTGATGAAAGTTGTGAGTTATGTGCGATGAATAATGAAATCACCACTTCTCAATTCTCATGTCCTTCCTCTAAATCAACACAAACATGTCATTGTCACTCATCAAATTAAACTATAAGACCGTCAGTACAATATAACCCCTTCAGATGTGGCGAGAGCACTCTTACTCTAACCATGAAGCTGGAGGTTCGATTCTCACCCGCGACATTGTGCGCTCATTTGAACCAAAAAAAAAATGTGGCTACTTTTAATTATAGTAAAGTTACAACTTTTAAAAAGTGGTCACTTTTAAATAGACCTGACAAATGGACCGTTGTGTCGAGTTCGGGATTGGGCTCATGTTACATTTAAACGGGTCATGAATCCTTAAAAGTTCAACCCAAATACGTTTTGTGTTGACCTACTTACATAAATGAATCATCAAGACTCAACCCTAAACAGTTAATTTCGTGTCGTGTTTTTGTGTCATGTCAATATTTGGAAAGTTTATAGTGTATAAATTTATGTGATGGAGAATCAACAAAAATTAGGATTGATTTAGTAAAAAGGTCATTCATGTCGGGTTTGTGTTTCGAAAACTCAACCCGAACCCAACCCAATTAAATATCGTATCATGATCGTATTGAGCAACTTACATAAATGAGACATTAAATCTTAACCAAAACACTTTAATTTCGTATCGTGTTCGTTTCGAGCAGTATTATTTTTTGCCAGCTAATTATAAATTGGTCACTAATTATTTAAAACTAGTCACTATTTTTATTGCAAATATACGACAGTCTATACCTGGCAAATGGGTCATTCTGCTCGGGTTAAGGTCGGGTTGGGTCATTTTTGGGTCGGTTCGGGTTCATGTTGGGCCGGGTAGTTTGGGTCATTTCAAGCCAGATTTTGCTTAAAATAAGTTAATTTGGGTCACTTCGGCTAGTTTAGGTCACTTTGGGTCATTTTGGGTCGGGTCACTCTCGCGTCGGGTCAAATTGGTTCTTTCGGATCAAGTTCAAGTCACTTTCAAATCACAAATCAACCTTATCAAATCGGGTCAATTTTACCAGATCTAGTACGATCATACACTGACACAATAACTCAATGGGTCCTGATTTTCGCAGTATAGTACTGCAAAAATAAACTCCATAACTCAATAAGTGCTAAGTTTTAAAGTCAGAGGATGTGTACTGCCCACTGTGTAGAGCTGACTATGGGCTATATCGTTCGTTGGGCCTACTCGTCCTTATTGTTGTCCACCTTCATTTCTTGAAACCTTGAATGTGTTAATGACTTAGGTTCATCTTCGATCTCATTCACAAATTACTTCCTAATGTTTTCCTAATTTTTTTTGACGGCGATAAAAAGATGCAACTACATTAATTGATCAAATTACAAATCCATACAAACCGACAAATATATAAATTATAACATATATACCATGATGATAATATTAAAAGTTGTTAACTTGTTACTCCATATTATAAAGGTTGATGTATAGATTTCTCACGTTTCCTAAATTCAGGTCCGAGCCAGAAGGTTGGACGTGAAATAGTTCTCCATTTGATTTAACAACTACAGGATGCAGAGTACTTTCAGTTTTCATAGTAAGAGACGAGCGTAAATTTTTATGAAATCTAAATTGTTGATGGAAATTGAAAAAGAAACAAGATTCATCCCTGTTTTTTTGGGCTTAAAGTTATTCTTCATAAGTTTAGTTCGTTTTGTTGAGTTCAGTTCAATCAACTCCTATAAATACTATTCATACCATTTTTTCTATAAGTTTGGTTCAATTCTAAAAAATGATCAAATTGGTTTAAAAATACACAAATTCTCATTAAAGACGGTCATTATCGTCACAAGCTGAAGACGGATAGTGTCTCTCTTACAGTATGCAAGTAGAAAGGCAAGTGGATGACAAATAGATCCCCCACTTGCCCTCGCACTTACATATTGTAATAGGGACACTATCCATCTTCAGTTTTTGACGGATAATGCCTTATCATAAAGGTCGGAAGAATTAATAAATAATATTAAATAAAAAAAATAAAGTAATTCCACCGGCATGACGATAAAAGTGAGAGTAAAAGGTGGAAAAATTTGACCTATATAGTACAGTATCTTACCATATTTAATGCATTTTGACTGGTTGGAGGGAAAATCGAAGTGGAAAAGACACACACCTAACAGCACCAATCTCTAGGGTCAGATAATTTTAATGCTGTACGGGGTTACTGTACATTTTGACTCAGACACATTCACGAGGTTATATCACCCATAAAATACTTAATATTATAATCACATATTTTCACAAATAGTACGAGTATTAAGTATTGTGTCGGACAGTCTTATACTATGAGACGGTTTCACATTGTGTTTCACAAATTATCGATAAGACCATCGTAAACAAACTATTTTGAATAAGAGATCAACAAAATTGGCTATGATGAACATTTCTTGATATTTAAATGTCTATATACCGAGTTGAATGTAGCGGATACTAGGCTGCATCATCCGACAAGACCTTATTTTTAGGATGTAAGTATAGCATACTGTATTAACATAATAGGAGTAACATATACCAACTACTCGGTTACGGAATAACCGTGAAATGTAGTCGGCTATGTATCCTCGAATCTTGATGTAGCCTCACTTACATCGTTTTAATGATCAAACCTTATTTATCTATCGGCATTGTTGAACGATATACATAAATTATTATTGGTACGAAATATCTCTATTACGGAACACATATAACTACAGAACACATATAACGATTTTACAAAAGACCAATTACAAGAAAGTAATTTATTTAGTCACGAGTTTTCCAATATGCACAGACGATTTTTAACAACTTGTTAGTATCTCAATGTACAATCGCTGTATCTTGTTGGATTTTTATTTGTATGTTTCTATCTGTCTCTTAACTCTCCACCCTTTATTTGACATTTTGTTTCACCCCATAAAAAAACACTGATAAATCTTTGTCACTTTATGTTCACAAATTTACAACCATACAATCCTAATCTTTTTCAATTGGTCTTGTATAAAACAGGACGACCCGTCTTATTGCTTTAGACGGATCAAGCCCTCTTACAAAAGAGCAAGTAACACTTGATCTGCTTGTTTTATTGTGAGTGGATTTGACCCGTCTAAAATAATAAGACGGGTGATCCGTCTGAAATGAAGAATTTGTAAATTTTTTTAACCTATATTTGTTTTTTTCATTTTTTTATATTTTTGATGTAATTTTTTTTACTATATATATTTTCACATAGGTTGTATCTTATCCCTTCTCTTTCACCCTCTCTCTCCTCTCACCCTCTTGTTATTTTTAGAGGTTTATCAAAAACTTGAGGTTTTTGAGGAGAAAAAGTTAGTAACTTTGAGGGTGATTTATGTCTTCTAACTTAATAACAGTGATAAATTTTGTTCTTTCAGTAAAAAACTGGAATTTTTATTACTTAATCACAGTATTTTTATTAACAATTACTGTATCTCTCTGCTGTTCATTTCAGCAGAGAAAAAGTTTGAATCTTTCATTTGGTTCAATGCATTTGAGGCCAAAAAGGTATGATGGGTTCTCTTATTTTTAGTCTAATTTCATTACCCATGTTTTAGACTTTTGAGATTTTGATGTTTTTGTTTTAGGGTTTATGTTAAATTAGGGTTTTTGATTGAGGTTTTTTTGTGTGTTTATTTTGTTGCAGGAATTGTTCTGGAGTAGAGTCATTTGGGGGTTTTCATATAAAGAGGTTCATTAATTTTGCCATTAGTTTTTCCAGTTTTATTTCGAAGTCGTAGTCTTTTTGGGTTTTTGGTGAGTGTTTAGTGGTTTTAATTATATTTTCTTCATCAAATTATTTGGAATATCAAAATGTATTCAAAAAGTGAGAATCCAATGTTGACTGAAAACTCTTTTTACCAGAAGCCAAAATTTGTGGCTGCCAAAACTTTGAGAAAGGTTAGAGTGATTTGTTATGACCCTGATTTAACTGACTCTTCATCTGATGATGAAGAAGTGAGTTGTTCGACGAAAGAGAGATCGAAAAAGAGAGTTATTCAGGAGATTAATCTACCATTATCGACGAATGATAATGTTGGGGGTAGCTGTCACAATGTAGTTCATGAGACTGAGAGTTCTGGTCAAGGAAGTAGTAATGGTAGCAGAAACCTTGAGAAAAAGAGGAAGGTTTTAGGGAATGTGTCGAAAAAGCCGACTGGGGGTAAGTATAGGGGTGTTAGGCAGAGGAAATGGGGTAAATGGGCAGCTGAAATTCGACACCCTATTCAAGGTGTTCGGATTTGGTTGGGTACTTATAATACTGCTGAAGAAGCTTCTGAGGCTTATGAGCTTAAAAAGATGGAATTTGAAGCTCTAACTGCTGAGAAAAGCCAGAATGCTTATTGTTCTTCTGAGGATTCTGAGGGTGTCTTGTCTCGGAACTCTCCTGCTTCTGTGCTTGAGATTGATGCTACTTCTAACTCACAAATGAATGTCAGTATCGAAAACAGTGTCGTTAGTCATGATGAAGGAAACAATCAAGTTGAAAAATATAATGTTGAAGATTCTGAGGTGAAGGATTGTGACGCTATGCCTGTTCTGAGCTCCATTGTGGAGGAATTCCAATCTGAAGTTGATCAAGGCTTCGACTTGCAAATGGGGCTTGGTTCATCGTTTGTACTGAACGATTTTGGTGAACTTTTCGACGATTTTACTGCATTCGATGATCTTCTGGTTAGTGGCGGTTTTGATGGGATTGAACCTACTGATCTTCCTGATTTCGACTTTGAGCTTGGGAACGAGGAGCTTGCTTGGATTGACGAACCTATCAATTTCGGCAATATGCTGCCCTCAAGTTTTGTAGCTAGTAATTAGCAGCATATATTAGTGTTTTACTAAATTATTTAGGCTTATGTACAACTGTACAAGGAGAGTAGTAAGTTTTGAACTAGGCAGATCTTAAAGATGCTGTTTTTTGTTTGTGTTGAGTTTAAATTTTCTTATTTACTGTCTGAGCTTGGTGTAAAAGGGTGAACATTACTGTGGGTTTTCCTGTGCTTTTGAAGCTGTCCCATTGATTATTTACCTTTTGTTTAAAATGAATGTTATGGTGATGCACTGATGCTCATCTTCTAGTAAACTTAGCGTTGTTTGTACGATGTTCCGAGTTTAATCATGAATGTGGCCTATGTGCGTTGCTTACTTGTGTATGATTTATAACTCTTAACAATACTTGTTCGAAACAACCTGGGTTCAAAAGCATCCCTCGGAAAAAACAAGAAAATGTTTACTAAAGCTTCGAAATTTTCATACACCAGCGGGGGTGAGCCCCCCTCACTCCACCATTTAGAGTCTTGACTCCTGAGCAAGACAATGTAACGATTGCACAAGACGAGACGTGTCCACGTACCCGTGTTGTAATTTCAGTGTAAAGTCTGTGGATGTGAATTTGAAATCAAAATTGTTTGTGAATAAGAATCTGATGAAAAGGGAGCATTAGTTGTCTGGTGTTTTGAATCTATGTAAAGTCATATTCAAAGGGTGTTTGAAAGTAACTATATTCCTATAATCTTATCGCATATGATTCCTCTATGCAAAGCTGTTTTCATGTTAATTATTGGATACAATTCCTTCTGATACGATAAGACATGAGTAGAGGGTGTGTCATGTGTGGCTTCAATGCTGTATGACAGTGTGATGAGGAGACTAGATATTGCTTCTTAATATCATGTACAGAGTTCTTGCTTGTGACCGTCACAAAACTCTATCCTATTCGTCATTATTTGAATTAGTGTGAGAAGTCACAAGTTTGTGACTGTCATTAATGAGAATCTGTGAAAATTAATCTAACAACTTTCATAAATATCAACGGAAGATTGAAATATACGATACGTTAAACTTTTTTATTATTTGAGGTCGAGTTTAACGAGTAGGACTCAAATATAAATCTGTTCATAGCTTGAAAGCAACCCAATTAAAAGTGACATAATGTGTGGGTTGACATTGCAAATAAAATCCTTTAAACAATAATACACAGAGCAGATAATGCCACGATTATTATTACTAATGTCAAGAAGTTTAAGCCTTAGAAATCAGTTGCCTTAGGTAAGTTCTCTTAACAAGTTCGCGGCATTGGGGTCTTGGTCGTGGCAATATGACGGTCCTAGACAAAGTGTTTACAGAAGGCCCTTCTCTTGGAAACTTCTGATGCAATCATCGAACATTTCAGGGATGCTTTTGAACCCAGGAAACCCTAATTGCATTACCTTGCTAGTGTCCAAGTCATGTATACTTTGATCTCTGCTCTCCTTAATTGCCCTACATTATACGGAATACATGTGGGATTAATTTCAAATTTCACAAATCGCTAAATAACTAGTACTCGTACTGTACTATTCCGACTTACCCAATAAGAAAAGAGGGAAGAAATGAGGGACTAATAGGGAGTATTTGTTAAGGGTATTTTTAGTAAATAGTAAATAAATGACTAAGACAAAGGTAGTCACCATCATACATGCTTTCATATGGGTACATTGGATACTTGGCTTTAAGCATGTCGATAATCTCAGACCAATTTGCTATCGCGCTTGAGCAAATTAATCTGCCTTCCGCTTTGGGTTCCTCCATGGCTAATACATGAACAGCTACTACATCATCTATGTGAACGAATCGAACATATCTGTCCTGAAATCCTCCATGTACACCTTCAAAATACGTTTTTTTAGACAAGACAACAAATCGCAAAAGGAAATATACACCTTCTTTATTAGCATTGAGAAATTATATTATGTAGTACGAGATTGTTGGTCTTAACCACTACATCAATACATACATAATGCCTTAGTCATATTTTTATTTTTGCAACGAGCGTGGAGCCCATTGGTTACTACAGGCCTACGCCTTCTACGGGTACTTATGTACCTCAACTTAATTGGCAGAAGATAACTCGACTCGAAATCCCGACTTTAACTGCGTAAACACGACATGATACATACCAAATTTTGGTGAACCAGATAGACGCAAACTAACCCGAGGCAAAACTGATAACCTATAGTGAGTATAATCCATCGATAAACAAAAGAAATCGGACCTTTAATAAGATCAAGTAAAAATTTGAGGGTGCTAGACGGTTGTTGATTGAGCAAGGGGCCGATCACAAAAGAAGGAAGCACAACCACGAGATCAAGCCCAGTTTCTTGGGCTGTTTTCCATGCCATCTCCTCTGCTACCGTTTTTGCATATGCGTACCACATCTGTAATAAGTACACTCTACTCGATTTACTCTTAATAATGGAGTAATTCTTAAGATCAACTTATATTAATTTCTTAATGCTTCATCTTACATTTTAGTAATTTTTAAGAAAAATGTTAATGTGTCAATGTTTCACGTAGATCTTAAAAATACTTGACGGGCTTAGCTATCGGAATAAAATAGAACAAATGTGGTTCACAATAACGTTTTTTTGTAAACTTACTGCAAACACTTTCCAATACAATTAATGAAGAACTTGAGAAAAATTAGATAACTGAGTTAATTCAATACCACCCTCTTACACATACATCATCGTCCTTACACTTTTCTCTAAAGATTATGCATGTAAAAGTTGATACTGAAACTCAGTACCACCTTATAACGCCCTATTATTATTATTAAAAACTTAATTCCGAATGATTTTCAAATGAGCCCTCTAAATTTGCATTATGATCGAAAAAAACTCACTCGAAATGGCTCAATTCGAGGCCTTGCCCTATATTTTAAAGAGAGTAAAGATATTGTTAATAACTTACATTATTACGCTTGCAATAGTCCAAGTCACTCCAATGGGAGTCATTGCAAAGAGAGATTTGATGGACATCATCTCGTTGATTAATTGCATAACATGAGGAAGTTAATACAACCTTCTTCAATGTCGTTGACTTTATGCAAGAGTTTAGTACATTTTTAGTGCCTTGAACTATTGGATCAATTATCAAAGCCTACATATACACCACAATCATTCTCCCAAGTTACTAGATAGGTCTATGTCAAGCTTCAAAAATATCGGTTTTTTTAACGTAACGGTACATGTTAATAAGCTTATTACGGAAGCATTTATAAGATATTCTCATCAGTTATGGTAAAAATAAGTTCTTACTTGCATTTCTGACGAGGATCTCTTATAAATGTTTCCATAATAATTAGCTTATTAAGGTGTGCCCTTAGAAAAACTGTTTACAAGACGTAAACGTTAGAACAACTCATTAACATTACAATCAAATTGATCAAATATACGAGTTGATCTCGCGTTGCGAGACTTCCTCGTATAATACTAATGATCATTGGGAATAAATACATTTTATCAAACCAAAATAAGATTAAAAAAGTCGAGGTAATTACTTGGACGTCTTCGTTTTGACGAGGGGAAACAACAGGAGACGCAACATGGAAAACACCATAAGCTCCTTGGACAGCCTCGTCAAAACTTGAATCATCCGTCAGATTTGCTTGAAATAGCCTTAATCTCTCCTTGGCTCCGTCCATATTAAGCAAAAACCCGACTTTTGATTCATTCTCTGCCATTTATTCATTGTATTCAAACTTACTTCGTCTTACATAGAGTTAGTTAATTCAGACTCACAGTATACGACTATCTTATTCTGCAATTCGCGACAACCTTTAAAATACACGTTAAAAGTTTAGTACTCCGTAATAGACTAGTAGTATAAACGATGATAAAATGTGACGAATATTTAAAAATAGAAAATTAAATTACCGGTGTCACGGACCGTAGCTCGGACAAAGTGGCCTTGCTGAAGTAGAGCCTTTATCAAGTGAGAAGCTATTAGTCCAGTGCCTCCTGTTACACAGTATTCTCTCATCTCTTTTCTCTAATCAATCACTTAATAATACTACTTTTCCTCTTGATTGTGAGATTAATTAGGGGGCATATATAATTAATAAAAAATGTGCAGGGACGATCCTGAACTCGTACATACGGTTCTTAAAACCGGGGCCTAAATTGGTGAAGGGCGCGTCTCCCGTTTAAAAGCACAGAGAATAGCATCTTATAGAAATAAATGAATAATGAATGTAACACGTTGTAAGTTTGCAACGACCGTGACGACTACTTGGATTACGTCGTAACTCGTAACGACCACGAGGTCCGTGATGGCTACTTGAATTACTCTGTATTATAGTAAGGTATCAGTGGATTTGGATTTAGCATTGAAGGTGAATTAAAATATAACTCCAACATGTTGAGGTACAATTTTTTTAGATATATACAGAGTATTCAAAATTATTAGAACGACATTGTATCCCTTTCAGATATGTTAAAGTCTAGTAGTCTGAATCGGATCCTATACTTGTATCTCTCTATTGATGGAGACATTTGTTCCGAATACAGGATCCAAATTCTTAATTGTGTCGGTTCCAACAAACCCCGTGTGATTAACATCTACAAGATCAAACACCAACTTCATTGACAAAATATATGCAGCCTGCAGATGTCAACTAGCTTAGTTGGTAAAGTCATGAGAGGTGGTGCTCATGACGTGGGTTTAAAACCCGTCAACATAAAAATCGTTTAGCTCTCGCTAGACCAACCAAAAACGGACAAAATATATGAACAACCATCTTTTTCTATATTCCAATGTGATTTATTAAACAACAAGGCCACAATTTGCTTTTGATTACACACCTTTAATTATTCCAAGAAACAATTTAAAATTTGAGGGACGAAAGAACTTTAACTTAGTCGGATGTTTCGTCACCTTTCATACAAGAACATCTTCCCTAGACACAGGACAATAATTGATTTTTTTTTCGTTTATTAAGGCACCGGTGCATGAATAAGTGTTGGATTAATCTATTTAATGAAAAAAAAAAAATCATTTTTACGGTGTTATAAAATGAAATGTCCGAGTGTCTCACCCATATCCGAGTGTCGACTGTTCGACACAAGTATAAGAGGTAAAATTGGAGAATCCGAGCAACATAGATTAAGACCTGATACTTACTTCCACTTTACAAAAACATACTCAACATTCACCTTCGCAAGTTATGTATTTCTTTCTTAACAGCTACAAAATGCTATTTTTTTCGACTTGAAGTTCGCAGTCGTCGTACATGGGCTAATTCATACGATTGTTGACAAACTTTGAAATTTTCGAAGTAGTGACTATACCAGAACAGTACAGCATAAGGCAAAAATAATATGGATCCGCTAACCTGAATCATTTTATGAAAAATGTAAGAGAATGTTGTACCATACATATATGTGTCCAGAGATCATTGTCATTTCACAAATTCTACAAGTATTATTTGAGCCTTATTGATTTCACTACAAATCATTATTATTATTTTTTTAAAAAAGGAAGTAAGGAACCAACCATAGGCATACTTACAGAAACCCTTTTTCTTGAAAGCTTGTGATGCAATCGTCGAACATTTGAGGAATGGTTTTGAAACCAGGAAATCCGAGCTCCATTATCTTTCCGCAGTCCATGCTATGTGGGTTGTCATTTCCTTCTTGGTTACTTGGCCTATATAAACAACATCAACCATGTCACTTATGTAAGGAACATGGTTAGCACATTTGTTACAGATATCGTAAAAGACATTCAACACTCACTTGTCTTCGAAAGGGTACATGGGATACTTAGCCTTGAGCATCTTGATGATATCTGACCACTCGGAAACTGAACCCGAGCAAATTAATCGTCCTGATGCTTTCTTTTCCTCCATGGCTAAAATGTGCGCGGCAATCACATCATCTATGTGAACGAATCCTATTGTTGTTTTTGGGTACTCTCCTCGAGCACCTAATTAAAATAATTCCATCAAACTTTTGCCTCCTCACTAAATATGTAAAACAAGGTTTAAGATAACATCTCTAGTAAATAAAGAGCAGAATAATACCTTTGGTAATGGACAGTATAAGATCGAGTGTGCTGGTTGGCTGTGGAGATAGCAACGGACCAACAACAAAGGATGGATTGACAACAACGAGATCAAGGCCGTTGTTTTTAGCTACTTCCCATGCTGCTTTCTCCGCCATTGTTTTCGCATATGCATACCATAGCTGCATTTCAAAGCATTCCACATAATTAGAGATACAAAAATTCCGAGGAACAAAATTCAGTGATAAGAGCAAGAATTTAGATTACATTGTAGCGCTTGCAGTAGTCCGGATCACTCCAATGGGACTCATTTAGAGGAGAGACTTGTTGGACATCATCTCGGTATCGAATTGCAGAGCAGGATGACGTGAGTACTACCCTCTTTACGCTTCCTCCCTTTATGCATGAATTCAGTACATTTAGGGTCCCTTTTATAGCGGGATTGATCAAGAGTTCCTACCAAACAAAGAAATTGTGACGCAATAGAAAACTTAGTTTGTGCACTATTTAAGGCAATCTATTACACATTATTTGCGGTGTTTTAAGGCCCCCCGCCTACGGTGAGGTAAGATTGACAAATATAAGCAATCCATTAACTATTACTCCCTCAGTCTCAATCATTAAAAAAGATTCACAAATGATTGAGACGGAGGGAGTTCTTGATAGCATAGATTCCTTCTATATTCGAAAATCAAAAGTATAGCGAGTTGTTTTTTTCCAAGGGAAATGGAAAACAAACTTGTTTCAGTTAAATGGTTGGTGGCTTATTTATTGCCGAGCACATCATTAAACCATCATCCGGAATTCTCAATGTCTCAAACTACTCATGCAGTCATGTCTATGAAAGGTAGCCTCATATTCCCAACCTTTCTTTCTCATGGCGACGGTATGAAGGACAGGACAGCTTGCCTACAATACTAAAGCTGTTTCCAGTTTCAACTAGTGTACAACTACAAAGTGCTAGGCCGGTAAGAGTAGTTCATTATTTCTCGCAAAACAAGCGAAGTGTAAATATCTCTATAGCTCATAATAAAGGAAAAATGACTACGAAAAGTGGTTGTTGCGCTTCTCTTCATTGTGAACTACTAAAATTGCTTTTGAAATCGCCTTCAAGTTTTTGTTAGAACAAGAGTATCTCCAAAGCTCAGAATGTAAATGAAACCAGGTTTTATTCTAAGCTATGACTGCTGATCTTACACACTTCACCAACTAAAATGATGTAACATACTCGATTGCGTACTCACATAGATGTCTACTACACAATCCAAAACTGGCCCTTAACTTCAAATTACTAAGCAACAAAACTACACTAACATTTCCAAAACACACAAACTTGTATATGCTCTTAAAATCACCAAATAGATTCATGTTATCCAGCATCACCTCATTCAGGGAATAAGAATGTTATAGTTACTTAATAAGGAAATCTACATTATTTGGTCACCTTTTAATTCATGGCAAATTCTCATTTAAGATGGAGAAAATGTCGCCATTTTGCAATAAAAATGTGACCAGGGGCATAGCTACCTTGTAGCAAGGGGTAGCACTCGCTACCCCAAATCCAAAAATATCGGTTTAAAAATTAAAATATGCTACCCCAAAATAGCTGGAATATTGTGCAAAGAAATAGATATTAACAAGCGCAATAAATAGACATAAAATGTGAGTAGCATAGTTGGTGTAATTGGATTGATTTGTTTTGGAATGGCAAGGGTTCGAGCCCTCTTACAACCATTTGTATTATTTTTTCCTTCCCAAACAACTACTCACTGCATTAAATGTTTTTAGAAGTTGATAATGAATATAATTTCGTGCCATTAATCTCCTTTAAACTTTGATCGATTGATTTACTTCAATTTAATTTTCAGATTTTTTAATTACGGTATTTGTCATTCATTTTTCCGATGAATTAATAAGTTCATTCATTGTTTTTATTTCTATACTAATGAGTTTATTTTATACATGAGTATTGCCTCTTGAGAATAATCTTTATTTTCAAATTTATATAAAAAGTTTCAAATGAGAAAGGGTTATTAAAATAAGGGGAGCAACTTTATTTTGTGCACCTTTAAAACAAATTTTAATTTTAATTTAAATAGTAGCTAAATAATGAAAGTATTGCTTGAGTTATAAATTATACGGAGTAACAAAGAAATGAGAGCTTGTTATTTTGTTAGATTTGACGAAATATATAACGAGATAGTACGTATCATTTATTGGATTCCTAATTGCTAATTATATATGAATGTAATAAAGATTTCTATTGCAAAATTCGATCTCTAATTTTGTAACACGTTAAGTTCAAAATTTTTTGCTACCCCAAGTTTTAAATCCTAGCTCCGCCCCTGAATGTGACCATTTTATTAAGACATTGTTCTGGTAACTTTTTATTAAAAAATGTTCATATTTTACCGTAAATAAGTCAGATTTTCTCCGTCTTAATTTCAGATGGAAAAGCCTCGTCTTAAGGGAGACCTAGTTCTTCATTGTGATGTGTATTTTAATCGGAGGTAAACAAATGATTGAGACGGGGTAAATTACAAATTTTTTTAAGATAATATTGGTGAACAACTGAACATACATGAACATCATCATTAGAGCGAGGTATGAAGACAGGACAAGCAGTGTGGAAAACTCCATCAACACCATTAATGGCAGCATCAAAACTTGCTTCCACCATTAAATCAGCTTTAAAAAGCTTAAGCCTTTCCTTTGCTCCTTCTAATTCAAGTAAAAATCCCACCTTTTCTACATTTTCTGTGTACCCACATCATCAAATCTCATGTCATTTGTAATCAATCAAATTGGTCAGTTGAAAAGTCAAAAGATAACCACTAATTTCAGTAAATCAGTAATGTAAGGTTCATATTGATACGAGACGAATTTTGAAAAACGTATACAATCAAATGAAACCGAGGAAGTGTAAAATTACCAGGGTCTCTGACAGTAGCACGGACAGTGTGGCCTTGCTGAAGTAAGTATTTGATTAAGTATGATGCTATGAAGCCAGTTCCACCTGTCACACAGTATTCTCCCATTTTTGCTATCTTCTTTTTTCACTTGTTGCTCTTTATTCACTTGTTATCTGTCTTTGACTGTTCTACTTCTACAGACAAAAAAACAAAGTTGGTTAGTTGACTTGGTCTGAATAATCCGCCTGTAAGTGACCCGACACCCGAAATGAGGGCCGATCATGACTCGAAACCCAATTGCCCCGAATGAATTGATCGAACCGAATGTTTATTGTTGTACACTGACTATTATCTTATCCCTAAATAACTAGATAATAATAGACCCGAGAATGACCCGACCCGACCCAGTTTGTTTCGAATTCTTACAAACCCGAAAGTGACATGACCAGGTTGACCAGGTTGACCAGCTCGCCAAGTCTATATGACTGCTTACCAAATTGGTTGGTGCAAGTGACAAGGGTTAAAGGCTCTCATACAAGTGGTTAGGACTTAGGAGTTTGACTCTTATGAAAAAATCAATCTTGGGAGAGGTCTCCCTACCAAGTTGCCTTTAGTGAAGGAGATTTTGCCCAACTGTCGTAACTCGTAGGTTTTTTTTGTCAACACCAAAAAATATTTAGTTTGTATGAGCGGTAACAACTCTTATATCTTAGATAATGGTTAGAATTTGCTTGCTTAAATTTGTAATGTTTGATGACTTTCTTTTTTCGATAAATTAACAGTGTTTTTTTGCCACTTTACACTCAATACCTTAATCAGAAACTTTGATTGATCATAACTCATGTTTACGAGTTCATAAAATGATGGTTTTTTCAAATCGATTGCCAATACGAAAACTATGACTTGTCCACATCCTGAGGTTGTGGGTATGGTTATTGTTTGTAAATTTTTGATTGAATAAATTTTAACCGACTGTATTTCTTAGCCATGATGTCCAAAAGCGGCAATTTTTTTTCCAAATTGACCGGTTTGCAATTCATTCGAAAACAAACTACTTTGTAACTTGTGATCACGGGTATTAATCCGTCAAAATTTTTTTGTTGAGAAAACTGTATCTCGATACCCTAATGAGAATACCGTATCTACTAAGTTTTTGTGTAACAACAAGAGTTAGCTCAAGTGGTAAGAACTAATAGAAAAGAACTCTCCTACCACGATTATAGTTTCGATTCTTATCCGCAACATAGTGCGTTCATTTGAACCCAAAAAAACTAAGTTAAATTGATTTTTTGATTCCTTGCATGTTCATAATCAGAGATTACATGTGGACATGTGGTTGCATGTTGTTATGAATTGACAACTTTGGTACCTGTCCTTTTTCAAGGATTAATTGAGGTACTAGTTTTGAGAATCGAGTTTTGTTCTAAAACCAATCGGCAATAGGAGGAAGTAGTAACTCCTTGTCGACCATTTTAAATTTGTATCAGTATTGGAACTTCAGCAGTACTTTTGATGTAGTAGCATTTATATTATTCAACAATGTTAATGTATGCATACATTCTTATGCATTCTTGATTTCCTTATATAAGAGCAGTCGAAGTTATCAAAGAAAGCCTTTGTCTTGAAAACTTTTAATACAGTCGTCGAACATTTGAGAAATCGGCTTAAAACCAGAATGTCCTAATTGCAGAATCTTGCTTGAATCCATGCTATGAGGCTTGTCATCCCCTTTCTGACTACTGCGCCTAAAATGACAGTAGGGGTAACTCGAGTCATATACTACAGTACTAGCAATGCATCGTAAAATTTGAATTGAAATCATTAGTTGTACTTGTATTACTCACTTGGTTTCATACGGGTAAGAAGGATATTTAGCTTTGAGCATGAGGATGATGTCTGACCAATGGGCCACTGAAGCCGAGCAAACAAGCCTCCCTGTTGCTTTCCGTTCTTCCATTGCTAGGATATGTGCTGATATTGCGTCTTCTATGTGAACAAACCCTAGTGCCTGGTTAGGGTATTCACCTATCGCGCCTAAAGCACAGCATATACTCCGTACATAATTAATAATCAATTATATCATCTGATTTTGAACATTTTCCTGGAATCTGAGAATTAGTTGTTAACAGGTTTTACCTTTGATGATTCCAAGCACTAATAGCAGTGTGCTAGTTGGCTGAGGTGCAAGCAACGGACCAACGATAAACGATGGATTGACGACTACCAAATCAAGGCCACTTTCTCTGGCCATCTCCCACGCTGACTGCTCAGTTAATGTCTTCGCGTATGGATACCATAGCTTCATAAAAAAAAATGTTTGTTCACTTAATCTGATTCACTTGTCAGAGTATAATTTAATAATCTTAATTCCGATAATAACTAATCATTTCTTACATTTTGTTTCTTGCAGTACTCAGGATCACTCCAGTGGGATTCATTAAGAGGCGTATTCATGTCAACGTCTGTACTGTATCTTATCGCGGAACAGGAAGAGGTAAGCACCACTCTTTTAACGCTTGTTGCCTTTGCGCAGGATTTCAGAACATTCAGCGTCCCATTTATACTTGGTTCCACTAGATTGGCCTGCACAATTTCGTGCGAACTTTATATTTAACATCACATTTATATCAGGATAATGAGAAGTGAGGAATGTCACAGTACATAAACATTCTCATCATATGGCACAAGCACTGGAGCGGCTGTATGAAAAACACCGTCAACTTCTTGTACGGCCTCATCAAAGCTTCCTTCCACCATCAGGTCTGCTTTCATGATTTTGAGTCGCTCACGAGCTCCGTTCATTTCCCATAGATACCCTACTTTCTCCACATTTCCTGCATAAAAACAAGAAAAAGTGCGGTTAAGCTACCCAGACTCGGTTAGAAGTGTCTCAGCCGGCTATTTAATGAAATATCCCCAACAGTGTTATTAGAAAGTAATGTGAAGAGTCGGAGTAACATAGGTAGATTTCAGGTATGAACCTGGATCTCGGACAGTAGTCCGTACAGTATTTCCTCGTTCAAGAAGCGTTTTAATGAGGTAAGCTGCTATGAAACCGGTGCCTCCAGTCACACAATATTCCGGCATGATAATTATACTCTGTGATAACCCTTTCTTTTGGTGTTTTGAAGACTATGATGAGTTATAGATATAGAACTATAGATGTGTTAGCCATTAATAGATTAGAGTTTATACGGAGTACATGTCATGATCTTGGCATTTTAACATGATATTCATAACTTTCTTTTTGTTTTTGCGAAGATATAGTTTCTTTGGTAGGTCAGTCATGTAAGCCATGCAGACATAGGGGACAAGATGTTTCTCATGTATTTCAAACTAATACATTTTGTATTTTCTAATTAAACTCTGTTTTCTGAACATTTTCTTACAACCTTGTACCAAATAATCAGTTTTGATAAAAATAAAAAAAAACATTTCTCGGCGAATATTGATCATGATTAATCCGTAGCTTTGCCAGGACTGATTTTGGGTAAGAGGAAAATCCTATTCATAACTGATAAATGTTTTTCCGGCCTTTCAAAAACGACTTTTGGTGAATAGATTGAAGAAATGTTTAGGAAATGTACAAGTTTTCTCTTTTCTGTTTGACGCATATCATCTTAAAATTTATTTCTAAATGACAAGACTTTAGAAAGTCGAGACTTCAACTCCTTAACAATCCTCCATACTTAGATAAATAAGTTTAAGACATTTTCTCTAGGCGTGCTTAGTCGCTTAGATACTCGATACGGTCACGACTCATTTCTCGGCGAATATTGGTCACGATTAATCCTTATCTTCGCCATGACTGATTTTTGGTAAGAGGAAAAGCCTATTCATAACTGATAAAAGTTTTTCCGGCCTTCCAAAAACGACTTTTGGTGAATGAATTGAAGATATATTTAGAAAATATACCGAGTGTTTTCTTTTCTATTTGACGCATCTTAAAAATTATTTATGAAAGATATGAGTTTAAAAAGCCGAGACTTCGACTCCTTAACAATCCTCCATATTTGCTTAGATAAATATGTATAAGACAGTCCACATTGTTTCTCTCCCAGCGCGCTTAGTCGCTTAGAGACTCGATATGGTCACGACTCATGAGTGTCGCACCTAGATTTAATGACATGATTAGCCTGTACAATAATTTGATGGAATTGGCAGAGTTTTAATTGGTCTAGTCGTACCAAACATACCATTTCTTCACACTAACCCCTATCTAAAGTCTAAACCCAATTCACATGCCATCATTTCTATTGAATCCCACAAACTTGTAAACTAAAAAAATACTTCAGAAACCTCTCGAAAATACATAGACTATGTCACAAGAAATGTACAAAGTTTTGGTTGGAAGAAGAAAATTAAAACATTAATATGAAGACAAATACATCATTATAACATCACAAATTCTCATTTGTGACGGACACTATCCGTCGCAAGCTTAAGACGGATACCATATTCTCTCACAAAATACCCATTAAGGGTGAGTGGAGAAGCACATGGGGGGTGCCCACCTTTTCCCCTCTACCCATTTCCTCTCACAAAATACCCGTCGCAAGATCCGATCCGTCGCAAGCAAGACCTACTGTTATAACATTACACAAGTAATAACATTAGTGACATTTAACTTAATTTAATTTCCCCTGTCTTTTTCCTTGTACTTCTTTATATTTCCATCATTTCCACCATTTTATACACCAATATACTTAGCAAATAATCTCAATATTATGTTTTTTATGCCAATTATAGTTGCCATATTGAGCAAAATGCTTCAAAAAAACCGTAAACAAACTCTCGAGTTCTTCGTTTCCCTTCAACTAAACTACTCCTTAGAGATTCTCATTTCATGTGTTCTCATTAGCATAATGTGTGCTATCTACTACATGTCGCGCCCTCGAGCCGTGTACTTAGTGGACTACTCGTGTTTCAAGCCACCGGTCAAGTGTAGGGTTCCATTTTCGGCCTTCATGGAACACTCTAGGCTCATTGTGAGTGATCAAAAGAGTGTCGACTTCCAAATAAAAATCCTAGAACGGTCTGGTTTAGGTGAAGACACTTGTTTACCTCCGGCAATTCATTGCATACCTCCTAACTCGACCATGGAGGCAGCTCGCCAGGAGGCCGAGCTAGTAATGTTCACCGCCCTAGACAATCTGTTTTCAAAATCCGGCCTTAGGCCGAAAGATATTGACATTTTGATAGTTAACTGTAGCTTGTTTTCACCCACGCCTTCTCTTTCAGCTTTGTTGGTGAACAAGTACAAATTAAGGAGTAACATTTTGAGCTTTAACCTTTCTGGGATGGGGTGTAGTGCCGGGCTAATATCCGTAGATTTAGCCCGGGATCTTCTACAAGCTCATCCCAATTCAAACGCGGTCATTGTTAGTACCGAGATTATAACACCAAACTATTACCAAGGCAAAGAAAGAGCAATGCTCCTCCCAAATTGCTTGTTTCGAATGGGAGGGGCCGCGATTCTCTTGTCCAACAAGGCAATACACAGAAGGCGGGCTAAGTACCGCCTTCTACACGTTGTCCGTACGCACAAGGGTACTGACGACCGTGCCTACAAGTGTGTTTTCGAGGTAGAGGACAATGAAGGCAAAGCCGGTATTTCACTATCTAAAGACTTGATGGCTATAGCCGGCGATGCCCTAAAAGCAAACATCACTACCATAGCCCCCCTAGTGCTCCCTACATCGGAACAAATCCGCTTCCTCGTTTCCTTGATCGGGAGGAAGCTCATTAACCCGAAATGGAAGCCGTATATACCGGACTTTAAGCAAGCATTCGAACATTTTTGCATACACGCTGGCGGAAGGGCGGTCATTGATGAGCTACAAAAGAGCCTCCAACTATCTAGTGGACATGTGGAGGCCTCAAGAATGACATTACATAGGTTCGGGAATACATCGTCTTCGTCTTTGTGGTATGAATTGAGCTACATTGAGGCAAAAGGGAGGATGAAGAAGGGAGATAGAGTATGGCAGATTGCATTTGGAAGTGGTTTTAAGTGTAATAGTGCAGTTTGGAAGTGTGTTAGGAATGTGGGAGTCACAAATTCTGTAAATGATAACCCTTGGGCTCAATGTATTCATACTTACCCTGTTTATATTCCTGATGTAGTTAAGTTGTAAATGTAGGACTAGCAAGTAGCAATCAGTCAAGTCGAGCCAGGTTGGTTTGGGTCGAGTCAGTTCAAGTTGGATAATATTGCATGTATAATAAGACTTTTTATGGAGTTTTTTCTGTTTTTTCTATTTGATTTCAATTTTCAAGACCCTAGTCTTGAATTTTCATATGTTAATAGGAGTATGTAACTTGAGTCAATTTTTTTTATATTAACTTGTTTTATTTTCATGCAATTCTCGTCACAAAATTAGCACTATTTTAAGAGCGCTAATGGAAGTAACTTACAAAAATGTGTGACCCACCTCTCTTTGTTATTCTAATTTCCTCCCCTTTCTACCACTTTCTTTCTCTACATCTTTTTTTATGTTGATATCATCTTAACCTTCTCGAAAATCATCATTTAAGTACAAATTTTAACTCACCAACTTCCAAAATAGTAAATGGTTCATGGTAATGGGGTAACATAAATGGTTGTGAATCTTGTGACTTGTGAGGTAGTCAAGTAGATGATAAGTTTATGGGGAAAGAATAATAGTACTCCGTAATATTTAGTGATAAGTACACGAGGTAGTTCATGTAATAAGAACTTTTTTCCTATTCATAAAGTTGGGATTTGATTCACACCAACGACAACTTATTTAAAAAAAAAAATAGTAATGGGTCTTATTATTTGGGTTGGGCCGACTTTGTTGTTAACGGGTTTGGTTAATAAGGTTGCCTCATACGGTCATACCTCATATAATAATTTGGGATATTTTACATGGTACCCCTCAACTTTTTGACTTTCTACGTGGTACCCCTACACTTTTGGAAAGATACATGGTACCCCTAAGTTTTCTAATTTGTAGTAAGCGTAACCCTACTTGTTAATTCCGTCAATTAGTAAATGTTTTAGACGTTAAGTGATGAGGTGGACGCTTATGTGGAAATATGACTGGCTTTTGTCTTTGTCCACATAGATTCCCGCCATTTTTCCCCATTTTCCCTCCCAATATAATGCATTTTCAACAACATAGTGTCCATTCTGCAAGATATATATTCAACTAAACATCATAATCTATAAGCATAATCAAGAGCAAATAATGAATAATGGACAAAAAACGATTAATATGTTATCATATAAAGATAATACAACAAAAGATCAAAACTTTAATAACAATATCATTTAGGGAAAATAATTACAGCAATAATTTAGAGAAAAATATAAATGAAAATCATAGCTTCTTCAATCGCCAAATAGATGAAGATCAAGACAATAATGAAAGGAGAGGAGAGCTTCAATCGCCAAACATAGAAAGATTTACTAATTGACGGTGAAAGGGTAGAATGAGATGAGAAAGATGAGAAACAGAGAAAGATGAAGATGAAAGGGTAGAATGAGGTGTGTCAAACAAGCCAACGTAATGAGGGTTTGTATAGTGCCAAGTATTTGTCCTAGTCACAGCCAGTCATATTCCACATAAGCGTCCACCTCACCACTTAACGTCTAAAACATTTACTAATTGACGGAATTAACAAGTAGGGTTACGCTTAATACAAATTAGAAAACTTAGGGGTACCATGTATGTTTCCAAAAGTGTAGGGGTACCACGTAGAAAGTCAAAAAGTTGAGGGGTACCATGTAGAATATCCCTAATAATTTATTACACAAAACAGTTATTCTAAGGCAAAGATTAACAACCGTAGTCATTAGTCAATAACCAATTGAGAAGAAAGATATTCAATTAAAGTTAAAGTTAATCAATGACATCATATCCATCGTTCTCTCCAACTACGCGGTCCAACAAGCCACATACATGGTTAACTTAAAACAGCGACATAGTTAGCACAAAGTCTGTTCGATCATAATCTTGATTCTTGACAAATTTGAATTTTACAGAATTTTGAAACTAAATGTTTCTCGTAAGTTGAGGTATTTTCTTTAGAAAAGTTGAGTTGATACTCTGGTAGCATCCCTACTAAAAGTAGGCTTTTAAGAAATTATTTAATATTAATAATCTAATATATTTTCAATTTTAGATTAAAATATAATTCAAACAGAAATCTTGTATCAATTTATTATTGTTTATGTATATAGTCTCACATTTTGTGATTTTTAGGGATATTCTACACGATACATCTATGTTTTTGAGTTTTATAAGGGGTATCTCTCATCTTTACCTAATAAACTTTGACCGTCTATAATTCATGGTCACGAGACGACTTATCTTTCCAAATTGACCGTCATTATGAGATCTTCTATTTGAAAAGAAAATATATTGCACTTTATGAACTTTAGCAAGAGTTATGATCGGTCAAACGTTTTTATCAAAATAAACTTTGACTAACTATATCTCTCGTCCTTATGAGTTCATAACGTAACGATTTTTTATTATATTGATCATTCTTACGAGATCTTTAGTCTTGAAAAAAAAAATTGTCGTCTACAGAGTTCGTAGCCAAGAGTTATAGATAACCAAAGTTTTTTCGCTCAAATAGAGGGGTACATCATAAAATATGGAAAAACATGGGGTATCATGCATAATATCAAATCTCAATGAAGACAGACATATATATCTTCAATGAAGTGGAGTCGGATTGCCTCTCACAAACAGACAAATGGGACGACAAGTGGGTAAATAATATTTGTTTTCATATGAGCGCACTATGTCGCAGGTAATAATCAAACACTCAAACTCAGGATTGGAGAAGACTATAAGTGGGTAAATAATACGTATTTGTTTTCATATGATCGCACTATGTCGCAGGTTATAATCAAACACTCAAACTCAGGATTGGAGAAGATTATAAGAGAGCTCTTATCACTTGAGCTAACTCTTATTCTTGGTAATGTAGTAATTTGCTTCCCATACCGTCACTTATTTTATGTTAGGGAATATATCGAGATATCAAAATAATCAAATTATAGCATAAAATATATCGTATCAAACATGGAATAATTAGGATTGTATGAGTATCTATACAAACACTCAAATACTTATATGGTGAATTAGATTATTTAGAATTCTATTACTTATATGAAATATTGTTTTCCTAAAATAACAATTTAATTTTGATACCGACGGAATTTAAACCTAGCAGTTGGTCTTGTTTTAGACGGGGTGACTCATTTTATTGTTTCAGACGGGTCAAGTCTCCTCACAAAAGAGCAAGTGGGTAATAGATAATCCTCCAACTTACCCCACTTGCTCTTTTGTGAGGAACTTGACTCGTCTGAAACAATAAGACAGGTCGTCACATTTGATACCAAAATTTGGGTAAACCTAGAACAGAATCACCTACTCGCGTGAATTTACCAAACTAATCTAGTTGAGATCAACCCTATTGAATTTGACCCAAAAATTGAAGAGGTTGATGAACTTGTCTCATAAGATTGACCAAATTAGGAGAAACCAAAGTCACATAACTCATACAACAAGACAACACACTATATATAAAAGTAGAAAACCCACAAAACTTTCAACATTCTGATTTTTGTCCACCAAAACACAAACACCCACATGCAGTTTCTCTAACCTTTTGCCTTAAATCTCACACCACCATATTCATCTTCATCTTCATTTCAAATTAATTCAATCAATTTATTCTCAAAAACACATTATTTATAATAAAATTCTCAAATGGGGATTGAAAAAGGAAGGGCATTGTTAGAAAAAACGATAGAAAATGCAGGAGGATGTGCAATCATTGATGGTGGTTTCGCAACACAACTTGAAAAACATGGTGCTTCCATTAATGACCCTCTTTGGAGTGCGCTTTGTTTGATCAAAGACCCTCATCTTATTCAAAGGGTACTTTTTATTTATTTTGATTTTGACTTAATCTAATACTCATACTTGTAAGACGGCCTTACACAAGTATATCGTAAAACGGGTTCTAGTTTCCCACTAATATGGACCGATTTTTTATAGTTGTTGTATACATTTTACAAAAGACTAACCATATTTTAATCTAATGAGTAATAATGGGTTGATGTAAATTTCGCCCGGTTGTAAATACCTTTCAAATAATTAAATTACACATACATTAATACAGTTAATACATGTATTAAATATTTGTAGTCTATTAAATACAGACGTAGACATATGAGTTGTATTTATCATTTTCCGTAATTAACCATGTTGATGTAATATTGAATGTAGTAAAAAAAAGTTAAATGTGTTTTCTTTTGAAGGTTCATTTGGAGTATATGGAGGCTGGTGCTGATATTTTGGTTACTTCATCTTATCAGGTTTGTTTTAAAATGTCATATTCGTTTTTAAGCGTAAAACTGTCTCATTCTCAGGCATTCTGTTTTTGTTTCATCTATTTATTTAACCCGTTTTATTGTTTAATACAGATATGTCCATCGTAAACAAGAATTTGTGTTTGGTTTTAGTAACATTTTTCCGTCAGGATGAATTCTTTATGTTTGGTTTATACTATTTCTGTACCATTCATTTATCTGCTTTTTATATTATAATTTGTGAGGGATATTTTAATGAAATGCAAACAAATGATCGAGACGGAGGTAGTAATTGCTTAAAAATATAGCACACTTTTGATTTTTGTATGTATATAGAATGGAATAGGATAAGATATCTAGAGGTTGGTGGATTTGAGGTTGGTGAGGAATATGCCAAACATTCAACAACCTCAATCTCCCAGCAGAATAAAATATAATTGAATAAATGAACAGAAAATTGGCCTTTTGAATTCTAGCCTAGAGTCTCACAGGATGGTGAGTTGGTGACGACGGACGATAAGTCAGGATTGAAAGTAATCTTCTGTGATTAGAGCTGATAATGTAATATACGTGAGTACGTGACAATGCGTGCAATGAAAGTGAAGTGTTAAAGGAACATAAGTGGTCGGAGTATGTGAACATAAGCTGGGATTGAAAGTGAATTTTTGTGTATTTAGAGCTGATAAAGTAATAAGTATTGCGTTGACATGTGGCATGATGTGCAAGTGAAGTGTTAAAGGAACATAAGTGGTAGGAATGTAGGATTATGTGAAGGTTGTGAACTAACTCGGATTTCACTTAAAGCATTGGCTGACATGCATTCGAAGTGAAGTGCCAAAGTAAACATAAATCTGACATATTATGTGAACTAACTCGGGTTTATGAGTTTTTCGTTAGACACTGGATGTGAACTCCTGTAAAGTCGAACATTAGATAACAGTGAGGTATGGCTTGGAATTATGGTTTATTTTGGGTCGGGTCATGGTTTGAACTTGGGATCTGAGGAGGAATTCCGTTAATCCATTGTTTGGTATCCTGTGACATGTCTTTGACAGCAGTGTTGCGAGTGACTTGTTCCCGTGGTCCTAACTTAGTAGGGTTTGTTGGGTAAATGTGTCATAAATGCAGATCTATCTTCCCAAAGTCTAACTCCTTCTGCCAGTGAGGCAGTGAGGATTTGATCTATGTACTGTAGGGCTATCGGAGATATAGAGTTATAGACGTATCAGCAGCAAGCAGTGAGGATTAGATTTATTGTATTGTAGGACTATCGGAGATACAGACATACATTCAAATATCAAGTAATAAAAAGATTTTCACTTAAGATGATTTATAGTTTTAAATTTACTAAAAAGATTCAAGCTTTAGCAACAACAAAGATGAAGACTTAATATCAGCTAACTGCTAACATATATTCACGACAATAAATTACTCTAGTACTTCAATAGCTCTTGCTAATGGTGTGTTACGCGGTAAGGGCGGCTATGAATCCTTACCGATGGCTGAGAAACATAGAGAGAGATTGTTTTCAAATAACGCATGATTAAATTGCGTCAAGTATTATTATATAAAGCAATGACTGATACGGAGTACATTATTTGATTTTTTGATAAATTTAGATATACTTTTGTGTTCAATGGCTGGCTGTAATGTAAATATGCCTATCACATGCAGGCAACCATACCAGGGTTTCTGTCGAGGGGTATGTCAAAGGAAGAAGCGGAGTCATTACTTGTGAAGAGTGTTAAATTAGCAATTCAATCCCGCGATGAGTTCTGGAGTACTGTTAGTGTAATTGCAGATAATAGTTATAAGAGGGCTTTGGTTGCAGCTTCTGTTGGAAGCTATGGAGCTTATCTTGCTGATGGCTCGGAATACAGGTAAGTTTTTATGTAGTCATCGTTTCTTATGAACAATGTCTGATTCTATCAAGTTCAAACTTCAAACATGTAAATCTATGCATATGGTTTTTGGCAGTGGAATTTACGGGAATGATGTTGGCTTGGCTAAGCTTAAAGATTTCCATAGGCGAAGATTACAGGTTCTAGCAGGTGCTGGCCCAGATATACTAGCATTTGAGACAATTCCTAATAAACTTGAAACTCAGGTTTGTACATTCTGTTTAAACCGTGTCAATGCTTATTTATCGCTCTCAAATTCTTATACGACACACTCTTTCATGGTAGACAAACCCATAACTAAATTATGAATCCATAAATTATTTAGTTGACCTTACCGTCTCATAACAGAAAATTTTGAATTTACTCGTGTGCGTTGCGTGCTTGCTTCATTGCTGTATTACATTTTGAGGCATCACAATCTTATATCAAACCTGCAGAAATTTGATCGTTTCATGGCAAATGTAATTAAATTAAATATCAAATAATTTCAGGCTATAGTAGAGTTGCTTGAGGAAGAAAACATCGTCATTCCTGCGTGGATTTGCTTCAGCTCTGTAGATGGGGAAAACGCTCCGTCAGGGGAAAGCTTTGAAGAATGTCTAAATGTAATTAATAAGAGCAACAAAGTAGCCATGGCAGGAATCAATTGTGCGCCACCCCAATTCGTAGATACTCTTATCCGCAGATTTAAGAAGGTAATGCAGTAATACTGTCTGTTGTATGTACTGTGGAAACAATATGGATTCAAGCTACAGAGGAGTATTATTCTTGCTAAAATTTGACTTAACGCTTTCTTGTTCATCTCGTACATTTACAGCTAACCAACAAGATGATAGTAGTTTATCCAAATAGCGGGGAGATCTGGGATGGAAAAGCTAAAAGATGGCTGGTATGTCACAAAACACTGTAATTCAAGGGATTTTCATTCTATATAGTTGACACGTATACGTTTCACTGTTTCGAATTTAACAAAAGAGTCGGTATTGTTTGACCTTACAATATGAACAAATCCGGCAATGATGGATTTCAAACAACATGTGCTTCTTATATTGTGAACTGGCAACTGACAGCGCGAATTTTAACGCATTTTTCCGGGTTTGATTAAGTACATCCGAATTTTCACTCTTGATATATACTTTTGAGACATTTTTGGGTAATAATGCTGATGATCCCAAAAATACAATTTCGAATTGATCACATATGTGGACCTTTGTTTGGTAATGCAGCCTTCGCAATGTTCAGATGACAAAGCATTCACTTCGATGGCTCTAAGATGGCGCGATGCAGGTGCTAAACTGATAGGAGGATGTTGCAGGACTACACCTTCAACTATTCGAGGCATTGCTAAAGCAGTAAAAGGAAGACCTTGAACTATTTCTATCACCGTCTTTGTTTAATCAGTATAGAGTACTATCATTTCGTGACTTTTTATCATTTTTCCTTCGTAAATTTAATAAATCATGCACTTTACTTATCTCAATTTTTGACTGATCACTCTCTAGTCTACAATGTGATAGAAATGCATATGAGACCGTTGTGCTCATATAATTATTTTGATAGCTTTTTACGTTTATACAACGGTTTCATGCAAGACTAGCAGTTTTCTATTATACTACCACTCTGATGTCGATATGTAACTAACAATTCGATACCAAGTCAGTCAGTACAACTAATATGAGTCATGACAGACGAAAACAAAACAAGTTAACTGTAAATAACCTCACTGTTTGCATTGTTTTTTAAAATTATAAAACATACTACTTACATAATAGATATACCATTAAACATTATAGATTACAATTGTTTATATGCATATTAAAGTGTATTAAGAGTTTGAGACAAATGGGTAAGAATTAGAATGTAGGATTACAAATTGTGTTAACTTAACAACTATCTCTTATCGGTCGACGAAGAGGAAGGGTGTATCTTCTTATATAAGCTTGAGAAACAACCACTTTGCACCACGCCCTTACTTTCATATGCACTCGACCCGCCATCATCATTATCACTATCATTATCGATATTGCTTTGAGTTATAGTATCAGTCTTTCGTGTTTCCCGCCTCTTAATCTCCTCCAATTTCTTCTTCTCGAGCTTTCGGAGAACGTAAACTTCGGCTATGCTTGATGCCATTGTTGGTTAGTATGTGAGTTTTCTTATAACAAAACTTTGTTACAAAATGAAAGAACAAAATAACAAATATGGTTTGGAACTTAAGAGGGTGAGACAGCATGTATTTATAGAAGAAATGGGCTTGGGCTGCAAGAAAGAAGGATGGCCCACTAAATTGTCTACTACTAATAAATTAGTCAACGATATAGTTGAAGTAGGGCCATCAGTAGGCTGCGCTTTGTGCTTGGTCTTCAAGGTATTATTGTGGACTAGTGGTCATCTTTGGTGTAATTTGTGATTTTTAGGGTGTATAGTGACATCATTAATGACGACAATTTTTGGCCCATTAATAACAAACTTATTAAAAACAAACTATTATAAAAAAAATTTATATTCAATTGGTCTCATTGAAG
Source organism: Heliosperma pusillum (assembly GCA_022085475.1). Lineage (NCBI taxonomy): Eukaryota > Viridiplantae > Streptophyta > Magnoliopsida > Caryophyllales > Caryophyllaceae > Heliosperma > Heliosperma pusillum. Next base: position 126,398 of record JAIUZE010000112.1, read on the forward strand.
ACGACATATATCCGTTACAAGCTGAATATGGGTTGGGCTGCCCTCTCACAAAGAGCAAGATAACGAAAGAAAAAGCCGAATTATACGAGTGGAGGGTTACACGGAAAACTTTTTTGGTGAAAGAACACTGAAAATAAGCATTTTCTTATATGAAAGACTCACTAAGAAGATAAGTTAAGCGGCCAAACTTCCCACTATTGTCAGGAAAAAGCATTTCTAAACTTCTGTCATATTTTCACACAAGATCATCTTAGGCATTCTAAGTTTGTCTCTGGTGAGGAAGGCGGGGAGTTACAACCGTGATAGACGGATAGAGACGATGCATCAGATAGGCCTAGACGGCTCATGTATCAAAATTGTGCCACCCCACTAAACCGCAAATAAGTTACAGTCTTTACTCTTTAGAGGTGAAGGCTGAAACCGGGTTTCCGGGAGCACAAGGTTCAATAGACTATTGTTGGATAACAAACAGTTCACATGTTATAATTGTACATCATTCACTTCTTCAACTCTTCAAGCCGACTATGATTGCCAATAATCATCCAAAAGTGAGACATGTAAATAACAGACATACTACACTACTAATCTGCAGGCTTTATGGTGTGAATTAGTACATGAGAGCAGCAAATAATACGACATACCAATTTGTTCGATTATCTACCGAATCAGACAGTCTACAACTCTAGAATGGGTGATACGAAGTACTTTGTTAGCTCTCTCCTTCCACAAACTATTGCTTGTATTTCAGATCCAAAGACTGAAAGGTAAAGTAGAGCCGCTGTGTATGCAGTCAACCCAGGGAACTTCCGTCCTGGGGTATTCTCTTCAATTGCTGCGTTGAATCTGGAAATACAGCGAGCCGAGCAATCAACGTCTGGGGCGCTTACTGTAAGGGGCCAACCCTCCACCATATGCATCGGCATAAGCCCCTCCCGAGTATCTCATATCTTGACTCTCATTAAACATTCCATAACTGCCGCCACCTGGAAGAGGCAAGGAATGTCTCAGAAAAGCAAATGTAACCTAAAATGCATTATACTCCGTAGTCCGTACTATGTTTAAAGATCCTGACAATAAGATAGTTCTTTCTGTTTCAACGAATAAGCGTCGTTTAATATATTTAGTGAGGAGTCAAAAAGTGAAGTGACACAATATATCGCAAAAAGTTGGCGATTAATTAGTCATTAAACCAATTATAACTTAAAGTTGACCAACTGAGATGGAGGTGATCAAACAGAAAGAATGGCCATTCAACCCTTCTTAGCCTAAAAATGTTCTAGTATTTGCAGAAATACTACGTAGGAAGTATAACTAGTTACCAAGTCCATGTGTTCTCCTATCCATGCTCAGGTGATCTGCTCGAAGCTTTTCAATTTCTTGAGCCATTCCCATAAGACTCTTCTCCATAGCTTGTTTTTGTTCTACCTGTTCCTCATTTGCTTTCTTCTCATAGTCCAGAGCTCTCCTAGATACAACAAAAGAATAAAAGCAGAAATTGAGCACTTCACAGGAAGCTTATAAACCAACAGCTTAACTAACAAAAGAGATCCTAAACGGCTGAAGATGGAGTAGGTATGATACATAGCTTGCTATAATGGCGGTTTCCTACGAGTCCTAACCACGGGCCAATATGTAAATGACATGGTTACTCGGCTTCATAACATATCTTATAACGGGAGCCTGAAAGGTAAAGATGCAATCTTCTCTCTCCTACGTGATAAGAGGGACTAGGGATAAAATTATTCAAAAAGAATCTGTAAAACCGTACATATGTAGTACTCTATTCTAAACCATGAAGCTGCGATTTCATTTTATCACTGCCACTCCAAATTTCAGTAAAATGACCGAGTGGACCAAAAGCAAACAAATCTCCCTTAGTCCCTTGGCTTCTTCAAGTCCTTATGCTATACCAATATCATACATATAAGACAGACAGCCGCCACACACTCCACCTCCAACTGATGAATTTATAGTACTCTTCTTTTCAAGATTTGAAATGTAGTTTCCCATGCATAAGTACTGCCAAGATAAACACCACCCCATGGTTGATGATAATACTAACCCTGATTCTGAGAGCATAAGGTTGATGATAAGTGCATAAGTTTCACTACAACATCCAGCAAAGAAACTTCGCCACCTAAAACGACCAAACCACTACTGCAACATGAAGGCGTCAAACTACTATCCAAGTGACTTCTAGTTTTCACCTCTAAGACAATACCTTTGTTCCAGCTGACATTCAAGAATCAAGAATATGAGTATGGAATATGGATGTGTATTTGACCCTTACCAATCCAACCTTTCTCCTAGCACTAGCCAACAGGGAGGATCGTATCACAAAATTAGAGGATGAGAGGGTGTATGAAGACTTTAGTAAAAATTTCAGTGTATTCAAAGCCTTAAAACTCAGATTTATCCCTTTTCTTTTCCTGAAATCTCTAATAACTCAAACTCTTCACTAAATTTCTACTTAACAGACATGTCCATGTATCAGTATCTTTGATTTTCGACAAATTCGCCGTCTCTCAAAACTCGAGCCATGATGAATATGAAACTTGGATATGTACCAGTATGTAACTCCAATACTTGTGTCCAGACAGCAAGGTTACTTCCCTTATTGGAATATGTCACAGCTCCATCATAAAAGATTTCCTCCTGGGAAATGAGAGTCGAGACACATGACTTGGATAGTTGGATACTAGCCTTGTCTAAGAAATATATCAGATAGATCTAGGCTTAAGTTTTTGGGCAATCGGCTTCTCACATTAAAAGTTATCCATCTAGTAAGAGGGCCAAACGCACAGAGGATCACACAGCTTCATTTTGTCGGGCGATTTGGCGACATTGGCGTTATGGTGATCAAAGAGCTCCCCAAAATAAGTAATGTTTGGTCTGACAAGAAAAAAGGAAAGCGGAGAAGAAAAAAAAGATGAATGACTAGATAAATTGTCAACCTGGCTTCAGCTAATTCCTTGCGAAAGTGATCTACATCAGCTCTCAACCCACTAAATTGCTTACTTTCAGATCGCAAACGGGCTATGTCTTGCGTGAGACCCTGAATCTGAGCTGTCAAATCATGTCTCAGGGCACTCAATTTGTGAGCTTCGCCTCTCAGTCGTAAAACTTCTTCTCTAAGAGGTTTAGTAGCTCGAAGATCAGCTTCCAGCTTCATGTTCCTGTCAGCCAAGCCCCTAGCCTTCGCATCTTTGTCTGCGCGAAGTTTAACTATCATCTCACGCAACCTGCGCATTTCACTTTTAGCAGCGCCCAGTTCTTTTTCGATACTCATATTTTCTTCTATTAAATGGCGATTTTCAAGGACTATCCTCTTATTTTCTCTATATTGAATTTCAATTTCCTCTTCCAGGGCCATAGGATGTACAGGAAGAGGCCCGGGTCCTCTGTGTATATGTGAGCGGGGGCCATCTCGAAAACCTTGAAACTCAGCAGGGTGGCGAGGCATACGGTTTCTCCCTGCCATGCTATATATAATGCAGAAGAACAAATAAATGATACTCTAATAAGAGAGCAAGGGGAAAGGAAAATAAAGCTAGAGAGTAACCATGAAAGAAAGAAGACAGTAGCAATGACAACAAGCCCTAAAACCCACGTCAAAGTGAAGAATCTCCTACTAAGCACCTATCCTATTTTCAACACCAACTCTACCTACTACTTAGTTTATGAAATTAATATGTCTAACTTCACTAAGAATCACTGAAACCTCTTTCCAACATGAGTGCACTACACTCGTTAATGTTAATAACCTCTTCTCAAAATAGGGATTATATGTGAGCGGGAGCCATCTCGAAAACTTCGAGACTCAGCAGGGTGACGTGGCATAGGGTTTCTCCCTGCCATGCTATATATAATGCAGAAGAACGAATAAATGATACTCTGATAAGAGAACAAGGGGAAAGGAAAAGAAAGCTAGAGAGTAACCATGAAAGAAAGAAGACAGTAACAATGAGAACAAGAATACCTAAAAATCTACGTCAAAGTGAACAATCTCATACTAAGTATCTACCCTATTTTCAACACCAATTCTACATACTACTTCGTTTATGAAGCGAGAACGTCTAACTTCACCAAGTATCACTGAAATCTCTTCCCAACATGAGCACACTTGACTCGTTAATGTTAGGAATCTATTCCCCATTCCAGATGTCCTACTTGAGACTTTGATGAAGGCATTCCCATTCACCAGACAGACTGTTTACTACCGACAGCAAGCTTAATATCAGATTAAAAAGGGTCCTGCTTTCAGTCTGAATTCACCATTCACAACTTATGATTCTCTTTGAATTGCCTCCTTCAATTCAATCATCCACACTTCAGAAATCTAGGCAAACTCAGCGGGATACTACATTACTACTAAACACAAAACTTCTATTGAATGTTATCAACAGATAAAGGCAATTAAGCAAAAGAGTTGAAGGCAATCTGCACAATACTGCTGAAGAAGTGTACCCTTTGTTGATGATGAAGCATAATACATGTAATCCACCTATTAAATTGTTTTGAGCCACACCAGAATGGTGTATGAGCAAAATATCAATTCCAAAAAGGCAGACTTGACAGAGGAATTTGAAATAAGTTTTCACTTGTTATATTTCTTTTATCACCAATAATCAGAAAGTGAATCTCCTAAAAAAACTTGCACACAGTTTCTAACTACATTTTAGAAAGAACGATATGCAAGTCGGCTAAAAATTAGAAACAGAAAAAAATTAGACACTAGGTCTATCTATGCATCCTTCTTGTATCGATAAAAGAAAAAATTATCCTAACATCAAGTGTGCAATATCCATGTCAAGCAGATCCCAGTAACATTGTCTCGCTCTAATTGAACTAGTTGTTTTAATTAGGAAATACCTAAATAATTCATCAAGAAATCCTCAAGCATGGTAATGAGAGGTTTGCAATCAAACACAAAACATCAAACAACTTCTTTCTTAGGTGAGACCCTTGACCAGTATGGTTCGGTATGTAGACAATGACAAATACATCTAGCTACTAAATCCTTAAATTTATACTCCGTATACCGTTAAGCGGCCTCACTGCTACATGACAAAGTTACCAACACATCCTTTTCTATTTAAGGAGTAATTTATTGGACACATCTTACACAAACTTCAACCTTGTAGATATCATTTGCAAGGCACTGTGAGTAAAGCCGGATTCAAAATATAGAATGTCAACAGAACAAGAAATACAGAACAGTGCCACAGAGTCTCTAATATGAACATACATCAATCACAGCCCTGGACAACAAACAAAAGTCTGCCAAATTCTGAACATTCTACACCAACAACCTGCTTCCCACATTTTTTTTCATTTCTCTACACCAAATACGATCATTTTGACATTCAAGTCGGCACACCATATTATACTAATCATTGACAAACAGCTATATTTAGGACATGGATATAAGTAACCCACATGGGTACACATCCAAACTCCAAGTGTCCGAAGAAGTTTGGATATTAGTCTAAAAAAGAATTAAAAAAAGAAAGGTGTTCTGCAATTCTGCCCATGGCCAAGTGACCGGGTCTACGCACTTACATGAAAAAGGCCAAGTTGGAGTAACATAGGAACAATACATAGTTTACCAAAACGTTGACAGGCTTAGGGGACATAATAGAGGGACAGTGTAAGTAATACACGAAAAAGTTCACCAACAAATTAAGCAACAAAAGCCGTATAGAAACCCCCCAATATCTGCAGTAAAACAGGCAGAATTGGCTTCCCAGAGAGCAGTAAACCACATAATTCTCTGAAAAACAGTAAGAAAGCACTAGGCTTCTTACCAAAATCAACAAACTGCATCTATATACATAGTATTGTTCATTAGAAGATATAAGGCTTACACTCGTCACATGGAGGCCCCTCGCTCATTCTTGAGTTCAAAAATAGACAACCAACATACCCAAAATGCCTAACTATAGTAATCACATTATAGATCAAGTTTTGCACAAATTGCCATCGAGCGTAAAGAAGCATAAGGACAATAAAAAAAGGTATTCCACGAGAATCTACTAACTAACCTAAACACGGAAAGTAGCCTAGTATAAATATCCGTGGAAGAGCTTGTTTTAAGCGTGGACTTATTCGTACCTCCCCGTAAAAAATGTAAACAAGATACAAGATTTTCTGTACTTTCCAGTGGCATGAATGTATAATTGTATCGCGAACACAACAACGGTCCATATCAAATTACCACTTACACAGATTACCACACGAAACAATCCTCCAATTATATACATTCAATTCAATTCAATACAATAAAGTTCAGGACTTCCTGATCACGCAACATCCCAGCTCAATTGAATTCAAACTAACCTAACCCTAAAATTGAATTCGCAATTAATATCCAAATTTCTTCAAATAACAGCCAATTTCATGAGAAAATGAAATTGAATATCACTAGCTTCTTAGTAATTGCAAGAATTTAACTATAAACGACTTAACAACGAATTCAAAAAAGTAAAGATAATAAAGAAAATGAAAAAGCGATAGAAAAATAAGAGAAAGGAGAGTGACAAAACTTACAGAAGAACGTCGGGAAAATTAGGGTTCGTCGGTCGTCGACGGAAATTGATTGAAATTGAAATTGGGAACCAATTAGTTTCGGCCTGTGGGATAGGACTTAGGATTGTAATTTGTAGGACTTACCAAGTTACGAAGGGTTAGAATTTTTATTTTAGACGGTCTTTTAAAAAAAAATCTCTTAGAATCGATTAAAATAAGAATAAGTAGGAAAGAGGGTTGTGAGAGGTCGTTTTGAAAAAATTGTCATAGGCAAGATTTGCAAATATAATATATGGAAGATGATCATTATGGCGTTGTATGTTTTTTCGGGTATAAGGTGGTGTGAGTTGAATGGATAACTTTGATGCTGATGTGTTTTGAATCGATATTTGTGTACATCTCTTATAACTATACCAGTTAAGTTAGTTGACATGTGCATGGTGTTGTATGTTTTTTTTTTGGCGGCAGGTATTGTATGTGAAATGGTTAAGTTTTGTTCCTACTTTCATTATGTTGTCGTCGGTAAAATATAACCTATACAAATAACATTAAAAAAACATGTTAAGCCTCTATTGAATTGTCACATATCACGTTACACCTTAGCTTCTTGCCGCCTACAGAGTATCATATTTTCAAGTTGATTTGTAGTTAATGAGGTTTATAATAAAATTTCCGAGTTTTGTTTTAATGTTTCGGAGCTCATTCGCTTAACCATTTAGCTCAAAAACAAGGATATCATAAACACAAATACTCACCGAGGAAAAAAATGTGAATCAAATGGAAAGAAACGCTTAAAATTGTTCAAAATTGGGGCGCCCGACTTGAACAACCGTTCAACTGACATCTATCCAAGAGAATTACAATTTTTTTTACCGTAAGGAGAGTATTTATTTCAAGTATGTCTTGTATTCCTCTATGAAATCCAGAACAACAGCCATCATATTTAATTGATCAAACAATTTTTCGAGTAGTATTTAAAAAAGTTTCGTAATTCTTGTATACCTTGACCACATCACTCATTTATTCATCATCCCTTCTACTGAAGACAAGAATCGGTCATTTACGCATTTTTGATATCACAACTTTGTTCATCCTTTTCAGCCATCAAAAAAAATAATACTAAAAATCACAGGGCACTAAGGCCGCTAACCGCAACTTTGGAAAACTTGTTTCACTATCTGCAAGTGCTAAAACTAATTGTATCTCAGACCATACGTATTAGCCAATAGACTACGATATATTGTTCAACCCAAAATCAATCGATTTTCACATGACCGGGTCAGACCACCTTTGACAATGATGTATACATCTCAAAATGCAACTTTCCTCTCAGTTTTTCCGAAAACTAGTCATTCCGACAGTTGAGGAGGATCGATTTGCCTTGGAAGCTTCTGCCTGTGAGCTTGTAGCCTTAGCAAAGTAGATGTAGTAATATATGTTCAGGGTCATGTTGATAAGCACAAAAATTGCCCCGGCTATGAAAACGCCTTTCCTCAAACTCTCACATGAAAAATTCTGTGCATGAATCACGTGTCGATACTTGGTATGGTAAGCATTCTTTGTTGCTCCAGCAATTAGGCATGCCTCTGCTACCAGAAATGTTAGCCTACACGAGGGCACAAGGATCAGTATGTATTTTTTTTAGTCCACAAAAACAATGTGTTACTCAGAAATCCTTTCAAATTTGTCAGGTTTTAAACTGTTAATAGTTGAACTTTTATAACATTAAGACAAATGAATTTGATTTGCCATGCTACAAACTTACAACGAGAAATTGTGACACAACTAGGCTCAGTTCCAATATGACAAGGGCCAGTTAACATGAATGTCATATAGGGTGATCAATGTGATCCAGTGACTCAATTAAGGAAATATGATTTTTAGGACACACTTGGAAAAAGAAATTTCATCAAACTTCGAAATGCAAGAGGTAAGGGATGGTCCAAGACTTCCAGTCTGGTTGAGAGCTTAAAGAGAAAAAACTCTGGACATAACTTCCCTTTCTCCAATAAGCTATATAAATCCGTTGAGATATTGGGTGATCAGACTGTCGGACAGGATCGTAGGAGTATCCCGAGGTTTAGATTTTCTTTTCATGAAGATGTCTATCTAAAAGATAACCCCTCATTACGCGTATTTCCTCAATAATGCAGAAATAGTTGGAAGGAAAAATAAGCGGGAAAAAATCATAGAAACATTCCAAAAAGCAAAATTGGGGGATACCAGAGATATTAAAATAGTATAAGTCTAGACTTAGGCTAGTTCACTTGATCATAACACGGAGCAAATGATATCATAATAACTTTTTGGCGAGTTAATATCAAAGAATCACTCACCAAGACGAGAAAAAATATATAATGGTCCAAGCTCGACTGTTGCCAGGTGTTAATGGCCTTCCAAAGCACATGCACTTAGTCACGCCCATAAGTAGTGATTCACTTGAGAGAAGAAATAAAAATCCACCAACTCCATATCCGGTTGCAACATCAGAAGAATAAGAACAGTATGTTGCATTGTTATGTTCATCAATGATTATAGTACCCTGTCAAAAAACGCCAATAAGTTATACAAGTAGAAGCCACTGCGTCAACCAACAGCAAAATCATCACCGAAATAAATATCAATTCACTCTGTCAATGTATATTCACAGTAGAAAGATAAAGGGCTACATGCCAAGCAGACGATATGTAGCTTTTGTTTTTATTCATGAGCATGATTACATTATAATGGAGGCTATGGCCCCGCCCCCACCCTTGCCTTAGGCATAAGCCTTTGGGGGATATCAATGTTGCATGATCAGAGGTTGCCAATAAACTTAACATTACTAAACATCATTGACGATTGACAAGCATGGCTAGTCACCTACCTGAATACCTCGAATCGACCGACACTAAACTTAACAATGTCTAAAACTGGACAAAGGGAAGTGCAATAGCTTAGGTACAGAAACAATTTAAAAAAAAGAGTTTGCACTGATAAGATACAGATTCAAATTAGCGGGTAAATTCAGAGAGTGAAATAACATTACCCCTATTGATCAGATATATACTTACACCCTTAGTGAAACTCTTAGCTCTAGCTGACATGAGATGGTAAACGGGGTGTTCACATTGACAAGAAGTGACCAGTGACCACCAACATATCTTATTTAAAATCAGTAAACATTACTAGACCGAGTCATTCTAATCAAGGTTTCAAATAAGTTATTCACGTAATCACCAATCAGAGCCTACTATTTATCTTGTACTGCTCCCTTCACCTAAAGTCCGTCATTTAAATTCTAAGATAAATGAGGAAGAACTCATCAAGTACCGATACAAAATGTCAGAAACTACAGTAAACCAAGCAAAACGAAAGAACTTGAAACGGCAAGCAAGGAATAATTTATAAGACTGTTTTACACTATAGTTTTTGATGTTTACAACGTCCCCAATAGCGAGATTAGTGAAAACTAAAAATAAACGAGATCAACTCTTTCTCACTATAAGAAAACTACTACCCACACAAACAACTTAGTTTATTCCAAAATTCTATTTCCGACAAGAGTTGTTCACTTGTTCCCCTTCAACCTACATGAACAGAAAAACATAAGCCAGGAACTAATCGAGATTACAACCCTGAATCCCCTTTCATCTGAAATGTACTGCTAAACACGTAAACTCTGGCCAGAATTGCGACGACTACCTAACCTCAAAGATATTCTTTAGCACTTGATTCTCACAAAATTTCACTTAATTAACTCGAGCTCTAACAGAATCATCAAAGCCAGACAATCGCTCGATTACCGTCAATTACACATTCTCATTACCATGGATCTGTTATCAATCAAAGAGGGGATACAGGAAACTTGATGATCGAAACGAAGCCGAATCGAAACACATAACAGCACATCATAGCTTGTGAATTAATTTATCCAACATTCCAGCAAGCATTAATGTAATACCAGTACAATGTCACTGAAAATTCTCCATTAATTTAATAAAATAATTAAATTAAACCAAATCACCTAAAAATACGGCATTTTAAGCGCATTTAATTGTTTTTTAAACGGTTAAACCTAATCACGCAACCTTCGGAACAATCAATTAAATAAAAACAGCTAAATCAACCGAAAAAATATAATAAAATTAAATCAACTAATAATCAAAAAATATTCATCCGATAAATACGCTAAAAAAAACACAAATCTAAGCAATCTAACATAAACAAGATAATGTAATAAAACTATAAAAAATTACTTGATTGACTAATAAATCAACAGTACTTTGACTAATAATAATACAAAAAAAAAAAGGAAAATGCAGAAAAAAAAATTGAAGAGAGAGAGAGAGAGAGATTACATGACTACGACGTCGTTCGGCGGCAATGGCGAAACCAAAGGCGATTAAACTGAGGAGTATAACGAGAAGATGTAGTAAAGTTGAACTTTTACCGTCTCTCATTGTTGCAGTTGCACAAGTAGAAGTGTGAGTGTGAGAAAATTGGGAGTGTGTAAATGTAAAGTAAAAGGGAAAGTGTATCAAGGAAGACCAATTTATTTCATGTGCTTCAAATCTTCAATAGTCGATGTTTGGATATATTACTATTCCTAATTTGCGATTATTTGGTAACGTTGTCTCATTTTTTTTCTAATTACTTTTACTTATGTCATACGGAGTATTTTGTTTTTGTTTTGTAAGGTTAGGGAGTTGCGGGCAGATAAAAGCGGATATTCAATCACATTGTGTATTATGTTATACTCTGTAGTTGTAATTGAAGTTGTGAATCGTGATTCAGACATTGGGATTAGAGATTTAGGATGGTATGTTGAAGCTAGCGGAGATTGGTTTATGGGTGAGGAAGGACATATATTGATACATTCTATTTCAGAGGATTTGAGTGATTGTAACGGTAAGATTGGTAATTTGAAATGAGACAAGTTTGATTAATTGATGAGAGTATTATTCATGTTGAGGGAGAGATGAAATGTCACCAATTTTAACCCTTAATTATTTATATTATTACAAAGTTTTATTAGAGATATAATTTTTTGTTTTGTTTTGGATATAGATTGCTTTATTTATTTACATGTCCTCGTGTTATATACGGACAATGAACATATGGAGTACAATAGTACAAATTGTTTCCAAATTCCAATCTATCAAACAATGACACTTTATTTTGTCAACTTTAGCTAAGCTTCGCTTTTGCAATCCTCTTCTCTATTTCTTGATAGCCTTGCTTAGTTGTAATGTGAAGTGATGTTATTTGAGCCTTTGAGGTAGTGATGTTATTTGAGGCCGGTAGTAATGTTTTTTTAAAAAAAAAAAATTAAATTAACGGTTCGGATCAATGATATTGTTTATGTCATACTATTAAATAAATTGGAGACAACTTTATTTTAAATATTTTTTCTATTTTATTTTTATTTTGTATAAGAGATCATAAGGGTGATTTTAATATTGATGTCATAACTCATAAGTGTCACTTCTCAAACTTTATCATAAGTGTCACTTCTCAAACTTTATCAACTACTAAAATCACCTCTTTTTTTTTTTTGTTATAATGTAAGTATTATATAAAATCACCTTTACTTAAATCAATATTCTATGAAAAGTGAAGACCACTACAAGTAAAAAAAGTACTACTATATTATTACACAAATTCTCATTTAAGACGGGGGTATCCGTCTTAAGTTTAAGACGGATATCATATTCTCTCACAAAATACCCATTAAGGGTGAGTGGAGAAGCACATGGGAGGTGTCCACCTTGTCCCCTCTACCCATTTCCTCTAACAAAATACCCGTCGCAAGATCCGACCCGTCACAAGCAAGACCTACGGATATTATTAATAATATTAGTGAACGAAAATTGGGTGATATATGTTTCCATTTTCTCCATTGAATAAGATGCATGTGATACAACAAATTAAACTACGATCAATTGATCTTGGTAAGATCCTCTTAACACGTACAACAACTTATAACATATTCATAATACTCTGAATCTAATGATAACAATTATTAAGTTATAAATTATTATAAAACCCTCATATTATCTTATGAGAAATAATTTTATTTGAGAAATTGTTAAAACTTATACACCAGAAACAATACATAAAATAAATAAAGCCTAGCTCTAAACAACCTCTTTATTGAGGAGTTTGTTGAATGCTTCTCAAATTCCAAATATCATCCTCTAAAACATCACCATAAAATGCATTATTTGAAGCATCATTATCCACATTATCCCAAAAGGAATACCAAATTGAACCCCATGACATTTGCTCATCTACTAACATTTTTGGCCTACACCATGTCCACCAATCTTCACATTGATAATCAACTTCCATACTACTTATGGCATCATACCTTATTGTTTCCTCCACCATTACTTTCGACTCGACTATTGTTACCTTCTTTACGACTTCATTATTGTTCGTCTTCTTCTTCTTCCCCGCCGACATCTTTCCTAGACTCTTGGAGCTATTATTATTATTACCATTCTCCATTTTTCGAGAATTTCACTACAAGAAAGAAATAAACAGGTTCAGTATCGACTGAAATATCGACTGAAATATGAAATGTATGTGATGTATATATGACTCTTAATATTTGTACATGTAGAACCACATATTATGAATCTCAACTAGAAAAACATGACATATTTATAGTAAAATGTGTTAGGTTTAATGTACAAATAGTATAGTATCTTCTATAAATAAAACAAGGAAGTGGACAAACCTTAATCTTAACACAAATTCTTATTTCATACGGACTAATTCCGTCTAAAAAATAAGACGGGATTATGTTGTCACTTTTTGATAAAATGTAATCAGAGTTTATATCAACTTGTTTTCAATAGTGGTTACATCTAACTGTAAAGTGATTACAAAATTCCGTTTTATTGCTTCAGACTAAAATGGTCCGTCAAAAGCAAGAATCTGAATGGATTTGTCAAGGTGATTAAATGTTAGGGTTAGGACAACGTAGGTGACACTTTTAGACGTACAATATCCTTGGCCACATGATATAATATCTCGAAAGAATACTGGACATAAAAGGGTTGAATGAAAGGGTATTTTAGTAATTTCAAAGTGGATGGTTCGAGGAACAGCACTAAAGTTGGGGAAAATATGGGTGGGCCCATGAATGTCGACTTAGAAGACAGTTGAAGTGCACCTAAAGGACAAGTCACTCTAGTATAGGGACAGCTTCGTATGTCGGCATGACTGTTAATGCATACGACTACCCTTCTTTCTCTCTGATAATGTCACCTCCACCATTTGTGATTAAGAAAAAAATTCGATATATCTTGTGTCACAAATTCGAATGAGAAATGAGAGGGCAAGTGAAAAATCATTGACTTTTCAATTGTCCTCCCACTTGCAAGTTGACCTCGCAAAAGCAACCCGCCGACCCGAAAAGGCTTACCCGATACCCGAAATTATCAACTCAAGTTGCAAAACCCGAATATAACCTGAACCTGAATTAACCCGACCCGAAGTTGACCCAAAGTGCGTCAATCCAAAACTGACCCGACGACTCAAAATCACCCGATCCGAAACCACTAAGGCAGTCTACCACTAACCCGAACTATAATTGAAAAAAAAAGACTTGAAATGACTATATGCAATTTTTCTTAATTATTAACCCGAAATAACCCAACCCGTTTACCTGAAACTGACCCGATCAACTGACCCAAAACCCGAAACAACCCGAACTGCCCCAATAATATAAACTCGAACTAGCCTGACCCGAATTGGCCCGATCCGAACCCGATCCGATTGACCCGTTTGTCATGTCTACTTGCAAGATTGTGAGAGGAATCCGACCCGTCACAACCAATACTAGATGATATTGTGTAAGGATCTTCTCCATTTTTTCAAAAAAAAATAGAGGTTTATTATTTTTTAATGGCCCGGATTTAATTTTGAATAAATCGGGTGGTTGTAAATATACTGGATAAAAAATGTAAATGAATGAAAATAAGATACTCCGTATATAATATAATATATGTGCATTGGAGAAGAAATTGAAAGAAAAAAAAAATAGAGATGGTCCAAATGGATATATTATGGGCAATGATAACGCATTTAAATCCGACATTACTTTCTTACCTCTAAAGTGACATTAGTAAAACTTATAGTGAATTTATCATTAATTACCTTATATTATGGGGAGTATGTGGTGATAAAGCTTGTCATATTTAATATGATAAGATTCATTTTACAAGTTACTAGTAAATCAGGTTCGTCTTATCATTTGATGTAATAAGAGAAGCTTTTTACTACTACATATTACATAAACAATTGTCAAGGGATTGACCTTAATGGTAAATAATCCAACTCCTGAGTCTTGACTTTGAGGTCAGGAATTCAATTCACATTGTGTTAATTATATCCAAGTTGGTAGGCAATCTGCAAACAACATTGTAAGCCCGGAAATAGGTTGATATATATGATGGTCCACCTTGGCCGCTCTTGAACTGGGTAAGACTTACCCTTTGACCTAAACAAATTTGTAAAAAAAAAAAGAAATTGTATTACACAAACAAATACCTTTACCATATGATATGGCATATATAATAAGTTTGACGGCCCAGTTATAATAATCGCAAGTTCAAAGTTATCGAAATAATCCGAGTTATCAAAGTTTTCAAATTTTGCACTTTGCGTATATCTATGATGTCTTTAATTTCCCTCATATACTGAACAAAAATATGAAAAACAAATTGCTTTGGTTTAGAAAAAATGAGCTCTTTACGGATTTTACTAACAATTTAAATCCATATTTGAAACAGTAAAGATTATTCAGCAAATATTTTTCTCAAAAATACCGATAACGAATTAAAAATTTGCATTTTGAAAAAGTCGTTCCTAAATTTAAGACACTGTTGTTAGCTTGATAACCAGAATTAAAGAAGTTATGCCCTATTCTTTTGGACTTAATTTCAATTCTTATAAATTCAGCTCAATATAGTTCAGGACTTCAAATCCATTCAATTCAGTTCAGTTCAACTCAACTCATATTAGCTTAGTTTAGTTTAATTCAGTTCAATTTAATTCAACAATATCATTATTATGTATAATCTTTAATACTGTTATTTTTATTACTTAATATATATTTATATTTGTATTATTATTTATTTATTAATATAATTATTATAACTATTATTAAATTAATTATTATTAATATTACTATTACTACTATTATTATTATTGTTGTTGTTAAAGTTATAATTAATTATATTAATAATAATAATTATTAAATAATTATATTATTATATAATTCAGTAAATTATAATATTGACATATTAGTATATTTTATTATTAATATTATTATATTTTTTTTTATTATCTTATTATTAGTATTATTATTATATTATTATTATCATAAATTATTATTATACTCCGTATTTATTATTATTATTAAATTTTTATATTTATTATATCATTAGTAATATTACTATTTTATATTTATATTATTGTATTATACTTAATATATTTATTATTTTATATTAATTATTATGAATATGATAATAATTATTGATTTTTTATTATTATAATATTTATTATCATTTTTCTTAATATTATTATTGTTGTTATTAAGTTTTTTTTTATTCTTATAAGTTCATTCAATTGATATCAGTTCAATTCAATTCAGTTTAGTTTAATCAATTTCAGTAAAAAAAACAAACAAGCTCTTAGTATAAACCTTAATCTCAGTCTAGAGAGCTCTCCTTTTTTGAAATGATTTTCTTCTCATTTCATTATTAAGAAAAGAGGCTCCTTAATCCCATAGATAGATAACTTAAAACTTTAAAAGTATGCTAATGGTGAGTATTAGAGTGGGCGACCTCATTACCACATCTTCAAAGCTTACATTTGGAATATTTCTTCTTTCAACACCGAAGATTCCTAAAACACGTAACAACGATGGCTATTCATTTAAGTCTTTGAACAACACCTAGAGAATAAGAGCAATAAGTCTTGCTTAGGATGCGTATTATCTGCATTAAACGTAGGACGAGTCAAATACATATCACATGATGATAATAAATATAAAACTTTGATAAGGTTAGGTAACAAGTGTGCTAATTTAGTAGTATTTGACTCGTTTTAAGCTTAAGACGGATAGTGTCGATCTTAAATGGAAATTTGTGGCATAAGAGAGACAATGAAGATTACGTGATGATAAAAGTTGAGAGAGATTTATGCTGTGGGTTAATATCAAAATTGCACTTCTAATCTTGTACGCAAGAAAATAAGAACAAATAAAAGATAAATGATACTCCAAGATGTAATGATCCAACCACATGCAACTATGCAACTATAATAAGCCATATATATATTAATATAATAAGCCAAGAAACAAATAGAAAAGCACACGAAAACATATACGTGACATATCACGACTCACGAGCATTTAGCAAAGCAAGTTGACGTTGTATTCAACTATTTATTCACTAACAAAATTCACGTTTGTATTAAATTTCAGCAACTAAACTTAATAAAAAGACAACTGTCTATTGTTATTTAGATCAAATATCCTATTTATCACTTTACGGTAACCATATAAATATATAATGCATTTGGGTGGCCCCAACTCACAACTCACAAGTATACACAACATCACCTGTAACGACGACTAACTTAGTTGATAAAGTTATACAGAGTAAAAAACGATGCTCATAACTTCAGGCTCGTGTTTTCATAACTTCTTTATGATAGATGAACCATCTCAACCAAAAATTTAAGGTGATGTTCAGGCTCATATATTATATTTATATCTTATTATGCCTCCTCACTCGAATGTCCATTGACTTGAAGAGTGGTTAGGGCACATGTCAGTCAAACGATGTGCTGAGTTTACATTTTGTGAGTTTGTGAGATATTGGAGGCTGTCAAAGTTATAAACCCGTTACACCCATAAATTATATTTATATCTTAGTACTCTAACCGTTTTACCGTTGATAAAAATTAATTTTATAGTAAAAATTATTTTCGATCATAGTGTAACCAATTCCTTACTCCCTTTGTCCGAGTCAGTTATTGTTTAACTTTGTTTTTGGAACAAAGAAAGGAGAGGGGAGGAGATCATATGTGGGTAAAATCAATCTACAATTATGAGAAATGCGAAAAATAAATTGAAAATTTCATAAATAATATACAATCTATAAAACTATGAATCTGTATATACCATGCAACATTTACACGAGTTAGTAACTCAATACTCCCTCTATTCAATATCAAACACACCATTTTTCTTTTACGCGCTTCCAATGTAAAAATTGTACCGTAAATATTTTGAGTTTTACATTATAAAAAAATATAAAAGTTTGGTATTCTTATTGTACTTATAAAGCTGAATCAAACAAGATATCACATGACTATATTTTGTCTGTTATATTGCTCAGAATTTTGAAGATTCCCTTCATTGGTGAATAGTGTCAAAAAATAAAATGGTGTGTTTCATTTTGAATGGAGAGAATATTATATAAGATGAAAATAATATTTGTAAGTCCTCCTTAGTCCTTACACTTAAAGAAAGATGATCAAAATAAAAATAAGAAGAATGCTCCTCGCTCTCGCTGTGTAAGGAAAACGTCCCGCAAGAGGCAAGACATCATTTTTTTTATAAACAAATTCTTGTTTAAGATGGTCTTAAGTTAAGATGTATTCACAACCAATTTAAATAATGTTAAAATGAAAAGAGAATTGTAAGATCTTAACTTAAAACCGTCTTAAGCAAGATTTTTTTTTTTTTTTTTTTTTATTAGATGGGCAATTCCTACCATGAATGAATGGGGCAAAAGTTTGGAAAGAGGTTAAAGTACAATAAGTGATTCATGGACGTTATTGGCTTGGATGAAATGCCGACTTGCGTAGTTGCATGTGGTTGGATCATTACATCTTCTTGATCTTTGGTTCACCCAACTAATGAAAAAAGGACACATGAATAGTTATTTTGCTTTGAGGGTTAACCAGAAATGAGAATTTGTAGAATAGTCCTTCAACCACTACATAAAGACCTTTTCTCAAAAAAAAAAATAAAAAAAATCATAAGGACCACAATTGATCCAGTCCAACCTAAGCATTTGTGAATTGGAATAAATTTCTTTACGATGTCTCGAGGAAAATATAATACGAGTAGCTATTTTTACCTTAAAATTTAAATCTACAATCTATTCTATTTTCACCGAAGAGCTGGACATATAAATAGGGAAAAAAATCATTTTATATGTCTTGAAACCTCGAAAACATGGTCGTGCGTCCGCCATTATTCTTGAAATGGGTAACATTGACTCGATATAAGTCTCATTCTAGCTTCTCTCCATTTCCTCTCTAATATAGTCTTATTTTAATACATTTCCTCTTTCCAATTATTAAAACATTATTTTGGATAATTACAACCAAAAAATGAAGAGGAACCCAACCACATTCTTAAATGACTTAACTGTTGTGGTTCATATTAAAATTGATCCAACCTAAGTAATTAACATCACTACTCGAGAACGTTGCCACAAGAGCTAACGAGTTAATCATTATTAGGCCAAAACATGCTAGATCAAGCTTTGCACCCAATCAGTATACATAATTATAAGGCTCGAGTGGAAGTGTGAACCCGGCTCGAGTCATGGTTATGTCATGTGTTGTTTATGACCAAATTAGGTTTAATGCAAGTCCTTATTGATGTTAATTCATTATTATTGTCCACCTAATGGGTCAATGAGGATTTTAAATTATTTTATCCTTTTCAAAAATTGGGCTGGTTTTCGTTACCGCCACAAGAAGCCCATCTTCCGAATCGTAAGTTGTAACCGTTAGAAAAGTTTAAACCCCTATTAAGGATTAAGGTGAGCAACCAGTCATCCACCACAACAAACACGTCTTTGGAATTTTTACAACCGTTACAAAGACTTTGGTTAGACGGACTCTCACTGTTTTGCTACCGTAACAACTTAACAAGACATGGCAAGCTGTAAACATGCAAGAGTGAAGAGACCAAGCTCATAAAGATACAGTACCTGTGGGCCGTAGGCCCGTAGATCAATTCATCCCCACTAGATACCAGCCCGTAGATCAATTGGGATAATGGATCTTGATTCCCTAATGTCCATGCCACATTCTAAGGCCCGGCTTTTTTGAACTTAATTTCAACTCTTTTAAGTTAAGTTCAGTATCGTCAAGCTAATAGTAGTTTCAGTCCAAAAAAACTGGCCCTAAATGCACTAGACACTAGTTATTGAATCACAATCTTTGTACCTGATATATGCTTTAGTTGGTCTCGTTGTAGACGGAGAATATCGGTTTACAATTGTATACGGATCACATCCCTCTCACTAAAATGCAAGTGGAACCCCTCTCACTTGCATTTTTGTGAAAGGGATTCGACCTGTCTACCATAATAATTTGTGTAAATGCTTATGTTAATAAGTTCATATATAGAAGTTGTTAGGCTCACTTTGGTTAATAACATTAATATACCATAATCTATGAACATAAAATCTCGCTCTTCACCGTTACAAGCTCGTGACCTCTCGCAACCCCTCTCCCACTTGCTTGTCTACTTGCTCTTCCACTTGCAACTTGTAAGAGGTTACAAACTTGTGACGAAAAATGTCCGTCACAAATGAGAATTTGTCAGCCATGAAAGTATTGAAATACAACCATTTCCATTATTTCCATTAATATTTAAGATTTATGATTTATACACAAATTCTCATTTGTGACGGGCATATCCGTCGCAAGCTTGCGACGGGTCAAACACTACCCATGTGGGGTAGATAAGACAAAAGCAGAGTGCCTTGGGAGTAGCATTTTGTTTTGTCTTATCTACCCACATGGGTAGTATTTGACCTGTCGCAAGCTTGTGACGGACAAGGGAGACTTGTTGTTTATATATGGGGGCTGCGAAACATCGTCGACGTTTTGTAAAACATCGTCGACGTTTTTTAAAAAAAAGACCACTAGTAACCTTTTCTCTCCTTCCTCTCTCTAACTTTTTCTCTAAAATTCTAAAACCTCATAAAATAATCTAAACAACTTCCACAAAATTTTGAAAGACGGTTTTCATTTAAAATTAAAAGGTAGTCAATGGCGGACAACGAATCATCATTACGTTATGCAAACTCTTTGACATATGAAATAACGAATAAAACATTATTTCAAAAACGATCAAAGACGTATAAAACGTTATTTCAATAGCGATCGATAACTTTACGAGAAAAAATATAAATTTTACACGAATTAAACTACATATGTTTTAGAAAAAATATAAATTTACGAGAATAATACGTCCATCGATAACAAAGAAAAAAATGTCGACACCCTACACCAACGTCCAGACCAGACGTTGGTCACTGATACCAACGTCCAGACTGAACGTGTTGGAGTAGGTGTCCTCCACAATAGTGCGCCACATAATAAATCTTATTATGGAATATAATTGGGATAATTATTGACTATATATATGATTAGTCAGTTGATTAACGTAAATCAATAACGGTTGGCTGACTAGAGTTTGACGTTATTGTCGTTTGACGGCGGTGATCAACTGATCCCTTTCGGTCACACCTAAAGGATGAAATCCAACTAGTAACTAATTATTTGTATACGATACAGTTAATTAGTACATTACATATATTCGATATGTACGAGAGTTAATTATTAGAAATTGAGTTAAGAACTCAAATTCGATTAAACTTATTTTTCAATTATGCGATAATTGACTAATAAATTTATATCTTATTTTAATACGATTAAATAAGATTTAACTTAGTAATTAATCGTTAAATTACTAAATTTGTTGAGGTTTTGAGATAGAGGTAATTAGTTAATTATATTTACAAGGAGTTGTAAAATAAATTAACTAAGCATTGTGGGACCCATTATATATTGATATAATGGTAAAATATTACTTAAAATGTTAGGTACATATTATTTATTTAATTAAGTCATATAATTGTTATATGATCAAATTAACACTTAATTATACAAGATAATTAACCATATGATCAATAAGTATTTGTGAGACAAATATCAAAAATCAAAATGGACCAACTAGGCCATTGTGGCCGGTTGGATTATAGTTAGAATGGTGATGATTGTTGTTCTTGTTGTAACTCTTTAGTTAGCATTTGAAAGTGACATAACAAGTATAAAACAATCATCATCTTTTCTACAACACTCCACTCTAATGCATGTGAACAAATCAAACAAAATAATAGTCAATTTAGGACTACAAGGTCCGGCCATTTTGGCTATATAATGAACAAATGTTGTTCATTATTTAACCACTTGATTTTGTTCAATTGTCATACTTCTTTCAAAAATTCTTCCTCTCACTAAATACTCTCATATACTAATATTTCCTAAGTATTACTAATGTATTAATATAGTCTAATATTAGTAGTATATCATCTATCTTATTATCTAGTTAATAATAAGGGTAGATTATTTGGTGTCATCTTGGTGCAACTTGAAGGAGGTCTTCTAGTTTGGAGATTTCTTGTGTTCATCCATATTTATAGCTCAAGAACAACAAGGAGTTATTGTTGTGCCCATATAATTTCCATATCAATGTGAGGAAATTTCTTCTTTTATATAAATGTCTTTATA
Organism: Heliosperma pusillum; assembly: GCA_022085475.1. Taxonomy (NCBI): domain Eukaryota; kingdom Viridiplantae; phylum Streptophyta; class Magnoliopsida; order Caryophyllales; family Caryophyllaceae; genus Heliosperma; species Heliosperma pusillum. The sequence continues at coordinate 148,529 of JAIUZE010000112.1, forward strand.
TTTGCATGCATGTTACATAGATCATTATAAACTAAATTAAAAAGTAATTTAGTAAATAATCAGAGGAGTCTAATTAAGGTCTATGGACTTTCAGAACGTTGGTGTCACTGACCAACGTCCAAACTAGACGTTGGTGTCCAGACCAGACGTTGGTCCAGACTGAACGTTGGTATCAGTGACCAACGTCCATTCTACGCGTCAATATCCTAAACCACTAATTCAACCTCCATTGCACAATACAAGCGTCCAAACTCAATCCAACAACAATCAAAACCCGTCTTCAACAACACAACACAATCACTAAACTAATTCTAATTTGAAAAACAAATAACAATTTACTAACAATAACTACTAATTCAAATAATAACTAATTAAAAGAAGGACACTTGAACAAGGGGTAGCGGCGGCGAACACGGGGGCGGCGGCACTGTCGTGGGGGTCGTGGCGGCAATGTGGTGGTGGGGCTGGGGTTGGTGGGGGTGGTGAGGTAAGAGTGAAAGAAATGTGGGTTTAGGGAAGAGAGTGAAAGGAATGTGAGGTAAGGGTAGTAACCGTCTTTTTTTATAAAAAACGTCGACGATGTTTAATAAAACGTCGACGATGTTTCGTAACCCGGTTATATATATAGAAATAATTTTATTTATAAAAATAATATTCAACTCATTCAGCCATTCTCATACATCCGCGTCTTGTTCCCTTCTATCTTATCTTCAACAACCTTCTAAGTTCTCAGTTCTAAGTTCTTGTTCCCTTCTCCCTTATGTCGATACTTCAAAGTAGGCCAAACACTGTGTGCTGGTACAGGACAGGGAGGATAAAAGGTTGGAAATGTGTGAGAAGAGTCGATGACTGCATGAGTTGACACTCACTTCAATTTGTGTTTTTTAAAACAGGTTAATCAAGTTTAAGCCGAATCCTTTATATTATTCCGTATTTCTTTAGCATATACACTCGTGTTTCATTTAAACTCATCATTCGAAAACCACAAATCAGCTCATTTACTAGTTAAGAGATTTCGGCCCAGGCCATTCAGAACAAGCCTACCACAATCCATTCCAGCTACACAACAAATCGGTTGATCGAGTCTCAATTCGTATTCTGGTTGCTCTACTTGAATCTCGTTCCGAAAATAGGCCGGGTAATTCAAAATTCAAATCATCCTCATGGAGATAGGATTTCATATTTATATACTAGTAGTAGTAACCTTTACAACAAGAACAATTCAAAAAGCAACACTTATACAACCTCTTTCATTGTCATGAAGAGTCAAACATGGAAAGGTACAATTCAAAAATGGAACTACAAAAGAAATAGTAGAAAATTAAACTTGTCTCTCATCTCACATTTTGACTCAAAACAACTCAATTTTTAAGTCTTAAGCCAACCCCAATTTCTCACTTTTAATTATAAAACCCTAATAATAAAAAGATCATCTCCTTATTTAGTCAAAAACTACTTACAAAGGATTTTACCTTACTTACAAATGGAATTTTCACTCAAACTGCATATATTTACAGTGCAAACCAGCACAATGCGTCGTCTCGTTGCTCTGAGAATTTACCAAAACTCTTCTCATACTTGCTATCTTCTCCCTCTCTAAGATGTTATATCTTGCCTTAAGGCATTCGGTTTTCATCGCTATATATACTACTGTGTTTTCGGATTAAGGGAGTTCTAAGCCAGGGCAAGAATGCCACAGTTGCGGCGATCGTTGTCCAAGCAATCAAACCCCTCAACCCTAACTGCCGGATTGTTTCCAAAACTCGCCCTAACACATCCTCCTTTCCTTGCGGAAGAGTTGGGGGAGGATGCTGATCCTGGAGTAGCCGGGATTGGCGATGACGAAAGTGGTGAAACTGGAGGAACTAACTGTTTTTCCTCCCTAAATCGAGCGTCCTGAATTATAGGGTTAGAGACTCTACCTGGTGGAGATCCACAGAAAAATGGGGGCGACGAAGCTACTTGTGTGCTTAACCTCTCAGCAACTTGACCACCCTGCCATAAACAGAGCACGATTCACGCTTATTAGAGCTTATCCATCTGGCCTATTATAACATCGTCAAAATTAACATACAGAGTACTTCTAAGTTCTAATGCCTCCTTTACATGACACAGTAAGAGGTTCAGATACAGTGATATACACATCCTTAAGACACAAACGTCGCCAAATGACCCATCAGGAAACCTGGGTCAAGAATTACTTGCATGACCGCGACTTCACAATGAAAAAAGAATAGCAAGTCTAGTGATTCATTTTGACATTCGATCCATGAAAACAAAAAATAAAAGCAAGAAAAACAAGTCTTAGGTTCCATGTGAGACAACAGAATTCGCCCCCACTCAAACAGATTTTTAAAAAATTGTCAATGTCCAAATCAATCGCGATAGACACCAACCAGATCAGCTATAGGAATTTCATATCTCCAGAATTCAATTGATGGACACAGCAATCACTTTCGAAAAACTTTGAAACGTGCAAAAGAGCACTAGTTTTGTAAGAAAAACTTCAAAATCATTGACATAATCAAATTGACAAATACTTCCCTTAAACGAGAAATGAATATCACTAAGATCGCTTACGTCTCTACAAGCAATAAGAGCTAAAGAATAGCTAATCCACACACTTTGTTTCTTTGGTGCATAAAGACGCCAATCTTACCTTACCGAAATTCTTGTCATATGCAATTAATCAAACCCATACCATAAAAAGTTTCTAAACATCACTTTTACCAGTTACCATGCCCATTTTTTTGTCATATGTAATTAATCCAACCCATACCATAAATGGGTTCTTACAACGTACAAGACAAATTAACGCTTTAATATACACTGATAATCTCAATCCCGTAGTCCACAACCATATAAGCACATCATACATACTATATCAAACAACGATTAATATACGCTGATAAACTCAATCCCGTAATCCACAACCACAATAGCACATCATAGACACACACACACACACACCATATCAAACATGGATGAAATGCAATAAATCAAAAGAAATCAAATACGGAGTATTACCTTACTAAGTATGATGTCCAACAACTCAGAACCCGCTCTCGAATCAAACACCTCAAACACCTCAGCTTGATGCCTGTATTACACCAGAAAACATTAACCACATAACAATAACAATTACCTAAAAAAACTAAAATCAATTTAAATAGTAAATTAGTAAATTATAATTATAATTACCCAAGGTGCCAGCGTGGAGGCCTAAAGGGATCAGCAGTGGCGGAACTAAGGCGACCAACACGGCGAGGTTTAGGACAAACCACCGAGCTTCTACAATCACTCATAGTATTATTATGAGACGATGACGAAACGACGACGTTTTGCTGGATCGCGCAGTAATTGTAGCTCATATTTCGCAAGATCTATGATTATTTATCTCTATATGTATTCCTAATTTACGCCGTTCGCTATTATATTTACAAGATCTACGATCTACCACAAAAACCTAACTATTTCCGCTGCAAAAAAAATCAGTAAATTACAAATCAGATTAATTAAATCTGGAAATTTTGAATTCCTAAGTAAATTAACCTAAATTAATAATCAATCAATCAAAAAAAAAAATAAAAAAAAATTAGATAAGATCTAAAATATTGATCAATCAATTATTTCATTAAAGAAATGAAGTAAATTAACCTAAATAAATTATTTTTTTTAAATTGAATAATAAACAAAAACTATTTAAAGTATTTAAAAATCAAACAAATCGGTAAATCATACTTTTTTAACTAATCAATCAATCTCATAGAAAAAAAACTAGAAATGATTATTTCCGAATTAAATAAGCAAATAAAAAACACTGTAATTAAAGTTTTTTAAGCTTTAATTAACATTTTCAATTGAATCAAAGCTTCGAAAATCGAACAAATCGTTATAATCATACAAATTACTAAATCTATAATTCCTAATCAATTAGGAAATGAAGTAAATAAACATTTTAAAATTTAATTAATCAAAACGTTGATAAAATTTGAAAAATCAAGAAAAAAATCGTTATAAACAATTAAAAAGATTGAATATTAAATCGATAAGAACATGATAAAACAATCAATTAACAAGAAATTAAAGATAAATCGAAGAACGGAAATAAAAAAGAGTACCTGAAGTGTAAGAGCTGAGTGACGGAAAATAAAAAAAAGCGACGGAAAGTGAGGGAAGCGTGGGAAAAAAAGGGTTAGGAAAAAAGCGTCGGAAGATGGGAGGTGGCGGAGAGCGTTAAGTAAGGGTGATACTTTGGGTTATATAGACATTTTTTGTTAATATTAATAATAATAATATCATGTGATAGAAAAGGACATATGACTATATGAGAGAGAAAGAAAGTATTTTATTGTTTTTTGTTTTTTTAATTTGTTTTTATTGATTTGTTGTTTATTTTATTTTGGGGTGACAAATGAGATATCGACACGTATGTGGAAAAGATGAGGAGAGAGAGGGTGTTGAAAAAAGGAGGAGAGGAGGTGTATAAATGCTAGTCTTGGGAGTTGCGACTTTCTCTCTCATCCTCTTGTATAAAGAGGAAACAAGGAAAGGAATCCACTGATTTTTTTTGTTTGGGAGAGATTGTATTTTTGTACTCAAATTCTCATTTAAGACGGTGTATTCGTTTTAAGCTTAAGACGGATACCATATTGTCTCACAAAATACCCATCAATGATGAGTGGAGAGCATATGGGGGGTGCCCACCTTGTCCCCTCTACCCATTTTCTCTCACAAAATACCCGTCGCAAGATCCGACCCGTCACAAGCAAGACGTACTGATCTTTGTATGTATAATCACAAATTAAATTCTGATTTGTGACGGTCACTATCCGTCACAAGCTTGTGACGGGTCGGATCCCTCTTACAAGCTTGCAAGTGAGAGGACAAGTGGAAAACCATTGATTTCTCACTTGCCCTCCCTCTTGCAAGCTTGTGAGAGGGATCCGACCCGTCACAAGCAAGACTAATTAATGTATAATCTGTGTATCACTTTTAAGAGACGGTTTCTCTATAAACGTATTTAAAAACTAATTATAAATTGATCGACGATTATTGTGAAAATATGTACAAAAAAAAGCTATATTTTGAGTCACAAGTAATAATAATAAAGAGGTACGATAAAAGATGGTTTCTCAATAACTTATTAAGATATCGTCTATTCAAAGTTTTTGCGATTTGCGTATATAGAAATTTTTATTATACACGATACGAATTTGTTTTATAATTGTTTGATAAGACATTTCTGTAGATTATCTTATCTTATTTTTTTTTTACAAGTTTTTCGCAAACCGTTTATTTAACAAAATAAGCTACTCCAATGACATGTTATATAGGTTAACAATTGAGAAATAAGGTATCTCATATTATTTCATCTTACTTATTTACCGGTTCAATCTATGATACCAAATACTTATTGTGTCTTCTTATGTCATTTCATCAAACGGCTATTTTTCAGTTAGTTTGTCAAACATTTTTTTTATATAATCAATCACCTAATTAACTTCTCATTTTCAACTACCTTATTAGTTTTATTAGTTTCATTAAAATGGAGAGACGAGAGACTTGGAGCGAGTTTTATATTTTCCTTACTTTTTACTGAAGCAATTGGTTTACATTTTTCTAAATTATATGCTAAAATTGAACCATTTTCATGTCATGCAAAATAGGGTCGGATCCCAAGCCACCTTGTCTAAACAACTTGATTAATCGAGGTTAAATAATGCATGATTTTTAAGGTTTTGTTTTTCACACCCCTAAGTGTAAATCTTGGGGAAGAGTTGGTCCTATCTGAAACAGGTTCTTAATAATGTGATTTTGACGCGTTGGTAAGGAGTATATTTTAACAAGACTTTTATGTGATTAAATAGTGATGTGGATTTTTATTATTTTATTTTAATTTAGTGTGAGAAAGATGAAATTTGTTGATATTTTATATGATTATTTTTCTTCAAGTTTTATATTTGCGTTTAAAAAAAATCTATAACTAATTTTGTTTTTGTAAAAATTATATTTAAGCAATAGTGGGTAGTAAACTATATTGGTACTTGGAAGGAAACATTATTCTTGAAGTACTCATATAGCAAAAGATGATTATATTACTACAAAGCGAGTATTTGATAAGGAAAAATTATGTTAATTCTTCATATAAGATCGGTTAAATGTATCTTTGATTCTTTGTAATGAAGGAAGATTTGGTTCTTCTGAATAATCGGGGTGAAGATAGAAAAAATAACTAGTTTTAAATCAACTACTATGAACATAATAAGAATGCATATTACCCATAAAGTGAATGCTTTTTCAAGACTTCATTTTTTTCCATGGTGGATGGATAAAATCATTAACTTCATCGCGAAAGGAAAAAAAAAATTATTACCTATATTGTCGGATTTTCATTCCTCTTCTTTAAATAACGATAAAAACGTCGTCTAATATTATCCATAAGTTGATTATCTTCTTAAGGAATAAATGTACATACAACCTCGAGAAAAAAAATGAAATATGCACCTAGCTATCTTCCCAAAAATTGTAATTTAGGGGAAAAAACACATGAGTCATGAAGGTTTATAGCCGAGGCACTATTTTTATCCACTGTCATATCACCGCATACCTTGAAACTTAATTTGTTATTATTACATGGATAAATATTTTCATACATAGATACGTCCTACTCCTTATTTTTTTGCCATGATAATGTCGCCCATGGTAAAAATGTCATTAATGATATAAAAAAACACTCTTAAAAAATATGTGGAAAAACGTTTTCAATTTGAGATTCTCTTTCCCTACCCCAAATCTCTCTAATTTCGTTCCCTACCCCTGGTGTTATGAAATTCTCTTTCTCACCCTACCCAACCACACTACTATAAACATCACCTTATTTTACCACCACAATCAATGGCCTCACCACTGCCAACGCCACTCTTTTGCCTGCGAAACTGGTGGTGGAAGCGGGATCACATGATCCTAATGGTGACGAATTTTCAATTTCTATTAAATTTTGCGAACCAAACAAGCATCCTCATTAGAGTGAACTCGTTTTATTTCTTTTACTCTTATTTTCCTTTTTTATTCCCTTTCCATTTTAAACTCCGCCAAGTTTGAACTTTTTACTCACAATCCATTTGTATGTTTTTCAAAACATTGTGCCATAGTTCCACAAACAAATGTGTACAATTTGGATTACAAAATAAAATGGGATGTTTCAAGTTTTACCTCTGAATTTTTGAAAATTCTGTGTTATATACTTATATCCCTACTTTTTCAAAATTATATGTACCCCTAAACTTTATACTATATAGTCTATACCATGCCATTACTAGGTGGCTACGTTAACCTAATTCGGTAGTTGATCAATCATTCATTCATTTAGCTAATCAACGACTCAGTAACCCATCCATGTAACTATTAGCCCACCAGATTATCCATTAACGACTCACCCAATAATCAATTAACCTTCCAAACATTTCATAAAACCTTAATTATCATTTCATGCTTCATTGAAGATGTGCTAAAGGTAATTTGTCGTTGATTAAAGGCTGGTTGTGATAATTCTTGTAAAAGAATATGATTTGATGTTAATGATTAGTGAGATTTGAGGTCAAAAGAGGGCCGTTAAAGAGGGAACGAGGGAACAAAGTGTTGATGAAAGTCATTATAAAAACTATGTATGAAGTTCAAGGATACAATATAAAATTTGAAAAATGTAAGAATAGAAGCTGGAAAATCAAAAAATTTATGAATACAACTTAGAATTTTCCAAATAAAAATAATTAAAGTTGGTCGGTATGAACTATCACATCATAAACAAGTGGTCAAATGTTCAATTATCATTTAGTACCCCGATCTCAATTTCTTAAGAATTTGAAATCTGAGTGCATCTTTCATTTGTCTTTTATCGAAGTCATTTAGGTTGAATGACTAATTTACTCTTACGTACGAAGTATATGTTAAATAAAGATTCGTTGTTCAAGAGGAATAAAACTAGTTGCGGGGGTCGGGGCTAGTACTCGACAGGTGACCTACATAGTTAAATGTTTCACACTAAAAACACTTACGTTTAGGAGGATGAAATTTTTGTTGCAGACTTGATCTTAAGTAACTACTTTTTTTGTTGTCGTACGAGTGACTAAAATTGATTGGTACCATTAATAATTACCTTTACCATTATAGTATTATGTAAAGAATTTTCTCTCTAACTATTTTGATGAGTGAAAAGTTATACATAAAACAATTTTTTTTAACTCGTCCATAATATTTCAAACCAAGTTACCCGCTATCAATAATAATAAAGAAAATTCACTATGTCTCATTGAAGTATGTCTTCAGCTGAAGACCTCTCAAATAGATCCAGTAACAGAGAGAGTGTACGGTGTACCTTTCACTTAATCTCTGTGAGATATTTTCTGCTGAAGACGGATTATATCCGCCTTTCTTCAATGAGATTAGTGAAGAAAATTTGAAACTTCAATCTAAGTGGACTTTGAAGCATAAAATAAGCGTAAAGTTAATAACTCGAGTATTTGAATTTCGCAAGTCGAGTGAAAAGGACCGTTAAGATGGGGTATGTATGCCCAGTTTAAAGATGTCAAAGTGAGGCGTATCAGCAATCGAATAACATGTTGTGGGCCATATCAAATCCCCTTAAATTGGCCCAATGGGCCCCCTCTATTTTGTTGCAAGTGGAGCATTTACTTTAAAAACAAGCTAAGTTGTCAATTAAGTAATTCGATTAAAATTTTATCTACTTAGAGCAAGTAGAAAAAAGTTGGGACATAAACCGGAATTGAAATTAGTGGTTAAATAAATAAAGATGATTTTTTAAACTGATTAGCACATATCCGTTAAGGAAATAATAATATAAATATATATTAGTGGTTAAATGAACATGTCAGCTTAATTTGGTCCGAATTATTGGGATTAAAGTTGGAAGAACGTGATAGATTTTATAATAGAGTAATTCTTATTGATAATAATATTGTGTTGTGTTGAATACATAATATGTACTCATATTTATATTATGAGTAATCTACCTAAACTAGCCTACCAAATAATATCTTATTAATATTCTATCATAATATTTATTAAATATATCTTAATATTATCTCATATGACTCCATATGACATATTATTCTCTAATATATTAGAGAATAATATGTCATATGGAGTCATATGAGATAATATTCTCTAATAGAACGCGACATGAGACATATTTAACGTAGAATAAGTAGGTTGAAATAAATCTAGGTTAGGACGGGTTTTCTACTTTTCTTGGAGTATTTTACAAATTCATTAAAATTTTGACAAATTATCATGGGTTTGAGAAGGGTGTTAGACCATGTGCTTTTCAGCTGAATCGAGCTGAGCTGAAAAGAACTAAACTGAATAAAGCTTAATTGAAGTAAGACTTAATTTTGTGAAAAACTCAGCTAAACAGAACTGACTAAAACAAAACTGAACTAAGCTGAATAGAGGCGAGCTGTAATTAAGTCAGAAAGAACATGACCTTAGTGCCTTGACTTTGGTACTAATGCTGACCTCTATAAAGGTTACGAAACTATCTTTATATAAATACCCATGCTAATGACATAGCATCAACCAAGCAATTGCATTATAATTTTCCCATATATATAATCTAACATATAATCAGGTAATTAAGTTTCAGCAAACCCGACCCGAAAATAAGTTGTACTAATGCCTAATCGAAGATGTCAATGGAAGGCATTTGAAGGTTAAAATACCATGTTGTGGGACATGTGATATTCCCTAAATTGGACCCTCAAAGGCTAGAAATTGTGTGGAAGTGGAGCATTATATGTTGGGAGCACAAGGTTAGCTAAGTTGTCAAATTGAAGACTTTGATAAGAAATTAATTATACGAATACTAGTAAGTAGACTAGTAGGGTTAATTTAGCTTGATGTCATTTTCGTATCCCCAATTCTCCCAACTGTTCTAAAACCTTACACATGTGACTGATGTGAGTGACATACCTAATTTTATAAAGAGCTTCTTATTACTATTAATAGTATAGACGTAACTTTGCAGCTTATAGTGTTGCATTTTAAATAGCCAACTACGGTCTACGGAGTACGGAGTAGTATCAATCATTCAATCTCCATCCAATTGATCGCTTTTATGACGGGTGTGTGTACCCGTTGTGAGAATAAAACAAGTCAAATACTAACTCACTCGGTTACATAGGACAATTATTTAGTTAATCATGTGGAACGTCTTTTTTGTCTAACTAATGATATTTGATCTGTCTTAACCTTAAGACAGATATGCCGTCTTAAATGAGAATTTGTGATCTCCATTAGTATGATGGCAAGACAAAGTCGCAAACTATAATGTTTCAGCTTAAAAGTGAAAATTCACATCTTTTTTCGAAAAATTCTCACAGTACCCTTGAACTTTGACATTCTCACAGTACCGAAAAACTTAAAGTGGTCATAACTCGTGTTTGCAAAATCGTAAAATGACAAAATTTTTTCAAATCGTTCATCTTTCCGAGAGCTACGGTTTGAAAAAAAATTGATTTGGATCCCGTGCCTAGGAGTTTTGTATGTCAAAGTTTTTTCATCGAACAAACTTTGACTTGCCATATCTCTTGGTCACGAATTCCGAACTCGCCAATGTTTTTTTCAAATCGTAATTCTCGGAAAGATGAGCGATTTGAAAAAAAAAATCGTGATATTCCGAGTTTGAAAACATAAGTTATGGCCATTTAAAGTTTTTCGCCAAAACTTTGGGCATTTCGGGCAAATTGTCAAAGTACGAGGGTACCGTGAGAATTTTCCGAATTTTTTTTAAGTGTTTCGATATCATACATACAAGAAAGTCGAGTTTTAGACGGGACATGTAGGTGTATGGATAGCAGTAAGTGGATTGTACCTCTGATGTACTACCACATACAATATAGTTTTTGAGCTTTACAATAAAGTTTTTGAGTATAGTATAGTTTTACTATAAAGTTTTTGAGTTTATTAACTTGAATATTAAGCTCAAAAAAATTACAATAAAACTCAAAAAAACATCATATATAAGATATAAAATTTGATTTATAAACTTTAAAAAGCTCGAAAAATATGCACAAAAACTCAAAATCATACTACTCTGAGGTAGTACCTCCGATGTATAATCCTTTTTCTCTATGGATAGTCAGGGTTCGATCAACATAGTGGTATCTTAGAGTAAGACAAAATAAGTAGACTTTGAAAATCGTACTCACTCCCTTAATCCTATTAAATCATATTTTTGATGTTCGAACAAATAATTGAAAATGACTTGAAAGAGGAAGATCGTTCAAGTATATTAGGCATTACAAAATCCTCAAGGGAATGATCGAATATCTAATTACACTTTCATCATTAAATTGATAAAAAATCGACATTGGTTACGGTCATTTACAGGTGCATGAAGCTTTGTGAATTGTATCTGCAACACCAAAAGTATAGTTTAGATAGCAACTTCGCTTCATTCCATTATGCTGCAAAGCCAGAGGAGAAAGCTCAAATTCATCTACAATTACCTTCATTCATTCTTTCTTTTATTTCCGACCTGATCAAATTTATATTACATGGGTTCACTTTCCAAAACCCAAAATGGCGGCGACTCTACAGCAAATGAAGAAACATAAAATAAAAGAAACTAAGTTGAGCATCTGGCATCAAGCCACTGAACTATATCATCAAAAACTTTGGAAATAGCTTCATCAGGTTCGCCTTCAAGGATAGAATGATAGCCTCCTTCGTAGAGTTTCAGTGTTTTATCCTTGCTACAAGCTCGATCGTATAGAAACTTGCTCACGTTCGGATCAGTCACCATATCCGCAGCTCCATGAACGACCAGCAATGGAGAACACACCTGGGAAAAAATATCACAATGTTAGATTAAGTATATACAAGTGACTACATTACTTAGACAGTTAGACTCGACTGCAAGTATTCGGTGCGAGGTGTTGTCAGAATGTTGCACGCGGCTACTTTATGATGGACATTATAAAGTTTGCCATCATTAAACAAATTAACTTTGCAGGACTTAGCTTGTTTTGATATTATGTTCTGATGATGACACACACTATAATATGATGGGCTTTAACTTATTAATCCTAGTGTGTTTCGAATCTTATATCTTTACAAGGGTCGAGAGTCTTAAAATCTGAAGAGAAAAATGTGTAATAGACAGTCGGTGGTACATTAAGAGAAATATGAAACAGCGGGATGTGCTAGCATATGTAGGCTATATTCATTGGTCCTGGTGGAACACGTTTATGTGTGTCGAAGAGTTTATGAAAAACTAACCTTCTGAGCATTTGACTCGATTTCTCTCGTCGCCTTCAAAAGTTCCATTGCAGTCTTTAACCGCACACGGTCAGAGTAGCAGATCATGTTGTAATAAGCCTAAAAAGAAGGGTTTAAAAGAGATAGCTGTTTACAACCAGAAATATGCAGAGGGAAATTCTCGAAACCTAAGATGACAAAATTTACCGAGAAAAATATCAGCAACAAACCATTTTTCTGTACTTCAAGTTTCTAAAAGCAAGCTCAGCTAGGTCTTGTGTTTGAAAGAATTTGGCTTCCGGAAGAACATTGGACAGGAGATTCGCAACTTTCAACACTGCTTCAGGAGGCAGCACTTCATCTGAAACCTTGAAAACAAACAGTAATTTTAGTCAGCAGAAATATACATAATAGGAGAAAATTTTATGTTGCAACGATATGTATACGTATTTGCTCAACATTGTGTATTTGTGTGAATTAAAGATAGAAAATATCTAATACTATATTTAGACAATATAGATACTACGTAAATACGTAATAGAAAGTACTGAATTTTTCAACTAAAGTACTACATAATTCTGCCGATACTGTAAGATTGTGCTTTAAAGCATAAAGTTAATTTATGCTAACAATAATACTCAGATAAGTATGTCTAATTGCCTATCGTAGATTAGTGTGCTAGCTTTGATGAAAGACTTAAGACTTCAATGAAAACATTAAACTAGCCGAACTGCCAGTTCAAGTCATTTTCCTTTGAATTGATCCGAAGTTCAGCTAGTTAAGTAGTCTGAACTTGTAATTGTATAAAACCAACATTCTAGAATATGAAAACAGCCTCGAAATCCTGTCTTCAGCATATCACGATAAGATTTGCTGCATCACAGTTCTAGCTGAACTACCGGTTTAAGTCATTTTTCCTTTGAAGGAAACACGAGGCTTATAACTGGTATCTATTTGATTCGGAGTCGACAATTCATGTGAGATTATGGGGAGATGAGTAGTATGAACTTGTAAATGTAGAAAACCAACATTCTGGATATGAAAACAGCCGTAAAATCCTGTCTTCAGCATATCACGATAAGATTAAGTACCTTGCTAGAGACAGTCTCATAACATCAATTAGACAATTACTACATGAGAAGGTCCCATTCTCATAAAACGATTATAATCAGCCCACATTCTTGTAGAAATAAACTGACTTCATATATATTGACAGTAACCGTTCTAACATAGCCATTAGCCGTTTTAGTGACCTTTTTCCTTAATGACCACCCTTTATATCATTAAGTATCATTTGATATCGCCTCACAGTAAGTTGTTTAAGACAGGAGACTTGCTCTTTACATAAAAGGATTAGCAGTTAAGGTTCGCTTACTTTACACATAGGGGCTACAAGAATCATCCCGTCCCATCGATCTGGCTCTTTGAGATGGGTTTTCAAAGCAACGGCTCCACCCATAGATTGACCGAAGATAAATCGAGGTACCCCTTTAATTTCTGGTCTACCTGTCATTTTGCATATCAAATGGATTATTGCAATTTCCTAATAGTTCAAGGAAGGTCACCACAAAAGTTTTAGAGCTAAGTATTGGTAAGAACATAACACGGCAAACCTTTAATTTTTGAAAATTGTTCAATCACATTGTCAACTAAATCATCAAATCTGGATATATATCCATGCAATCCATCAGAAAGTCCGAAACCAGGATGGTCGACAGCATATACTGCATACCCAGATCCTGCAATTCTTCTCGCTATGCCTGCAAAACAGCAAATTTCTCTTTATAGATCATGAAAGGGTAAATTCGTAAAGTTCATGGTCGGGGAAACTGGGGATAATAAATTCAAGATTCGTTGCCTGAAGACTGTTGTACCTTCGAACAAAAAGGTGCACGTGTCACCATAACCATGACAAAAGCATACAGCCCCTTTGATTTTTTCTCCTTCGTTTGGCAACCAACTCTTACAGAAAATCTCTTGACCTTTAGAATTTACTTCATACCACTGCAAAAAAATGGTATTCAAGCACACCGTTACACACTTACACCACAGAAACAACACAAACAGCCATATTTTTTAATATCTATCCTCAACAACTACTACTTAATGGAAACGATATATCATATAAAAATTATCATGTTCAGCAGAAGAATTAGGAAGAAAATTCACTAGCAATACTATACGCTACACTGCAATTCATTTAAAATCCACATTATATCCTCTCAGCATAGTTTACCAAAACCACGGCTAATTTTCCCTCCCTTCGTCAGTTAGTCCCTTAGCTTCAAATCAGATATGGCTTCAGAGAAAAACCCAATGCTCAATAATTATCATTCAACTGTATCACCATTTAATCACTCTTTTAAGTAACAGGATTGTCGAAATCTCCCTTTACCTGTCTTTAAAAGTGTCGACATTTTCTGTGCATGGTAGTCAGCTTTCCATGAACCCAACATAACTGACGGAAGACGGAAGCTCACATAAGGTAGTTGTATCCAAACGCCAGACTCATTTCACGTTATATTGCTTATAGTAGAGTTATTGACTTAATGTTTTCATGCAGCCGTCTCGCCTAAGGCTAGCAGCAGAAAACTACACAATGTTTGTTTAATTACATCACCATGTACTAGCATAGACATTGCATTGAAATAACAAAGTCCATTCCAACGCCTTTCACTTACATGTACCTTATCAAAGTTCACGTTTTCCTGCGTTGACGTTTGAGGGAAGCATTCTTGTTAAACGTCAACCTTAATTTAACTCAACAATAAAAAACGTTTCGACATGATCAAACTATGAAATTTTCTCCCTCTCAAAATGGTTCAACTAATAGTACTCCATTCTTTAGCAACTCAACTTCAAACACAATAATTCAATTTCCACTCATAATCGACATTACAAAACACATTTCTTTTTTTTCTATGCTACTTCTATCTAGACCTTTTTACTTCATTTTTTTTAGAATTTTTCTGTAATTGAGCTTCTTTGACATTTTTTGTTTGTCTCTGAAACAAATCTAAATCTTTCTAAGCATTCTGAAGTCTGAATATCCCACAAAAGTCTGAACCTTCCTAAAATTAAGTTGAGTAAGGTCCTGTTCTTTTGGATTGAAACTATGCAAGCGGTATTGAATCGAACTTATAAGTAGTAAACGGAACTAAACTAAACTGCAATTAAGTCGAATGCCTAATATAGTAATATGGACTCATGGAGCACTACAGTCCACAAATGAAATAAGCATATAGCAAATTCTTGTTTCAAACGACCATTTTCGTCTGAACAATAAGATGGCATTTTGTGACCATTTTATGGTCAAATGTTATTACAATGGTTTCCAAACGTGGTCACTTGGCTGTAAAATAGCCTCAAAACTCGTCTTATTATTTCAGACCAAAATGGTGCATTGGAAGTGAGAGTGTGAGACCAACTGATTTATTATTTCTATTTCAAGTTCAAATTTAAACTAAATTGTTTTCTACCAAATCAAGAAATTAAACAAAAACAAACAAGTAAACAAGCAAGATTAATTAGACTTACCTCCTCTGTTCTGATCCCAGGTGATGCAAGCTACACAATAAATATAAAAATCAGTAAAAAAACAAACATCAGTTCATCATAAAAAGTGCATTTTTTTTATAAAACAATAAAAAAAGTAAACCTTAAACAAGACATGGTCAAGTTGACTATGAAAGTCAACGAAAGTAGATCGAAGTTGTCTACGAGCAGGTGCATGGTCTAAATTTACACCAACAAATTGATCATATAACTCATCACTTAAATCTTCAAGACCCTTTTTTCTGTTTTTTTTGCGCATGAAATTTAAGGAAATCTGAGCCGTTGATTGTTGACATTTGATGATCAAAGATGATGAAGAAAGATTGCATTTTTTTGGGTTTTTAATGGTGGGATTAGTGTTGTTTAGGAATGGTAGTGTTGAAGGTCGAAATAGTGTTAATGATATTGAAAGTTTCATGATTTTTTTTGGAGGATTTTTGTTTACTGTGGATGCGTATGTATATACGTATATACATTAAGATGATGATGATATGATTCAAACGTCAAAGATTAATAAGTGAATTTGTGTGAATGAGAGTGATGAAGGGGCCTGTTTCCGAGATACCTCTTTGCACATGTGATTAACATGTTGTTGTTGACTGTATCTTCAAACAGTAGAGCACTCTCGTGAGTTGTGACAGGTATATTCGTCCTAAGTTTGTAACGAGTTACTCCGTAATTAATCAAGCCAAGAATAACAAATAAATTGTTCTTTATCTATTCATTTAAGTAATATTTGGCTCGTTACAAGCTTGTCTGTCACAAATGAGAATTTGTGATCTCTAAACTCGGTGTTGTCAGTGACGGAATGGAGGTGATTTAATACGAGTTTTTGTCTTATAGTAACGGTATTTAACATGAATTTTGTGGTTTTATGCTATAGTGCTCGGACAACTAGAATCTCTAGAAGTATTTGATACGTGTGTGTATAAGTGTCAGATTAAATAAGAACTTAGTATGGCTCGTGTTTTGCGAAAGTCAAAAATTATTTTGTATGACTATATGAATTATGCAAGTCTAACGCAAATCTGTTTCGAAAAATAAAATTTGAGTAGTGAATAGAGGTAGCTCGAGCATAGCCGAACACCAAATCTACTACCTAAAAAAAACTGGAATAAATTAAATAAGTTTTTGAAAAAAGAAAGCGTGGAAGGAATAAGTGAAACGAAAGACATATGTTGTAGCTCTATAAGATACTTTTCATTTTCTTTTTCTACAACTAAACCTATTGAACGGGTTAGGCGAGTGGGTTACAATTTCGGACATTCGGTTATATTTGATTCAAGTAAAATTATAGGTCATATCTATTTATGGTTTGTAAAATCAATTAGTCTTGCTTGTGACGGCTCTATCCGTCACAAACTTGTGACGGGTCGGATCCTTCTCACAAACTTGCAAGTGGGAGGGCAAGCGGTAAATTAATGATTCAAGTTTGTGAAAGGATCCGAGTCATCCGACCAGTCACAAGCTTGTGACGGATAGAGTCGTCACAAATGAGAAATGGTGTTTCAAAATACTGAGTTGTACGAGTTGAGTTTATATGGGTTTAGGGTCAGGTTTCCTTAAAAACTCTCTCTCTCACCCAAAAATGCCATTTCACTAATAAAATCGCAGGTAGAGCTCATCAATCACCAAGCTTGTGTCTCTCTCTCTCTCTCTCTCTCTCTCTCTCTCTCTCCTTCCCAGCCACCACCAGCATCACCTTGAGTTCCGACGACCACCAACACACCGTAAGTCAACACGCACCATTTCTCTCACTTGCTATCCAATTCATTCCTTCTTTAAACGTGATTTTTAAGTAATTTCAATTATTAATTGATTATTTAGTACTCTATTGTTAATTTAGAACTCACTATGTTCAATTTGCGGTTGATTTAGTGATTTGTATAGTTCCTATGCTTCATTCATTTTGTTTTATACCGTTTACGATAAATTATACTCCCCTCTTGGACGGAATGAAAGCGCTCACTAGACGCAAAATAAATGATTGATTTACATTTGTGATTTGTGTAATTCGGATGCTTTGTTCATTTCATAATTTGTGTAATTGATTTGTTTTCTTTCGAAAGTAAACAAATAATTGAGACAAAGGGAGTATTTTTTTGATTCAATAATTGTTTAGAATAAATGCAATGTGAGAGTAAATGAAGCATTTTTTTCTGTTTTTTTGCGCATAAAATCTAAGGAAATCTGAGCCGTTGATTGTTGACATTTGATGATCAAAGGTGATGAAGAAAGATTGCATTTTTTTGGGTTTTTAATGGTGGGATTAGTGTTGTTTAAGCAGGGGCGGAGCCAGAATTGAAATACACATAGGGCTATATTTTAAAAATTATAATATGATTAAAAAAAATTTAATTCAAATTGTTATGTAGCCAATATTTGTAATTTCGGGAGTAAAAATGATACTCCCTTCAGTCTGATCTATTGGTAATATATTTTTGAATGGTTGTTCGACGCACACTTTGACCGTATTTTTGTATTTATACATGAATTTTTTACCCTTTAAATATAATTTTACAAGACTTTTACTAAGTAATCTAAACAAATTGGTTTCCTTTTTCAAAGTTTTGTACATTTTTCAACAGTTTTGGTGTAAAAAAAAAATTGAGTTTAGCCTCCAAAAGGTAAATGTTACAAATGGATTATCGAGAGTACTCTCTATTGAAACAATAAAAAAAAATATTTCTTTAATTATATGTAGGGTATTTCAAGAATTTTCCACTAAAGTTCCTCAAAAAAAGAATTTTTCACTAAACGTCGTTTTAAGTTTTTAACTACATATTTATGTTGTCAAATTGAAATTGTTACAAATATTAAATGCGAACTTACTTGATAGCATTTAAGGTTCATTAAATTACAAAAATGTCCAAAAAATGATAGAAAAAATGCTTGAACACACAACCTCCATTTGATATCACCACCTTATATGATAAGTAATAACCAACTTTGCCATGTTCCTACAATGTTTATATTGGAAAGTAAACATTATTTGACACAAAATCATGTAGGGCTATAGCCCATATAGCCTTCTACTTCCCTCCGCCCCTGTGTTTAAGGAATGGTAGTGTTGAAGGTCGAAATAGTGTTGATGATATTGAAAGTTTCATGATTTTTTTTGGAGGATTTTTGTTTACTGTGGATGCGTATGTATATACATTAAGACGATGATGATATGATTCAAACGTCAAAGATTAATAAGTGAAGTTGTGTGAATGAGAGTGATGAAGGGGCCTGTTTCCGAGAGACCTCTTTGCACATGTGATTAACATGTTGACTGTATCTTCAAATAGTCAGTCTCTCGTTGTGACGGGTATATCCGTCACGAGTTTGTAATATGTTAAGTATTTTTCATACGAGTAGATTAGTCAAGCCTAAAGATTTAAAGAATAACATGTAGGCAAATATCTGTTCTTTACCAACCATGTGGCCATGCTGGTAATATTTGACCCGTCACAAGCCTGTCCGTTACAAATGAGAATTTGTGATTTCCAAACTTAGTGTTGTTAGCGACGGGATGGAGGTGAGGTGATTAGATGCGAGTTTTGGTCTCATAGTGACGATATTTACCATGAATTTTGTGGTTTTATGCTATATTGCTCCTATAGTCATATTCATTTAGAAGTATTTGATACATGTGTGTGTATAAGTGTTTGATTCAGCCATTTAATCGAAAAATATGCATAATTCGGCTTAAAAATGAGGTATGAAAATATCATACCTTTCTCTGAGTGTCGAGTGTCGGATAGGAATATATTGGGAGTCAAAAGGATCGGAATAACATCTGTTTTATGGGTATATATAAAGACTTTGGGCATTAATGGGTTGGAGCCTGGAGGAGTGTGCCTATATTTAAATAAGCTAAACAAATTAGTTCTAGGCTGATTTTTCATTTTCTTTTCCTTCTACTAAACCCATTATACGGATTAAGCGAGTGGATTACAGATTCAGTCATTTCAGGCTCAAGTAGTTACAAGTCAGTTCTATTTATGGTTTGTAAAGTGCGCAGTTGTACGAGTTAAGTTTATATGAGTTTAGGGTCAAATTAAGGTCAGAAACAGGTAAATTAGCACCTTTTAAATATAGTGTCCGAATCTAAACCCAATTTTTTCAAGTTGAATTAGTTCTTCAACTCGACTCCTAATCAACCGCCTAGTACAAGCTCAACTCGGCTCATTATGACCCCTCTCTATCAGACCGTAATTTAAATGAACACTCACTCGGACTGCCCGACTCCTCACAAATGCAGTCTCCTGCTCTCCTTCCCATAAACCACCAGCATCACCTCGATTTCCGATGACCACCAACACACCGTAAGTCAACGCGCACCATTTCCTCCCTTGCTATCCAATTCATTTCTTTTTTTAATCGTGATTTTTAAGTAATTTCAATAATATAATTGTTATTTAGTACTACTCTATTGTTAATTTAGAACTCAATGTTCAATTTGCGGCTGATTTCGTGATTTGTGTAGTTCGTATGCTTCATTCATTTTGTTTTATACCGTCTACGATAAATTATAGTCCCCTCGTCTCGATCATTTTTTTAAACAATTGATTTGGACGGAAGGAAAGTGCTCGCTCGACAAAAAAACAAATGATTGAGACGGAGGGAGTATTATAAGTGACAATTTGCACTCGCAAAAAGAGGTGATTGATTCAATCATTTGTTTAAAATAAATGCAATATGACAGTAAATGAAGCACTTTTTGGATAATTTAAGGAAGATTTAAACTTTGGCAAATTTTCTTTACTTGAACTGCTAATAATTTTTTGACTTGTTGGGGCCTGTGTTTCGTTGTACTGAATTGATACGATCCATTGCAATTGTCCGACATTTATATCATCGGCTTTACCGCCCTTTTAGCTAGCTTTTGGGGTGGGTTTCTCCCATTACGTGTATCATGTGCCATGTTGGGGAGATTGGTTGAAGTACGGGGTTCCTATTTGTTATCTTAAATATCGCCGTTAAACTTATGGGTTGTACAGAAGAATCATCTACATCGTGTTTTTTATTCTTATTTGTCTACAGAGAAATAGGATGTGTTTATGGTAATGCAACGATTTGCTCTCTTTTAGTGATTGTCTGTGTCTTTTGCAGTTTGTGGAAAGAACTGCAACGATTGCGCTGACAATAGCCCCAAAGTCGTTGCTCATTCGTTTGGAAGAGAAATTCATTGCTCTGGCACAATCATGTAACAATAGTAAATACCTTCATCAGATTCATGCTCAGGTCATTGTTAACGGTCTACAGCACAGTCGGTTTGTGATTCCCAAACTTATTTCACTATGTGCAGAATTGAGAAATATGAGATATGGCCGATGCATGTTTGATCAAATGCTTGACCCAAATGATGTAACATATAATGTAATGTTCAAGGGGTACAACAACAATGGACAATACAAAGATGTAGTTTCTTTGTTTGGGAAAATGGTAGAACTTGATGTTAAACCCAGTTGTTATACGTTTCCGATGGTGTTGAAATCTTGTGGAAAATTGTCGGCATTGCGTGAAGGTCAGCAGGTGCATTCTGTTGTGACAAAAAATGGATTTAGAACGAACCCATATGTGGGCAACACTTTGATTGAGATGTATTCAGGGGCTGGTAAATGTGGGAAAGCGTATAAGGTCTTCGATGAAATGTCCTTGAGAAATATTGTTGCATGGACCACAATGATAAGCGGGTTTATTATGTGTGGTCAAATGGTGGCAGCACGGAGGCTTTTTGACTTGACTCCTGAAAAAGATGTTGTTCTGTGGAATATTTTGATTTCAGGCTACATTGAGATGGGAAACATGGAAATTGCCTATTCGCTTTTTAAAGAAATGCCCCACAAGGACATAATGTCATGGAATACTATGTTGAGTGGTTACGCAAACAATGGGCAAATTGAGGCTTGTGAGAAATTGTTTAATGAGATGCCAATGCGAAATGTTTTCTCTTGGAATGGATTAATTAGTGCATACGCACACATATCCCGCTTCTTTGACGTGTTGACCACTTTCCAGCGAATGCTATCCGAGGCTGATGTACGCGCAAATGATGCAACATTGGTTACTGTAATATCCGCTTGTGCAAGATTGGGAGCCCTTGATCTTGGAAGGTGGTTACATGTGTATGCCCAACGAACGGGATATGGAGAAAACATTTACGTAGAAAATGCTCTGGTAGACATGTATGCAAAATGTGGGGAAATAGAAAGTGCTATTTATGTGTTTAAAGGCATGGTAAAAAAAGATTTGATATCTTGGAACACTATGATTGGAGGGTTAGCCATGCATGGTCATGCTCTAGATGCCCTAACCGTTTTCGATGAGATGAAAGATGCCGGAGTACAACCTGATGGGGTAACCTTCATTGCTGTTCTTTGTGCCTGTACTCATATGGGTTTGATTGATAAGGGGCTTGCTTATTTCCAGAGCATGGCTAATTACTCTATTACCCCTGAGATTGAGCATTATGGCTGTCTAGTAGATTTATATGCGCGAGCTGGTAGTTTGTGTGAGGCCCTCAACGTGGTGAACACAATGCCCATGATGCCTGATGCAGTCATTTGGGCTAGTTTACTTGGTGCTTCAAGGATTCACAAGAATGTTGAAGTGGCTGAACTCGCTCTCGGTCGTCTGAACCAGCTTGAACCAGGGAACCCAGCAAACTATCTTATGTTGTCTAACATTTATGGGGAAGCTGGGGAATGGGAAACTTTGTCAAAGCTAAAAGTTGCGATGAAGCATACTAAATTTAGGAATGCACCAGGGTGTAGTATGATAGAGGTTCTTGATAAAGTGGTTGAATTCCATTCTTTGGATGAGAGACATCCCTTAACTGAGGAAATCTACATTTGCTTGAGAGGCGTGAACGAGATAGTCCAGTCACTACCCTATCAACTTGAGGATTTGGATATTCAGCAGGAAGCTTAAAAATAATGGGAAACCCAAAGCAGATGAGCAATAAGGTCACATTTGGTTGTAAGAGTTGTGGCTGGATGATGGATAAGGTGCTTTTAGTTCCCCATTACCATCATTTCAGTAAATTAGGCAGTGACTTCATTGCAGGTGTTCGATAAACTGCATTTGTATTTACATTTTTCGGGGTTCCAGCTTTGACCTTTCTTCTTGTTGAGCACATAACATGCAAGATTCCGGAGGCCTTTGCCATTTGATCGCATGCGCTCTTGCGTCCCTAAGTACCCATTCTGTTCTACTCCAGGTTAGTCTGTTGTACAAAATCTCTGCTGATGAAATCTATATTTTTGTACCTGATTTCTTTGTCATCTAGCAAACTTCAGAGTTTATTCTACTCTTGATTTCTTTGAAATATTTTTTAGTAACTACGAGTACCTGCTTATGACATTCGGTCAATTTGTTTTGCTGTTATGGTTTTCCAAATGGTGTATGTACCATTGGACACGGGCCATTCCTTGTTCAATTTTGCTAATCTGATTGGTCTTTTGTGATTATATAATTCTGTCTGAAATATATATATACTGTTGCACCCTGCTTTTACTTTGTTTTACTTTTTATTTTTCCCCATTTTTTCATAGGTTTCTAGCAGCTAGGTGCAATAACTTGTAGATACCTTTCAAATTCACTAATTCTTAACAAAAAGTGGTAAATTTTGCTTTCTGCATTAGAGAACTTCAGCTCATTGCTATATTTATGGCGAATCTGATGGGATCCTGCCATGATCAGCCACAAGCATGGTTGAAAATGAAAATTTATATACTACAGTCTCCACCACCATGCATCAATTTCTTCACGAGCAAATACGAATATAAATGCACGCCTGTGGTATTATCCTATGGACTTCTGCTTATTTAGAATCAGCCATAATCATTATCTGCACAAAGACATGATTTAGCTGAAAGCCTCTTTAATGTTTAGCCTCCTTTTGAATTTAGCCGATAGATAGATTCCCAGTTTGTCAAAGCTTATTTCACAAATGAAGTGATTGGACTGTAGAATAAATGAAACTAACCAGACGTACTATTCAATCAGCTTCATTATTGCTAGTATTAAATAAGCACGATCAAAATTTACAACCTCTGTGCTTTCCTTCTTTTTTGGGTGGGTTGTTGACTTGTTGGTAGGGTGGAGTCTGGATTCTGGAGGAAGGGTTAGTTAGGCGGGGAGTACGCCTTTTGGAGTTTGGACAACAAATGTTAACATTCGAACTATAAACACTGTTGATTGGTACTCTGTATCTTCTGGGTGGACTGTTGAGTTACATCACTACATGTCTGATGCGTTATTGCCACTTATTGGTTGTGCTTTTAGTCGTTTTTATTATATTCTGTTTTATTCACATATTTTCAGGGACTGATCTTCTCACTCAGGCTCTTCTGTATGTTCGAATCAGTTTTTTTTTTGTTCAGTTATGGTACTCGGGCTTCCTAATCTTCTCAATGTTCCTAAATTGTTAGAAAAAGGTAGGCGATTAATTATATTCCTGTTCGGTCATTTTGTGGTTTGTAGGAACTTTCGTCATATCAGACGCCTTCCATTCTTGATTGCAACTCGAACAAATTTGGGTACCTTGACGAATGCATGGCCGCGAAAACAAAAGGCTCCCTTAACATGCCAAGAGTACAACCTGGGCCGTAAACCTGTAATGGGTGTAATCTGATTGCTGTTTCTTGTACTGCATTTGCAGAAACAGTCTGAAATCGAATTCCTTATATAAATCCGGACGAAGTGACTATTTTGCTAAAATGAAGTCGAGCGCAGGGAGGTATAGCAGTAGAAGTGTAGAACTCATAGAATGATCAACTAATCAGGTGTGTTATGTGTATTGTATTGTGCACTCTTTGTTACGGATAGATGGGTCATATGAGTGTATTACTACTCTGTTGTGTAAAGGTTTGTGACATGGATTTCAGGATATGTGATCGATTGTTTTAATTAAGTGAAAAATCCAAATCAAAGGTATCACTTGCTTTTGGTTGATCTTCGAGGTGGACGGTACTTGACCATATATTTCATCTATACATATATAAGTTCCGTCTTTCAAATTTTCCCTTCTTGAACGATATGTATGGTCAAAGTTTTCGAAGTTTGACTCCCATAAAGTGATTGTTATATTTGGTTTGGATAGCAGAAAGTATAATGAATTTATGTAGTCTTTCTATTTGACTTATTAATAAAATGTACACTAATTTTAGAGAGGGTGATATCAGTATGGCTTATACGAACCTTTTAATCAAAATTCCCCTAGAGTAAAAAAAGTAAAGTAATGAATGAAATAAGGGCACTGCCGAGTATTACAAATTAATATTCGAGATAGGTCTCCTAAGAAATCGTCTATTTATTTTTTTTTTCTCAAAATTGTTTCGTAAAACACAATTTCTCATTGAAAACTGGCACTATCCGTCACAAGCTGAAGGCGGATAATGCCCCTCTCACACTATCCCCTCATCCACTTGCCTTCCTACTTGCATATTGTGAGAGGAGTATTATCCGTCTTCAGCTTGTAACTTCTTAGGGATAGTGGCCGTCTTCAATGAGACAAGATGTTCGGAAAATACCAATTGCTCTCATATACACTCCTATAAAAGCAGGACAAATATGTAAAGGTGGGACAACATTTGACTACATCAACATCATCCAAAACAAACATTCCCTTTCTCGCCGTCATTACATACATTCTCCCTTCTCACTCTTCTTCAAACAAGCAAATTCCCATTTTACCCCTGCCATTGTCACTCACCAAAATATATACGACTAGCTCGTTTTTAACCAATGGAAAAGGTAATTGTCATAATGGGTCCAACCGGGTCCGGAAAATCCCGTCTTTCAATCGACCTAGCAACCCGATTCAATGGCGAAGTTATCAACTCGGATAAAATACAAGTATACAAAGGTCTCAACATTACTACCAACAAAATCCCGCTTGATGAGCAACTCGGTGTTCCTCACCATTTACTTGGCGAGGTTGACTCTTTGAGTCATCCCGATCAGTTCAGTCCAGTTCAGTTTAGGTCACATGCCTCCCACGTGATTACAGACATTGTAAGCCGTGGGAGGCTGCCTTTTATTGTAGGCGGGTCTAACTCGTTCATTTACGCGTTGTTAGCAGCGCGTTACTCTGCCGACTCCAACCCGTTCTCCGGGTTGGGAACGGTTTGTACAGAGTTGAAATACCAATGCTGCTTTCTATGGGCGGACGTGTCGCTCCCGGTGCTAGACGAGTACCTTAAAAAGCGAGTCGACGAGATGGCCGACTCGGGTATGATAGATGAGCTGGCTAAATATTATGAATCCGAAATTAATGAGTGGAAACCTGAGACCGGGTTAAGGAAAGCAATTGGAGTGTTCGAGTTCGAACACTACTTCAAAAGCGTGCTTGCTGGGGAGTACTCTACCCTCAAGAAGGGTAGTAGTGTATATAAGGATGCTGTTAAAGCTGTTAAGGATAACACGTGTCGATTGGCGAAGACGCAAGTAGGGAAGATCCTACGGTTGAGAGGAGCTGGGTGGGGCCTACATAGATTGGACGGTACGGATGCGTTTAGGGCGGTTTTGGATGGGTCCGAGTGTTGGTCGGATGTTTGGGAGAACGATGTAGTGGAACCGAGTGTCAAGCTTGTGAAGCGTTTCTTGGAGGAGTAGATTTTACGTACAACTTTTTCGGAACCTAAATTTGGTAATTAGTTGTCACGGTCTAATCTCGATAATTTGAGTGTTATATTATGGCTCGTACCAAATTCAAGCATAGTCTCGATAACCATTGAAGGGCCGGTCTGTCTCGTTTTAATGTAATGTCGTAGCCTAAATTCGATACCGTAATTTTCCTTAGGTTTGTGGCTACAATTTTCCGTTTCCGAGTTGGTGCCTCTACTATGTAAATTGGGGGTACGTAATGGGAGAAATTTGTCGATTGTAGTACACCGGCATTTTTAATTTTGGAGGTAAAAAATTATCACAATTATCACCTATGAGAAGAGATAGTGTTATTACAAGTACTAATATATTTAGTTAAATTAAGCATGCATTGATCACTAAATGTTACTCCCTCCGTCCCGGTCATTTGTTTACCTTTGCTTTTGGCACAATTATTAATGAAATGGTAGGGGACCATTTGTGGTGGTAGTTGGTGGATGACATGTGGACAATAGTCCCATTGGGTGATCAAATTACTCATAGATTACCATCCTAAAATAGAAAGGTAAACAAATGAATGAGACACCCTAAAATAGAAATGGTAAACAAATGACCGGGACGGAGGAAGTATATTCAATGGCGGAGTTAATTAGGACTTTTAGGAGTCATAATTCAATGGCAGAGTCAGGATTCATCGTCATCGGGGGCAAAAATCTTTCATAGTTGAAATCAAGGACTCCATATTTCTTAGGGATAGCTTTAATATATCATAAATTCTCATTTGTGACGGATACTATCCGTCACAAGCTTAAGACGGATACCATATTCTCTCACAAAATACCCATTAAGGGTGAGTGGAGAAGCACATGGGGGTGCCCACCTTGTCCCCTCTACCCATTTTCTCTCACAAAATACCCGTCGCAAGATCCGATCCGTCGCAAGCAAGACCTACTGTTAATATATAGAGACAACTAAGAAGTAATGTAGTTGAAGTCTTTGATCGAAGATGTGTTACAACTTACATAGTTACATGTATACACCAAGTTTAGAACAATTTGATATAAGCGAATGCAAGTCTTAATTAAACAAACTACTATACGAAGGATATGACACATTAAAAGAAAAATAAATAAAATGTTCATCACCCCTTTCAAATTAAAAATAGGAATTTCTCAAACTATATGATATATTATACATGCAAAAAATCAGGAAAATAAAATGTTACTCGTGTCTATATTTCAGTAAATATTGACTGAATTTGTCTGAACTGAACTGAACTGAACTGAACTTAATGGAACTGAACTGAACTGAACTGAACTTAATGTAGCTGAACTGAACTGAACTGAACTGAATTGAACTGAAATAATAAAAAGATAACAATATTATTATTATTATTATTATTATTACTACTACTATTAATCATTAGTAATAATAATATTATATTAATATAATCTAATAATAATCAAATAAGATATAAAAAATATATTATAGTAATATAATAAAAAAATATAATATTAATATGAATGATAACATTGATAATTATAGTAATAAATATATAAAATTAAGTAACTAAACAATAAATATTATAAGTATAATATAATAATATAATAATATAAAATATAATTTATAATTTATAATAATAATAATAATAATTATTATTATTATTATAATAATATAAATCATTATTAATAATAATATTATATTAATATTATTTAATAATAATCTAATCTGATGTATAAAAAAATAAAAATAATAATATAAGAATAAATATTATAATAATAAAATACTAATATAAATGATAACATTATTAATAAAAATATAATATAGTAATAAATATATAAACAATAGTAACTAAAAATAAATAAAAAATATAAATAGTAATAAAGTAAATATAATTAATAATAATAATAAAAATAGGCCTAATAATAATATATTAATACATTATAATAATAATAATAATTATTATTATTACTATTATTAATAATAATATTAATAATAAATATTTTTCTTATAATATTCATAATAATGAATATATCAATAAAATATAAAATATAATATTAATAAATATTAATGATACTAATATTTCCATTAATCATAATAATATAAGAATAAATAAATATATTAAACATAAATATAATAATATAAAGAATAATTATAACGGTGATATAATAGTAATAATATAACTTTTTAAAAATAGAAATATAATAAGAATAAGAATATTAAATGAATTAACATAATAATAACAATGATAAGAATAATAATCATAATAATGTTGAAATAAAAGTAATCTGAACTGAACTGAACTGAACTGAACTTAATTGAGCTGAACTGAACTGAACTGAACTTAATAGAGCTGAACTGAACTGAACTGAACTGAACTTAATAGAGCTGAACTGAACTGAACTGAACTTAATGAAGCTGAACTGAACTTATAGGAACTGAAATTAAGTCCAAAAGAACAGGGCCTAATATTTACTAATAGTACCCTTCAAAATGTTGGTGACTTAAGTGTAATTAATTACCTGTGCCTACATATTAGTAAGTTCAAAAAATCACGAAAATAAAATGTTACTTGTGCCTATATATCAGTAGTTCTTTTTTTATAAAGTTCGATATAATATTAATTACACCTGCATAATTATTTACGAATTTACGGTAGTTTTCAAGTACAAGAGCATTCATGTAATAAAGGAGTGTGTTTTTTAACTGTTAAAAGTTACTTCCTCGACAAATACTACCTCTTGTTTCCTTAAACAATCCCATTAATTTAATACGAGTATATGTAAGAGTATTTTATTCAAATAATCAATTATAATTTCACATTTCCACTTAGTTTGAGGGAGTATGTACTTCTTGCTTGCGACGGATCGGATCTTGCGACGGGTATTTTGTGAGAGGAAATGGGTAAATGGGACAAGGTGGACACCCCCATGTGCTTCTCCACTCACCCTTAATGGGTATTTTGTGAGAGAATATGGTATCCGTCTTAAGCTTGCGACGGATAGTGTCCGTCACAAATGAGAATTTGTGATGTACTATGAAATACCAAACTATATGACATTATTCTTGTTATCAATAAGATTATACTTCGTACAATCTAATGTATGTATACTTACTGTTACCAAGTCCACTGATCTCTGATTTTTCCTTGTTACAAATGTTAATTTTTAGTAATATTTGAAGCAAACACATTACACATACTTGAGGTTAAAGCATAGTTCGTGATAGAGTAGGGTGGTCCTTTAGTCAATATGCAGTGAGCAGTCAATGCATAGAGACATAGATGATACATACTTCCACGTTAGTTGCTCCACTATTATTTAATTGGAGGTCGCGCTGCCTAGTGTCAAGTTCAGTGGCGGAGCTAGGGGAGGCCAGCATGAATGCTCCCCCTCGCGGAAAATGAATATTTTGAGGTTTTTAGATAACTTTTACGATTTTTTTTATTGTCTTATATCACCACTCAGTATATATTTATTCACTTCTTGGCTCCTCAATGGCCAAGACTAATGTCATCTAGGGTAAAAATAGATGTCTTGTTATTTGTTGTCTTGTCACCTATAATAGAAGGGTAGTCCGATGTGTATAGTACACATGTCGGACATCTAAATGAAAATAGACACTAGGCGGTATCAAAGTGAAAATAGACGGTAATAAGGGTATTTACCCTGACTGAATCTCGAGCTCGCAGACTTCTTCATCAGCATCGAGCCTGGTCAATAAGTCTTGATACCGGATAAATATTTACACTAAGTTTACTTTATATGTTTGTAATGTAACTTCTTCTTTTCTTTAATACAGAAGTTTACCTTTGTCTAAAAAAAAAAAAGGGTATGGCCACACTTATATATCACTCCCAGTCCTACAATACTTATTACAATGTCGGACATCTAAATAAAACAGCTGATATTCAATCGTTGCTCTTACAATCCTACGTACGAATATACCTTATCAAATTTAATTTGGATATTGTTGATATTATATGTCAAATTCAACTCGATTTAGTTCCACATTATTATTGCTTTCTTGATTAAATAACGTTGCAACTTACAAAACATATTTATGACTAAATAAAATAAAGACTGCAAGTTACGAATAGTGCCCTATGGACGAGAGATCCTAGGGTGGATGAAAAGAGTGAAAGACAAACGCATCGAAAATAGAATAGATTGAGCATTGTGTAAGCATTGCTCCTAATTAATTATAGTCATTATCTTGTAAGACGGTTTTACACTGTATTTTGATAAAATGTGACCATATTATGGTAAATAGTAATTACTTTTTGATAAATAGTGACCAACTTGAAAAAAATAGTTATTTTCTAGTTATAAAAAGTGGTCACTATTTAATTAAAAGTGGTTACTATTTGTCAAAAAGTGGTCAGCGTTAACTAGTCGTATGATACGACCGTCACAATAGAATTTGCGAATTAATTATCTCAGCCTATGAAATGAATAATAATGATACAAACATCCACTTTTGTTGTAAAAAACATATGAATATCAATAGGTTTTCTATGCGACCATTGCATGTCGTATGTTTTTGTAAAATATGACCATTTTTTTTATTAATAATGACCACTTAAAAAAAAAAGGTCATTTTTTAGATATAAAAAGTGGTCACTATTTATCAAAAGATAATCACTATTAATTGATCGCACTATACGACTGTGTTATAGAAGAATTTGCTTAGGAATATTCTTAGGTTATAATAAGACAGACTTTGGTAACACGATGACATCAAACATAATAAACACATCCGCGTGCGGTTCCTTTGCGCACGATCCCATATAACACCAAAGCCATCCTTATTTTGATGACTAGTTTTTTTTATTAATTTACGTTTTTAATAGAATTTCTCATGTTTTAATATGTCTTCCTCGGTCATGTTCTTTCTGGCTTAATTTGAGCTCGTTTCATTTAAGCTCGACTCTATTCAGCTAAGTTCAGTTTAACTTTAATCAGTTATATAAGTCTTATTTCAACTTCATTCACTTCAATTCAGCTCCATTTAGTATAGTTAATTTCAGCTCACCTACATTTAATTCAGTACAGCTCGTTTCAGCCAGAAAGAACATGACCTACATTTAATTCAGTTCAGCTCGTTTCGTCTATTCTATTTCCTATGTCTTAATGAATTGTTTACGTTTAATGTATTTTGTGAAAGAGTAATCATTTTGTGGAAAATAAAGTAAATGTAAATAATTAATCGGGATGGAGTGAGTACAAAATAGAACAAAATTTTATTTCAAACATGCATATTTATCATAAATTTGAAACAAGTCAAATAAATCGATAAGATTGAAGAAACAAAATGACTAAAGAGTTGAAGAAAACTTGTCCTATCTATCTAAATGAGATTCAATTTAAACAGTTTTTTAAGTTTAAGACCGATGTACGTGTCTTAAGAGAGAGTAGCTACAATCTTGAACAAAAATACACCTTACATTTGATACCACCTCTTTGAAAGGAAGTATGGAAGTATGCTTATATACATAGTGTGAGACGGTCTTACACTGAGATAGCCTCTTAGCCTATAATTTGTTGGTGCTGATCAAAATTGAGACCTAGTTTGAAGTGCATGAGTGATAGTGGAGTGAGAGTGGTGCGTTAGGCTGAAGCATAAGCATAAGCATAAGCATGATGGGTTCATAAGTATTTGTCTGACCAATGTATGTGCATTGTGCATGCATGTTAATATGTTATGCATTCTCATTCACTTAAATGCTCTGCTCTGGTCGGGTTTCATACGTCTAGGCATGCTTACACTAGTAGTCTTTGTTTCTTTATTCTAAGCATTACTTAACAACTTGTGTATTATTGTTCAAAGAATTATAAGAAAAATAAAGAAATATAGAGCATCTCAAATAGCATAACATTATTGTTTTATTTATGCCAAGTTGACTATGATTTGACTAATCTAGTGAGTTAAATGATGAACGTCTATGTGTTGAAACTCGACATGAAGTGTTAAGTGTTTTAGAGAGAAACTCTAAGTTTTACTCCATGTATGTATACAAGTAAATCTAATAAACAAACGTTCCATGATCTTAAACAATTTGCCAAGGAATTAGGATAATAAAGCCCTCTAACTATCCATTTCATTATCTAAATGATGTCTTAATCTAGTAGTTATAACAGATTTATCGTGATAATAGGTCACAGACTCACAAGTTGTTTAAAATCGAAAAAAAATTACTTTTGAGTAAAATTAAACAAGCATGACGAATTCAAACATATATAATTGTGTAGATTTTCTCTATATGTCTTATACGGAGTAGAATACTATACTAGAAATTGGGTTAAATATATAACTTTTGAACTTAGTAAAAATAACTTTTAAGTCCAATCGTATAGATAAAAAGATTACATTTCCCTTATCAATTTGAAAAATGTAGAAAATACATAATACATGGAATAAAAGTATAAGATTATCATTTCCCTAATAATTATCATAATTTAAATAAAAGTATATAAAATAAAATGAGGAATTCTTTTTTTATAGAGAATTAATATTCTTATGGTAAATTTTATTTTTTGTTCACATTATTCAAATACAAGCTACATATAAGATGTTTTACTATTTACTCTCTCATATTTTAAGTAGCAGCGTTAGTCATATTAAATTATTGATTGTGGTGTTATAATCTCCCTAAAAATTATCAATGCCAAAATATAGGACAGCTCGTGTAAGAGGATTACTTGGTCCAGATTGCAGAGAGCCGAAGAAGGCCTAGAAGTTAGAAAGCAGAATTTTTAAACTTGTTATAAGCCCATGTGTAAACGGGTCCAAAGACTTTATGCTAATATTTGGGCTGTTTTAGGAGGCCTCAAATCAAAACCCTTCGCAAGTTAAGTCATGGTTTTGTCAACTTAAAGGCACAATCTTTAAGTGCGTGTCTCTTGACTTCATATTTTAATTCAATTTCAAGTCATTTATTATCTATTTGTTTTGACATAAAAATCAAGAAAATGGTAAAAAAAAAATAAGAAAAGAGAACAATAATGATAAACTAAAGAGTTATCTCACGCATTCGCGTGCACACTTTACATGACTACTTGCCCACTTAGGTACAAGTTATCAAAATAAAATAGACAACAATTCGTTAATAGGCTGCCAAAAAATAAACAGTTCACTAATACACCCAAAAAAATAAAATAATCAAGAGAGCAAGTATAAGTGTCGCATAATAGTTATCATTGATTAGTGTAGTTACATGATTTTTAGATTGACAAGTAGTCATTCATTCAAAAGTCTTATTGAAGACGGATCGACCAAATCCCCCTCACATAGGGCAAGTGAGAGCTCCATTTTCCAGTCACTTACTCTTTGTGAGGGGGATTTGACTCGCCTTAAACTTAAGACGGATCAATCAATTTTCAATGAAAATTTGTGGTGATTCTAAGCCATGGTAAGGATTTAATCATTACAATCGAATGTATAAGACAACATCCACAACGTGCAATTGATGTTATATTAACGTAACATTAGACATCGTTGTTTAGAATCACTATCTTGTGGGAGGCTTTGTGGTGCCATCAAAGTGCTCTTTAACTTAAGAACAACCCAAAAAAGGTAGTATTATAAACGTCAATGTTTGTGTCATTGTGTGTAACTATAAATCATAACCAACTCTATTACATGAACGTGTTACATGTACCTAAAACCTAACCATTCATTGAATCCAATATATTTAGCTACAAACTCATGTATCTAATGGTACATCACTTACATAGTTACATGTACCCCTCTATCTGGTTTAGTCCAAATTCAAGTATAGTTGGATCATAATGACGGTAAATCTCTTTTTGATAAATTTTAACGATGCTGCATTCCAAGTTAGAACAACTCGTGGTAGCGATAAAACAAATTAATTGGCAAATAATGAATCATGAATAATCAAGTAATTGCAAAGAAATGAGATTCAACTAACTAGATTTGATAAATCAAGATACAGCTGTATTTACAACACAAGCAGGGAACAAATTCCAGACATTTTTGTATGTCAAGTTTCAACTCCTCCACTTTAATTTCTAAACCTAACTTACATTTATTTATTTATTAATTTAATTAAATTAATTAATCCAATCAATCATTTTGACAATTCATCATTCTGACCCAATTTTGGAAAATAATTTGAGATTTTCCACCCAAATCGTGAAACACGTTCTTAGTCAATTACGACTCACTCCGACACCGTGTCGCATCCAATTGTCACCTTCAACGGTCCCATTAATCGCTAATGTTGTCACTCGTCTGCGTCCCACCACATTTCCTCGCTTTCCGCTACCGGCTTTTCAATCTTCCTAACATCACCAACCTTCAACCTGGCCGTGACGTCATCCCTAACACAAACCGTCCCGGTCCGGTTCACATCACCCCCAACTACCTTCCCCTTCCGGTCCGACCGCCAAATTGCTTGAACCGCCGGTTCACTTAATGGACATCGTAAATCCCACACACTTAACCCCAACACACCCTCCGGTTCAGTAGTCACAACCGAAGGCGAATCGAAAAACGAACCGAACCGTTTCCATTCATCCTTACTTAATTCTAAGAAAGGAAATGACTTTTCTACCCCTAACCCGAACCCGTCCCATAATTTTACGACCCCGTTATCATTAACGAGGTCCGATAACGAAAAATCGTCACCTAAACTTTTCCGCCTTCGTAACACTCGTAATTTACGATTTTGCCCTTTGACCGTAAAATCATCCTCGTACATTGACAAGTCTTCGTACGATAATAATCGATTAAATTCACATTGTTCTTCCTCTTCTTCTGACGATTGTTCATCGTCAGACGAAACCGAAACGACGTCGTTTTCGTCGTCAGATGAATAAAGTTCGTCGTCGAAACTATATAAAAACGGTTCACTATTAGCTAAAAAGGATTTAGATTTATCATGGTAATGACGAATTAAAACCTTTAATTTATTAGCGACGCAATTAAAAGCGTAAACAAGTGCGACTAAAAAAGCGCCGTATTTCCATAATCTATGAGCTTGAGAGATTTTACCCAACTCAAAAATTGATATAATTCGAGAGAAAAATGATGGGTTGTTTAATGCTTCGAAATTAATTACTGGGATTAATTCCATTGTTTTGAAGATTATTAATAAGGGATTTAGGGATTTTAATTTAATTAAGATTTTGGGGAGAAAAGATTGATTAAATAGATGAAAAAAAAAGAGGTGTGAAAGAAGGGAGAAAGAGGAGAGGGAGGGGGTTGAGTAAAGGAGATGAGGAAGTTTATATAATTGAGTGTTGGAGAATTGGTCTGTCTATTGCTTACTAGATGGTTGTTGGAAGATAAGACTTTGATTTGTTGTCTTCTACTCTGTTTCTATATGAGACGGTTTTATGATTAAATTTACGAGTTGGTATTAGAAATTGCTACAAACACTTATTTAAGGTGGATATATTACTATTTATAACTATTTTTATGATTAAAACAGGTTAAAAGTATATATATATATATATATATATATATATTTCAGATATACAGATATACACTTTAGGGACTTGTAGAAGTTTATCTATAATAGGAGTAACGCTAGTCTAGTAATTAGTAAATTAGTAATTGAGTTCGTTTTAAAAATAAGGTAGATATGTCCGTCCTAAGTGAGATTAGATGATAGATACAATTATAAAATAATATTTCTTCCGTCTCATTAATTTGTTGGCATTTTATATTCTTTATAAGAAATATTTTAATCAAAAGCAAACAAATGATTGAGACGAAATGAGTATGTTTCAAGGGCTTTTATAAATAATCTATTTGGTGTATATATCAATTTTATAAAGAGATTGTTAGAATAAAAATGAGTATAATGTAGGTATATAATTTAGGTATTAAGTAATAAAAAGTACATTAGATGATTTTGTAATATATTTGTGTTAGTTACACTTGTGATTTTAATATTTTGATTGATCATGTCGTTTTATAGTGTAGTTATACTCCCTCGCTCCAATCCAATCCAAACTACCCACTTGCTTTTCGGAGGTCAAACTTTCAAAACTTTGACCTTTTATAGAACGGAATATAAAGAACTTTGAAAGACGGAAGTAATATATTTGGTTTTGTCACAGAAATATTTTTCATAAAATTATATTTTATGTAAAATAATTCTATATATATAAAGGAATAAAAACGCGGTCAAAGCATTGCCTCGAATACCACTCAAAAACAAGTGGATAGTTTGGATTTGATTGGAGGGAGTATTATTTATATGGTTATGTTGGATTTGTCCCTACAAACTATGCTACATACAACTATACAAGTATACAACTAATAGAGATAACATGATGTATTGTTAATAAGTGGAAAATATAAGTACATGGGGTAATGAAATATATAAAAATAATAAAAGGAAGTAGTTGATGGAGATTGATTGGTGTTAGGTATAAAGACCATTCATTAATCATGGAGATTCAATGATTTGTTGAAGCCAATGGTGTTCTTTTGAGTTATCTTATGGTAGAACAGTAGAAGTTGTGAACATTCTTCATGTTTAAGTACAATATAATAAATTAATAACATACTTTTAAGACCAAGCTAATTATTTCACATAAAAACAACTAGATGACCGTATTTAGCATGACTCATAACTATCGAGATTAGTTTTTCAAATAAGATAACTAGCTATGGAGTATTTGCTAGTATAGATCTCGTACAATACATATGCATAATGCATACATAGCATGTCAGTATATATAAAATCTTACTTTTTTAGCGTACTATTTATAAATTTTTAATTGACAGTTCATTACTTCCTCCACTTTTATTATCTTCTCATTTCTCTATTATATATGAGAAATTTTGTATTGAGGTGGGAAGATAATAAGGAAATAAAGGAAGTAATTTTTTGTATTGAGGTGGGAAGATAATAAGGAAATAAAGGAAGTAATTTTCAATGTATAATTTATTTACACATTAGAAAACCAGTTAAAAATCTTCGTTACTTTATCTTATCCATTATGCCCAGGTCAATTTCTATCCAAATATATAAATTTGCATCATTTACTTCCAAATTACTCACTAAAATTAGGGTAATTATATTTTGGTTATAACACGTGTTTTCTTAATCTTTGAAACTTGAGATAAGATCAACATAGTTCATGTTCATACATACACATTGACCAATAGCTCTCCAAGAATGTGTGTGACGGGGCAATTGATAACTTGACGTACGAAATTATTAGAAAGAAAATAGATATACGGCCATACGGGTATGGAGGTATCTGTGATTGTAAGATTGTTATGGTGAATTGGTGATTGAGTCATTGGCTCTAAATTTCATTTTAAAACGACGCCGTCTCATATCACGTATTGGTAATTTTTATACATGAAATTATTGTACATTACAATAAATTATTGTGTAAGATCATTATACAGTGTAAACAACAGGTTTACAATTTGGGTGAACAACAAATAACAATAAATAAAGTATATGTTGAATAATTTCAGGATAATTTTAATTAATAATAGCCTATAGATCGAAAGAGCATCGTAGAATTCAACTACTATAGAGCTACCAAATATCAGTCAAAAAATCTTGGAAAACTAGTTGAAAATGTATCTAATTTTAGTAATAATATTTATTATAAATTGAAGAGATAAATAAGTAAAATAAATAAATCAGATAGCTTCTTTCTTAAATGATACCCTAATTAGCCTTTTATTTAAGATATTTGGTAAATAAATTATTTATCAAGCACTTACCAAAATAACAAATTAAGTTGCAATTTTGGTTAAATAAGCTTCTCCGTACTTTGCTCAACTAAGTTAAAATAAATCCGCTTATTTTCAATGCTAAAAGAAGCATTTGATAATCATTTTTATTTTAAATTTAACAATTACCTAAAATAAACACAAAATAAACAAAATGTATACCAACTAACAAAAAAAATGTTTCATCTAATCAGAAAATAACATTTATCCCGTTTTAATTGTAAGACGGATTCGAATTAAGAGGGAGGGAGTGACCGAGTGCGTAACAAACGAGGATGGGGGCGAGGAGTGCATGAGAGGACATTGACGTACGTGGATGATTAATTAAAAAAAGCAAAGGTGAAATTTTGTTGCAACACGTTGGAAAAAGTGGCGGGCTTTTTGGAGAAGATAAAGATTGACGTGACCTTCAAATATGCTGACAAAATACCCTTACTCATTTAAATGATGCCATTTTATTTTTATGTGATAACATCGAATTTTTAACAATTGATAGCTGATGTGGCATTAGCGGACTTAATAAAAATAAATAACGCTATTTTTTACGGATATTAATTTGTTGACGGCTTTATCCATATAATAACTGCCACGTGGAGATAAATAAGTGGTGGGTAGCTGGGATACGGCAATTCTTGTTTTTCCGCATCCACTAGTTGGTCTGTGGGTTTTTGGGTTGGTGGGTCCGTTGGTGGGGCTCATGGATGTTCCTAGAGGGCTCGGCTTGGACGGTTGTATTTTAGCTGTGGTTGTCTATACTTGTATAGTTGTATTAGCCGCCCAACTACCTAAGTAGGGTATGGAATATGGACTATTCGATTCCAGCGATAACCGGTTCGGGTTAGAGATTGATTCAGTGATTTGGATGAAAGTGAATAAGTTTGATTACGATAAAATTATTGGTGAATCAAGTCTTACATGAGTTTTGAGACAAGCTTTACCCGAGTCTCGAGACAACACTT
The DNA here is from genome assembly GCA_022085475.1 of Heliosperma pusillum. Classification (NCBI taxonomy): domain Eukaryota; kingdom Viridiplantae; phylum Streptophyta; class Magnoliopsida; order Caryophyllales; family Caryophyllaceae; genus Heliosperma; species Heliosperma pusillum. The sequence goes on from JAIUZE010000112.1 coordinate 187,654, forward strand.
ACTCAAGAGTCTCATTAATCTATCAAAGTCTTAAGGCGAGTCTTGAAAATTCAATATTCAATTTAAGATTATACCTGAGTAAGGGAAAAAAAATAAGGCGAGCCAGCCAGGCCATTAGTTCAGTGGTGACCCAACACAACACGACCCACCCAAATATTGGGCCGATTACGGGTCTACTCCCCCTACCCCGGACCCCTCAGTCCGCTCCTACACACCTCCTTGGGTCTACTTTTTCCCGTCCGACTCTTTGACCCGTCCAAAAATCGGACGTGGTTTGCAAGCTATTACATAAAAGTATATCCAAAGGTTTACCTAAAGTGCACTAAGGTACTAATTGTGGGTTCCCCATCACAAAGAAAAAAAATAAGACCACTACAGAAAGTCCAGTAGCCAATTCAAGAAACATAATTATAGCCAAAAGTGGCCTAATTTTCTAAATTCATTTACGGAGTACAAACTATAATTGGCCCAACTATATTTGTTGGTTGTGGGCTGTTTCCTGGAGTTTGCTTTAGGAAATAACCAGTTGGATTATCAATCTACGATCCATTTCGTAAGTTCCAATTAACAATAGTGTTTTTCTGTCTCTTTGTTCTTTATAATTAGCCCAACTGCCTTTCAATTTTCAACTCTTGTTCAATCATTCTTCCCAAGTGCCCATAATAACTTAGCTTCAAATTTGGATACCCTAGAGTTGGCACACGGGCCAACTACACGACGGGCGACACGGGTCCGACACGAGTCCTATCCGGCACGGCACGAGCCCGAGGCAATGTCCGGGCTGGCACGGCGGGCAGGGAGGCGGGCCACGATGCAACAAATGGTGAAAGTCCCGTGCCAAGGCACGATCCGGCCTGAGCACGAGTGACAAGGCCCGAAGTAGGCACGGCGGGCCTCGCACGGGTAGACTCGTAATTTAAATCATTATTTTAAATCATTATTAATATTTATTATTCATTATTCACAAGATTTATTAAAAAAAACAATTTTTTTTAAAAAGGAAGAAAATTCATTGGGCCAGCCTGGGTCAGGCACGGCCCGAGCCCGATTTTACCAGGCCAAAGTCTGGGCTGCGGCTGCGGTTTGTGGTGGTCGGGCCGGCACGGCCCGCTGGTCCGACTGACCTAGCCTAGACCGGGCCAAATTTTATGGCTGACCCGACGGAGTAGGACACGGGCCGGCACGGCACGGCCCACTGCCGAGATAGGTATAGGGATCATGCTTCACAAGAATTGTAGCGAGTATTAGTTGTAGCACGGCCCACAAGAATTGTGATCGTTTTTAGTTGTAGCGAATATTAGTTTAATTTTTGTGGTGTTTACTGTTTAGTATTCGGAAAGTTTGAGCACTCGACCTTCATTTGAGTTAGTTAACGTTTCCTCTTGCTCTTAATAGGTGTAGGGATCGGAGTGCAGAAAGCCCTAATACACTCTGATGTCCAACTTTACATGATTGATTTTTGATTGGGATCACAATTCACAACGAGATGATAATTTTGCCACAAAAATAGGTAAAGTCATTTTTAGACTTGCAATATCCAATACAAACAAACACGCAACAATCAATAAATCAATTCAGTTAATAGTATTACAAATTCTCAATTAAGACAGTTATTACCGGTCTTAAACTTTAGACTGATCAAATACAAATCAAATCACCCTACTTATTGCCTAAAAAATACCATGTGACGATATATGACCCGTATTTTACTAAGGACGGATAATACCCGTATTAAGCAAAACTTACCCTAATATTATACTCCATAGTACTCATTGAATACTCCTATGTAATTGGCATTATTGAACATGTCTTTGTCCATGGAATTTGGAGTTTATGGTGCGATGGTGGAGTTGTATTCATATCAGAAATGACTGATCATAAGGAAAAACATATTAATTGTCATTTTCATGCGGGCCTATTGATCCAAATTACACACCTTTGTCAACTTCACTCACAAAGGCGCCTTTCCTTTCTGTCTAAAACCATTACAATCTTCTAGTTGTTGTTAGCTATAATCGAAAGCTAGGTTTTAAAAGATTCCTTAATAATTTATCCACGTTATTAATTCTCACAGAATTTCATTGAACACAGACATAATCCGTCTTCTGCTGAAAACATCTTACAAAGGGTAAGTGGGAAGACAAGTGGGAGGGCAAATAGGAGAGATAGTGTGCCTCCCACTTGTCATTTGTTAGAGATTTTCAGCTAAAAACGAATTATGTCTATATTCAGCGAGCCGAACTAATTAATTCTTACAATAGTTAGAGTTTCTCACCAAGTTGAAGAGACCTTTTGTTCTCGTACCTTTTTTATGTAGTTCAAAATGACTTGTTTTATTTAGTTCATATTTTCATAATAACAATACCCATTTGTATTGCACATTGTGATCATTTTTATTAGTAATAAAATATATACGCTATTATAAAATCATGCCACACAACAGACTCATTTGAAAATAGTCAGTCATGTACAATACGATATGTGTAAGTGTGGTTTTATACGAACATTGTAAAAATAATTAAATCGCCAAGAGATTATGATTCATATTAGTGGACAAAAAATTATCAAACTAACTCTTGTACATCATACTTGTGCTAGCCGTCTTATATAATTTGAGATTTGAAATTTTTTGTAGAGCCTTTTTATATTCTTTATATTATATTTCGTGTAAAAAAAGAGAGAATAAAGAAAAAAAAAAGGAATTAAAAGTTCAAAATCTTCAAATCACCTGACAACATTAATCAAATACCAATATAATCTGGTTGATGTTGACTACTAATAATTGTTGAAAAAGATATTTAGAATATTGATGTTCTTGGATTTCTTTGATATATTTATGTACGTATCATCCATACATTATTACAAATTGAGACATATTTATATATTGATGGCCATGTTTCATGGACTGTACATTATATCTGACATGTATAATCTTACATGTATAATTGCGGTTGGTTGAATATTTGCGATTTTCCACCCACTTTTCGTACCATCACAATCATCATATAACATAATTTGAACATTCTAACATCGGAAAAAGAAAGGTTTTTGAACCCGCTACTGAAATAAAATCCACTTATTACTCAAGTATATTACACAAATTAAATTATTACTTACAATACCTGAGACCGTTCACAAATTTGTCATATTAATTGACGTTTAATGTAGTTTTTGTTTGACTATATTGCACTATGCACTTAATATAGAATCACAAATTAAGAAAAATAAAATAAAATAAAATAAAAGTAGGGTGTTATCTATCCAAATTAAACATGATAAAGTGAAATTAGAAAGGCCATGTTGAATTTAGTCGAGGAAGTGTTCCTCTGTATTCTTCTCTTGCTGATCTTTGTGCATCATTAGCTTCATATGGGTTTGTTGTTGTCCTCTGCAATTCAATAACCATTTAGGAGTATTTAGGAACAATGTTAGTTAAGCCATATGTTAAGTCTTTTGGATTTGAGTATTAGTTTACTTCATGTCATATTTTTTATTGGAAGATGATGAAATAACACGGATAGATTCACTAAACCGTCCACATTTGTCTTACACAACTGCTTATATGAAATAGTTTTACATGTGAGACCAACTCATTAACCTTTGAAAGTTATAATTGTTCTTCTACGAGACTAGCTGACTTTATATCTTTTTAAAATCGGTCCGTCTAACTAATGATCCAATTTTTTGACATTCCTCTGAAGATAGCACAAAGGTAAGGCTGCCTACGTTAAACTATGAGGCACTCATTAGCTATATGCCTATTTTTCTTTTGAGACTTCATCAGAACTTGTGTATCCACGTCAGACACTTGACACTTGGACATTGGTATAACCTTATAACACTCTGACACTTCATTTTAGACAAAAAGCTTGACAGGTCTTTATACCATAGCTAAGTCGACACTTGGGTATTGCACCTGTGTCCGACCATTCGAACCGAGCCAGTAATGTTCTTGTTAATAACATATTTATACTTATATGTGAGACATTTAGCAATATTAGTCATTGGATCGAAATAGTACGACAAACCAGTAATGTTTCAAATGCCTCGGCCTCAGGGGAATTGAAGTCATAAACCATACTTGCTGCTGAAAGCTTCATAGAAAGAAACTGCAACAAAAAACATTAGAAATACTATGAACCCAACGTTATAATCTTACACTTTTAGTAACGGTTACAAAAAAAAAAATTACCAACCTCAATTTGATTCTGTAAGGACCTAACATAGTTGATGATCACATCTAACATTGCAGCCATTGCCATCGTCTACGCTTTCAAGTCGAGTTAGATGAATACTGAAAACCGAGTTATAAAGGTTTTGAAGGTAAGCGAGGAAGTGAAATGACGATTTTAATTACCTTGTAGCATCCTGGAACCAAATCCTGCAATACTTTAAGCTTTTCATTTATTCTTTCCCTCCTTACCTACATTGTTTGTTATTTTCAGTCAACAAAAAAAAAAAGATAACAAAATTCCAAAATTGACTATTTTTTTCAATTAAATTATAGAGGAGAAAGGGTACAAAGATAAACACTGTTACATAACAGTTTAAAACTGTACTTAAATGATTATTATTACAGTACTTATGTGAACTAACCCTTTCTGCCAGACTATGACTGTCAGTAGCTTGCCCTCTTTTAGCTCTTACATGAATTACTTCTTTTAGTTTTCCTCCTTTTCCTTCTGTTTTTCTTTTCCTTTTTCTCCCGTCTGTCCCCTGAAATTAATATTTATTCCGCTCAAGTCAATTCCATACGTTTAATTAAAATACACCTCATATATATTAAAACTACATACCAATACGTATGAAAACAAATTGACAGAATATTCAGTTGATTGCGAAACAATGGATAATAACTTGCTTATAGAAAAGATAATTGGATAGAGAGCAACAAACAGTTTCAGAATAGAGCAGAGTAAAAATTTGTCGAGGATTGCATCGACTGATTGCGTCTTTGGAGTTTGAGAAACGAATTCAGTCTAAATGATGTTCTGTTTTTTTTTACTCCATAGTACAAAGTGAAACACTAAACTGGGTGTTTTTCGACTTTAGAATATAAATAAAACGGATTATAATGGAATAAAACAAAACGTATCAGAAAAGTCTCCAGACATTTTGGAGACAATATGTATGCATGTGTAACTGAGCCAAAGAATACTGAATCTTCGGCTCCATTGGAAATACAGAGTAAATAAAACATTATTCAACTTACATCAACTTTGTCAATCTTATAATCGCCACCAGACTCGCTTCCAAGACCAGGGGAAGACGGAGCAACAACGTTCTTTCCATTCCTTTGAACGCGAAAATCAGCAATAATATCACTTGGTTGATCAAAAGAGCTAAATAAACCCTGGTTCGGAACCTGAACACATAAATGAGGTGGCCTAGAAGTGTTTGGATGATTAAAAAACGCGTCGCTCGAGAAATAATCAAGAACTTGAGGGGTTAAAGGTTGATTAATAAGGTGATCAGAGATGTTGTTTAATAATTCCATGCTGGTGTTCAGCTCTGAGAATGAAGGTGCTGAAGAATGTTCAAGTACTTTCTGAAATTCATTGCTTAAATCTTCCATTATTATTACAGCAAAAAGAGTGATTTTGATGCTTTATTGGAAATATTAGTGTGATTTGATTGTCTATATAAATAGCTTCTGCTAAGGAAGTTGGTTAATGATTATGATGTGTCCCTAATTGCTTGATTTGGAGTGAAATTGTTGGAAGCTTTGTTTTAAATCTCGGTTTCAGTCTTAATTTTGGATTGGTTATTACGTAAACAGACTACAATTATAATCCATAACACGTATAATTGGTGGACGATACGGTATCAGACCCGTATTTTAATATTTTATTATTATATATAGAGGTGATACTAAATGATTAAGATGTGTCCCTAATTGCTTGATTTGGACTAAAATTGTTGGAAGCTTTGTTTTAAATCACAGTTTCGGTGTTAATTCCGGATTGGTTATATTACGTAAATAGCTTACAATTGCAATTAATAGTTAAGATGTAACATTCATAAGACGTATAATTGGAGGACGATACAGTAACAGAACCCGTATTTAATATTTTATTATTCTAGATATAGAGGTGATACTAAGTGTTACGATGTGTCCCTAATTGCTGGATTTGGACTAAAATTGTTGGAAGCTTTGTTTTAAAACTCAGTTTCATGTTAATTTCTGATTGGTTATATTACGTAAATTACTTACGATTACAATTAATAGTTAAGATGTTACATTCATAAGACGGATAATTGGAGGACGATACACTATTGCGACCTCTATTATTTAATATATTATTATTATTATTGAGGTGATACTAAATGGATGTTTTTGCTTAGTACTTTAGTAGGTCCATGGCATTCCTGATATAAACTGAAAACAGTAAGAAGGGCCACTCCTTTTCATTTGATCAAGTATGGTGAAAATCAGAATTGAATTGATTGTCTTTTGCATGACAAGTTGATTAAAACGTTGTGGCCTATTTTGTCCCCGGAAAAAAACAAAGGAATAACCTAAAGAAAACACCTACAACTTTTATCCCAAGTTTATCCTTTGACGGATAATTAACATGAAATTTGACTTTTTTTTTCTTTTTTTAAATAAATGTTGGAATTATCTATGTTGTCATGAGCACAAATAAGAATTTGTGTACATATTACTCCATAGAATATATAATTTGGTATATCTAATACTCCGTATATTAATTGAACTTGTGCTAACACTACCAATGTATATATACTTAGTAATTGGATTGTCTATATATCCTTAATTTTATTTTTATATATATATATTTTAAATACTATACATAATTCTCCCCCCAAATTAATTACATATATAGTTTTTATTTATTTATAGAATTATACTCCATATTAAGGTACAAAACAATTGATCGAGGCTCAAGCTCTCACCCACTAATTTGAGCTTCCAGTAGTTAAAAAATATCTTCACATAGTATCAAAGCAAGAGCATGAGCATGAGCATGAGCATGATCGATGACTCTGACAGTCTGACACCTTGAATATCCGAATTCAAATTCATGGAACATCCAAATCTAAGTAAGAAACTTGCAGTACATGGTATGAGGGAGCTTGAGCGCTATGCTTTAGTTAAACCCAAAGGACGAAAGAGGCATACACAAATTAAAGTCGATAATTGTGTCAATATATACACGAATTCAGTAACATATAGGAAAATTGACCCCCCCAAAGTGCATGAGCCCGTATGTTAGGTTTGCTAAATACGGTCCATATTAAATTAAGATACGTAAAACTATAACGAAGGAAGAATTCCACTAGATTCCAAATACTTGTTTATCATTAAACTAATATTGTCTCAAAGTATTTAGTTTAGTGTTCCATACATAGTTGTCTATCTAGAAACTAGTGTACTCAAGTGCGAAACTATTTTTAGTCTCAAAGGTTGTCTACAAGCCAACAATATGTTTATATCATTATATGGTTGATTTGTAAGGGTGATAATTGATAAAAATAGGGTTAGTTACATCACATTGTGGGTAGCCATGGAATGGAATGATCAAAATAGAAATATATTTATTTTAATTTGTACACGATATAAATGGAGTTTATATCAATCTGTTTTTTATTCGTTTGATGTTAAATCATGAAAACGGGTTTGTACCACACCCAAATGACAGAGCGGGTGTTTATTTCATAAGTCTAAAGAGATTTCATTCTAAAACTTGCAATAAAGAGAGTAACCCTTAAGTTATACGGAGTATTTGTGTTTGTTGATTGAAAACATATTTAAATCTAAATTATTTGATTTAATTTAGATTCGCTATGAACAATATTTTGTTATATTTGATTCAAGCTCACACAACATAACATTGTTAATTTAAGTCAAGTCTGAAATAATAAGTACGGAGTATAAGTTAATTTGATTCGATCATTTATTTTAATTGGGTTCGAAATAAAGAAATAAATTTGAAATCAAGAGATAGAATCAGTCCAAATCCTACCCATGTTTGTGTGTAGAGACAACTTAATCATCCCTATCAAGCTAGCGTCATAAACCCATGACCATATTTGTTGGCAAGTTTGAATATGACACTAAAAAAAGGTGTATTAAAACACCAATGTATCTCATTATAGAAAACTTTACTATTATTGGGATTTATATTTCTTACAATCAAATTTCAAGAAGCCTTTGTTTGTATATCGTATTCCACTAAGTTACAAGTATAGGAATGAAGGAGTATCTTGCAAGCTTGCAATACTCATTTTAAAGGCCTAACCATACTACTTTCGTATTCAAATTTACATATACACTCTAATTCAAATATAGATCCTAAGTCTATCTTGCCTACTATCTTCGTTATGAGTTGGTCTGTTATAAAACGGTTTCACACAAATTGTATAAATAAACCTCTATTAAAATATATATACCCTTTTATATGGATAGTTATATTGAGAAGATGTCTACGTAAAATGTAGCGTGACTTCTCTCGGAAAAAAAATGTAAGGTAAGTAAATGTGGTAGTTTTACATTAATTTAGTCAAAAGCCGCATTATTATAGCCCTTTACTATTTACTAAATTATACGAGTATGATTATATCAATGTATCACCGTAAGATTGAGAATTCGATTTTTACATGCGACATAATATTCTCATTTGAACCAAAAAAGATGTATCGAACTTTTAGTTCTTCATCTTTTTAGTAGAAAAGTAAGAGTACTTGATTTAATTATGCATGCATGCATGGGTAGCCCAACTTTTACGTACGTGCGCTTCCGAATTTGAGATTATAAGTGCCATACTCTTATTAGAGTAGTCATCTTAGGCAATATAACGAAATATATAATGTATTTAGTCGTTCTTTTATACACTAATTAAATACATTGCAGAAGGTTTGTCCTGTGTCCAAATCCCATAATAATGCGGTTTAATGAAAAATAGCATGACGTGGTTAGAAAAAAATTGCATGACGTGGTTAGAAAAATTAACATGACGTTGTTAATTTTGGCACATTTTCGTATGAAAGAATGTGCAACCAGATATAATGGTTTTAATAACACAAGAATTTAAGACATAAGGAAAAGAAAAGTATTCTTAAAACGAAAAAAATAAAAAAAATGGATGTCGTATGCAGTGGACTAGTGGAGTACTTTAGTTATGTCGGGAGGGGGTCCGATCCTCAGCTCGCTGGCTTTTCACAGTGTAGTGTTAAATTATCTGTCGGCCCCCTTAACTCGATGATTAAATCTTAAATATTTACACACAAAGTCAATAATTAAAACCTCAACCCCTTATGGTTTACTCCAAGAAGACAAAATCCGCCACTAGTCTTGCAAGTTTGCAACTCTTCATCGTATTAATATTCATCAACTTTTGTGATAACAATTTTGATGTATTACCTTTCTTTCACTGTTTATGTTTTAGTTTTATCCCCCGCAACCTTAATAAGTTGGCGCATGAGCTGGCTAAAGGCGCGAGGGACTAGAAAATAAGACTATAACTTCAATGCTGCCGGAAAAAAAAAATAAAAAAAAATTGATGTATATTTTATGTTCTCATTTGCCTTTTTAATAAAAATGATAACTCGAAGATTTCCCACAAAGCCTCAAAAACTATAGAAACAGCCTTGTACACTGGTAAGATGGAAGGAGAAGTGGAGAACTAAGATGCTTCATATATTATGGACACAAATTTTCATTTAAGATTAAGATGGCCAAATAAATATCAAGTTACTCTACTTGTTACCTATAAAATACTAAAAATTTTATCTTTATTATCACTATGTGTTAGTATTTGACCCGTCTTAAAACTTATGACGGATAATATTCGTTTTAAGCAAGAACATACTGATTTTGATTGAGAGGACGAAAACAAATTAGGTACACTCAAGGTACTAAGTTATTGTATACGGAGTACCATATTTAATACTCCGTAATACCTTTTTGTTTATATTCTTTTTGGTTATTTACAAACACTATGATTTTAAAATTTTCAAAGTATACAAGAGACATAAACATGTGGTACGCTAATATGCTAAAGGCCTACTAGATTACTAAGGAAGTAAGGATAAGTAGGAGTAAACGACAAAATGAACACAATTTCTAGTTCAAGACGGACACTAGTCGTCACAAGTTGAAGACGGATAGTGCCCTGCAAGTGGGGAGGGCAAGTGGAGGGAACATGGAGCACCCCACTTATCTCTCGTTTACATATTATGATAGGGACAAATCCGTTTTCAGTTTATAATGAATAGTGTCTATCTTGAATGAGACGCAAAATGAAATAGTTTGTGAGGCCAATGTAATATAATAACAATCTCCATCATAACGACCTTATTTGGCCTAACAGTCACAAAAAAGGACCAATATAATTATGGATAATGTTAATTACACAAGGAAATTATATACATACCAATATAATTTTGGAAAGTTTGAACTTGGAGTATCATTCTCTGTTAGCATAAATGTACCTTGTTTATGCCAAATCCTCAATTCCATTCTAGCGCATACGACAAAAAAGCAAAAGATGGGATTGCAGAAAGCCTTAGAGAAACGTGTTAAAAAATGGGTAAACGATAAATTCACTATACTTTTTACTCATGTCACACTTATTAGAGCTGAATAGTAATAAGCTTGCTGCTTGTATGTTGAGTGGCAATAAACAAAACGGTTGTGGCATTATCATCGCCCTAAAACATAGTTTAAGAAAAGTAATGATATTATTTTCAAGAGAGTAATATTGTGCAAATAGAGTTTTAAAGGGTGAGACGTTTTTCATCTACTCCCTATATCCAATTATTTGTTTCTCTTTAACTATAATACCCCTCCCTAAAAATTAAAAAGCTAAACAAATAATTGGTACGAAGCGAGTATAAATTTAAAAACCCTAGTGTTTTCTATCTTGTGTGTTGTATTTGTACCTCGAAGCTATTTGTCGTCACTTCGAAAAACTATCACGAGAATCTGGCTAGGGTTTCTAATTTGGAGCATTCTAGGTTTTCTACATTGGTTTTAGAGAATATTATTATACACTCTTCCAGTCTCATCCTACTAGTTAGCATTTTATAATAAAAATTATGAATCGAAACTTTGAAATGTGCAACTCCTCGATATCAATAAAACGGTATTTGTTCGGGCTAGTTTACATTACTCCTTCCGTTCCGATCAATTGTAATCTAATTCAATTCTGGATCAGTTTCAGTAAGTGGACAAGTGATGTGAGACTACTCGTTAATTTATCGCTATATTTCTATGGTTTTAGTTATTACCTTGGTCTTTGTTCTAAAATAAATGGATAGCAAATAATCGAAAAGAGGGCATGGCCCAACTCCCAAGTGTATATCATAGTTTCAAAGGAGCTATTATAAATGGACTCCCGAATATTTGTGGCCTTATTTCATCATGGATAAATAACAAAACAACGACTATCTATTATAAATGGTGGTGAAGAGTTTATGGGCTTATTCTCATTTGACATCCTTCGTCTCATTTTCGTATCTATGAACTTATGAAGTACACCGTCACATTAACTTATTATGGTTGTCGGGTTGACAGGATTATCATTAATTTTTTTTTTGGTACTAAAGAGAGGCTAGGCCCCAACAGAAAGAAATTACATAGAAACGATTAAGCGAGGAGTAGTAACTCCGAGGATGTCATCGCGCAAAATAAGACGGAGAGGATCCGGAGGGACCTCGAGAACAATAGTAGTTAGAGGACCCGTAGCTCCAGTGTTTGCTAACCAGTCACTTGCTTTATTAGCTTCTCGAAAGGCATGTTCAATTTTAACTACCCAGTAATCGCTTCGGATTAATTCCTTGCAAGGCATGATTATCATTAATTGAGGGTGGTGTAGAGTGGTGGAGCTATGGGGGCTAGCAGGGAAGCTCGCCCCCCCCTCCTAGCGGTTGAATTTTTTAAAGTTTTTAGCGAAATTTTTCGATTTTTTTTAAATGTACCTTATGAAAATAGTCGTTCGCCCCACCTAAAATTTTTCGCCCCCCTAAATTCAATTCCTGGCTCCGCCACTGGTGGTGTACTATTATTAAGTTGAGGATCTATATTAAAATTAAATAAATCAACTTAAATTATGTAATGGAGTAGCTCGTAAAATACCAGGCAATTCCAAGTTCGACAAAGCTCGAATCGGAAGCTTGTTCTACTTCATTTTTAGGTTTTCGGTATAATTTTATACAGTTGGTCTCTCTTGTGACGGTCACAAGCTTGTGACGGACTAAATGTGACCATTTTATGATAAAAAGTAATCATCCATAAAATGTTACCAGTCATATAATGGTTACATTTTCCATAAAAATGGTCACATTTGCTCCGTCACAAGCTTGTGACGAAAAGTGTCCGTCACAAATGAGAATTTGTGAATTTTATATTATTTAATTTTTACTTTTGATATTTTGTTATTTAGAATGTACAGTATAATTAATTAATAGGAATAAGAATAGCAATGGATAATTGCTAGTATTTAGTATGCATTCATTAGGGACCTTTGATGTACCTAATTGGATGTTATGACATGAACTTGTATAAATATCAAGTTAGATGAATGAAATAAACCAAGCAATTCGAAACATATTACAATATCAATATCTAATTCTAACATGGTATCAGAGCCTCTTTCTTGAGGACTCTAGAAACGTTTCCGTATTCTTACCGGTGGGTGACCGGAAAACTACGACGCCCACCAGTAGAACACAAAATAGAAAAATTTCTACTTTCAAAAAAATGAAGAAAAAAAAGAAAAAAAAAGGAAAGAGAAAAACAAAGAACAAACTTTGTCATTCCCACCAAATGGTCTTCGGCAGTAAGAAGATTTTCTAGTAAGGATTGCAAGGCTAATTGTTTAGCATTTCTCATTAAAAAAAATTGTTTTCACCAATCAATATCTATCTATATTATTAAAGGAAGCTTTTTTCGAGCGATTATAGAGTCTCCAACTTTTCGAAAACACTTCAGCATTCCAAATTATACAAACTACCCATATATAATAATATAATTAAATCTGAAGATTATAAAATTGTACCATGAAAGTTAGATTGGATAAAATTAATATACAGAAACCTAAACAAACACTATTACGTTAATATGTTTGTATATATATACATGTATTTTCTTTCAAAAATTAATAATCACCACTTCACGTTATATTGTTTTTATTTATGTTTCTTACTTTTGTTGTGTTTATTTATTTGAATCTTGCGGTTTATATTGTGTTTAAATCTTATTGTAGCATTAGTATACAAATACGTTGTTTTTGCTTTGAATCAAATTATTCACTAATGATTTTCTGACAAGTCTTATCTATTTTATGTGTAGGTTAACATATTTTACTCTGTATGATTCTGATGAAGATACAACAATAAATAAATTATTCGGTAAGGTCTTTCTATAAATTATTCGATCAATAAAACTTTATTTTCTATGAAATTTCAATACATCTCAACAAACTTGGATTTAATTAAGTTTGCATTAGTTTGTTGATTTTGTTTCAGTAATTAATTGAATATCACCTTTTTTATAACTACTTCAATTCTGAGATTTTTTTTAGTATCATTAAGAGTCTCTCATATGAAAATCCGTACAATATTACATTGACGACATGGTCGACATCATCCAAATTAACGAAATTGTTCTTTTTTTGTTTTGGCAAGAGTCCTTACCCAAAAAAAGAATTTGCACTTTCTACGACTAATAACTACTCCGTATTACTCTATGTCAATATATAGTTCCTACTCCTCGCTTATAAGGCTATAACAACATTATTTCTAAGCTATAGAGAGTCAAACTTCATGAATACTCTCGAACAATATTTGAATCAAACTTCTATGAACTACTAATATATTTTTATTTTCAAATATTTAATTTGAATATGAGATACAGTATAAAATATATTGTTAAAAAGAAAAAGATGTTGTACGGTTTATTAAAAGTAAAGATTAGAGATATGGAGATTTTTGCACATAGAACTTCTATCTTCCTCGGGCTATTCGTCTTAACTATTACATATAATAGACTATTAGTAGTAGCATTGTATACATACCGAATGATGCGAGTTTATATGTATATATAGTGGAATCAACATTATAATGTGTGAATGTGATATATCCTATCAAGCATATTTTAATTTTGTGGTGCATTTTTTTTTACGTTCCTGTATATTGATTGCAATTACCAATTATGTGCTTTGCTCTTTATATGCTATGCGGTTGTCATTGTGTTAATGAATGTAATTAATTGATCTCCTTCTAGATGATAGAGTAGAAGAATACGGCGTATCTATGTCGCCATCATTGTTAGTATGTTCAAACCTTTTAATTAAGGTGAAAGTGCGTCATATAATCTAAGAGTTTTATTATATTCATCGTAGATTTGATCGAACGATGCGTATAATTTATGATCATCAGTTGTATTATTTTATTGTATATTGATGTTTTTTTCCATTTGTTTCAAAAGAAAATAAAGCTCATAAGACAATAATGTTATAGTATTAAATAAATTATTTTAATATTTGATTTTATAATATAAACCAATTTCAATGTGATATTATAGTGGAGTTTCCGAAAAGAACAATTTTCAAAAAGAATTATAAATTTTGTATTAGAATCATAGTCCAGTTTCCAAAAAGAACAGTTTCCATACAGACTAATAAATTTTGTGTTAGAGTTATATTTTATTAAAAATTTATTTAAAGTTTTAAAAAGTTTTGTAAATTTGACGTATCATAAATGCACTCAACTGTTTAAGGCATGAAAGAATAATTTCATAAAATATCAACCAAAAAGCCAAAACAGTAACAGTAATTTACAATTATAATCAATGCTCATTAGTGTCATTACGATGACTCTCTATTGTTATCGGTATGTCAAAACATTCTCCTGAATTTGCACATAGCTATGTATTTAAATTTAAAACAATAAAAAAGAGAATATAACGTATAACTACTTGAGTACTAATTTACTACTACTACTACAATCGTGTAAGAAACGTACTTCTTAACGTATTGTTACATTGTGTGTATAAATTATTTAAGCCAATGTTGTCATCATTCCCTTCCTCTATCTTTTGACAATCTGATGCATGAAATTTTATGCTTATTGTTCATTGTCCATCTTTTTTGATGCCAAAATTTGATGGTTATTGTTCATTGTTCACTGTTCATCATTTTTAATGTCAAAATTTTACGCTTATTATTCCATTGTTCATCTTTTTTTTAATTATTTTGTTTTTATGTTGAACATGTAAGAATCAAATCTCCATTTAGAGTGTGAAATTTTGGTTTTATATAGAATTTATGTAGAAATAGGGTGACCTTGGAAGGTAAGATATTGAATCTTCTTTTATGCATATTTATAGATGCTGGTTTAGTTTTTTCAAAAAAAAAAAAAAAAAACTAAACGTTGGTTTATTTATTAAATTTATATTACTGAGAAAAAAATTATGTGACAGTAATTTGTAATTAGTATTGACTATTAAGTATTATTAGGAAATAAGGTATCTAGAGTATTAGGAAACACAACATGGTACATATTGTAAGTGTATAAAATAAGATATTATTATTGTCTTTGGAAATAAGTTAAAATATTCTAAATCTAGGGTTATAGTTTGAGTGAATACTATAAATACGGGTATCATAAAAGAATGATATAATAAAACACAATAGTTAAATTTACATTATTAAAAATTAATTTAGAAAATTATCATAAAATTTTGATGATAAACTACTTAATGTGTTATTAGTACCACATTGAAAAATAATATATTTGTGGAAATATATATACTAAGTATGATTATAAATATGAGTCATTTTAGTCTCTTAAGTATTGGTTTAATGAACCTTTAAAATTTTGTATTATTAACTCCACAATAGTGAAATTTACATCATCAAACTTAATTTAGAAAATTTAGGAAAGTATTATATAAGTAATAATTTTGATGGTGTACTACTTAATAAGTTATTTGTCCCACATTGAAACATAATACAAGTCATAATACAAGTGTGGTAAATATATTACGTATAAATAGTATAATTGCCCCACATCAGAAAATTATCATAAGCTGGGGTAATCCTATACTTATAAATAAGAGTCATTCTTGGAACTTAGATATCAAATCAAAATCTTTTGAATCTCTTAAATATTGTCTTAATTAATAAAGAGCTCTTAAAAGTTTGTATCCACTGAAACTTACATCATCAAAAATTAATTTAGGAAAATATCATGAAAAAATAAAGTGAAAAATCTTTTATTTATCTCAATAAACATTTCCTATATTATATTCAAGTGGTGCTTATGATTTTTATATAAAAAATTTTACATTCATTTCACAAAAAAATATTGTGAAAATGAGTCATCCTTCAACTTAGATATTCACCCAAAGTCTTTTGAATCTTTCAAGTATTATCTTACAGAGATCTTAAATATTTGTATTATTATCTCCACCTTAATAAAATTACATCATCAAAATTAATTTAGGAAAGTATCATAAATAATAATTTAAGAAAGTACCATAAATAATAATTTTAATGGTAACTGTCAGATATGTTATTTGTTTCACATGGAAAAGTAATGTAAGTGTGGTGAATATACTATGTATAAATAGAAAAATTGTCTCACATCGGAGAAATATCATAAGCTGGGATGATCACGCGATTATAAATAAGAGTCGTCCTTGAAACTTAGAGATAAACCCAAAGTCGTCCTTTTTTTAGGAGTATTTTAATGAAAGGCAAACAAATGATTAAGACGAAGAGAATATTATTTTAGAGAGCTCTTAAAATTTTGTATTAATTATGAAAATAATATAATTAGGTTCATGGTAAAAAAATGCTATCATTACAGTATAGAATTTCATATTATTTGCATATACTTTGTGTAATTTTTAGTATGTTATATTTCTCACATTGAAAAATAATGTATGTGTGGTGAATGTACTAATATCTATAAATAGTAGAATTGCCCCATATCGAACAATTAGCATAAGGTGAGGTGATCAACCCAAAATCTTTTGAGCTGCTTGAAACATTGTCTTAGATAGCTCGATTCTTAGGTACTTTGGATCATTTTTCGAGTCATAATATAGCTCAAATATAACTTGAGTACCGACGAGGTTAGTAACATAAGTTTAAAATAGAAGTTGAATCAATATATCAATATTTTTTTTTTAAAATTACGGGTATATTTTATTATAATCTTAAAATTTCAAAAGTTTATTTTTATAAGTTAACTGTCATTGGAAAATTACGAAAATGACATTAATGTAGACCCGTGCGTCGCACGGGCATGAAATCTAGTATATATATAAAAGAGACTTTTTTCAGGCAACGACAGAGTCTCCAACTATTTCAAAACACTATTTTATTTTTTATTGATAAAACTACCTTACACATAATTTTATTAGGCTAATTAAATATTAAATAAAATATATTATTATATAAAGATTGAATTTTAATATTATCAACTTTTCAACATCATATTCATACATATACTTTCCAAGTTATGGTTAAACTCTTAAATTTTGATTATATTTTTTAAATTAATTATTTTCCTAATAATATTATCAACTTTTCAACTTTTTAGAAACTCTTTAAATAAAAGTTAAATTCATAACTATTATTTGTCCCACATTGGAAAATAATGTAGATGTGCTAAAAATATTACATATAAATAATAGAATTTTCCCACATTGGAAAAATAATAAAGTGGGTAATCCTATGATTATAAATAGGAGTCATCCTTAAACCTTATGTATCAACCCAAAAATTTTGAATCTCTTAGTGATCTCTTAATTGTCCCACATCATAAAATTAACATAAGGTGAGTGATCCTATGATTAAATATAGGAATCATTCTTGGACCTTATATAACAAACTAAAATCTTTTAAATCTCTTAAGTCTTGTCTTAGAAATCTCTTAAAAGTTTGTCTATTATTATCTTCACAATTGTTAAATTTAAATCATCAAAAATTAATTTTAAAAGGTATTATTAAAAAAAATGAAGTATTGTAAAAAAAAAATATGAAGATAATATTAATTAGATTCGTGGTGGAAAAAAACCCTGAAAAGTATAGAAACTCATATTATTTGAACATATTTGGTGTAATTTTTAGTATATTATTTGTCATACATTGAAAAATAATGTAGTTGTGGTGAATATATTACCTATACATAGTAGAATTGTCTCACATCAGAAAATCATCATAAGGTGGGTGATCTTATGATTACAAATAGGAATCATATTTGGAACTAAAGTTTCAACCCAAAATTTTTTGAGCCTCTTACATATTGTCTTACAAAACTCTTAAAATTTGTATTATAATTTTCACTATAGTGAAATTTACATCATTAAAAATTAATTTAGAAAAGTATCATAAATAATAATTTTGATGGTAAACTATTTAATGTGTTATTTGTTCCATATTGAAAAAAACAATGTAGGTATCGTGACTTGTGAATTTATACTACGTATAAATATCAAAATTTGTACCACATTAAAAAATTATCATAAAGTGGAGTGATCATAAATATGATCATCGCACGAGCTTTTAAACTACTTTTTTATATTGTTATGTTAATAAATGACTTTAAAAATTTAATAAATGACATTTAAAATATATTTTTATTATTCTAATATTAATATAACAGTTTAGTAACAGTTAAAAATAAATATTATATGAAAAAAGATGGTGTAATACTTAGTTTGTTATTAGTCCCACATTGAATGAAGAATAATGTATATGTGGTGAATATATTACTTATAAATTGGAAATTTTCCCACATTGAAAAATTATTATAACATAGGGTGATCCTATGATTATAAATATGAGTCATACTTGAATTTAGGTATAAACCTACAATTTTTTAAGTCTCTTAATTATTGTTTTGGAGAGCTCTTAACAAAATGGAATTATAATAGTCACAATAGTTAAATTTACATTATTAAAAATTAATTTAGAAAATTATCGTAAATAATAATTTTAATGATAAACTACTTAATGTGTTATTAGTCTCACATTGAAAAATAATGTATTTTTAGAAAATATATATTCTAATCATGATTATAAATAGGAGTGATTTAGTCTCTTAAGTATTGGTTTAATGAACCTTTAAAATTTTGTATTATTAAAACAATAGTAAAATTTACATAATCAAACTTAATTTAGAAAATTTAGGAAAATATCCTATATAAGTAATAATTTTGATGGTGTACTACTTAACAAGTTATTTGTCCCACATTGAAATATAATACAAGTGTGGAAAATATAGTACGTATAAATAGTATATTGTCCTATATCAGAAAAATATCATAAGTTAGGGTAATCCTATAATTATAAATAAGATTCATCCTTGGAACTTAGATATCAACCCATAATCTTTTGAGTCTCTTAAATACAATCTTACAGAGCTGTTAAAAATTTGTATCTACATTAGTGAAACTTACATATTTAAAAATTAATTTAGGAAAATATCATTAAAAAATAAAGTGAAAAATATTTTATTTATCTCAATATACATTTCCTATATTATATTCAAGTTGTGTTTATAATTTGTATATAAATTTTTTTACATTCAATTCACAAAAACTATAGTGAAAATGAGTCATCTTTCAACTTAGATATTCACCCAAAATCTTTTGAATCTTTCAAGTATTATCTTTCAGAGATTTTAAAAGTTTGTATTATTATTTCTACCTTAATGAAATTTACATCATCAAAATTAATTTAGGAAAGTATCATATATAATAATTTTAATGGTAACTACCAAATTTGTTATTTGTCTCACATTGAAAAGTAATGTAAGTGTGGTGAATATACTATGTATAAATAGAAGAATTGTCCCACATCAAAGAAATATCATAAGCTGGGATGATCACGCGATTATAAATAACAGTCGTCCTTGAAACTTAGAGATGAACCCAAAGTCATTTAAGTCTCTCAAAAACTCTATTCGTCCCGGTCATTTATTTGTTTGCCTTTTTGTTAGGAGTATTTTAATCAAAGGCAAACAAATGATTAAGACGGAGAGAGTATTGTTTTAGAGAGCTCTTAAAATTTTGTATTAGTTATGAAAATAATATAATTAGATTTGTGGTAAAAAAATGCTATCATTACAGTATAGAATTTCATATTATTTGCATATACTTTGTGATTCTTAGTATGTTATATATCTCACATTGAAAAACAATATATGTGTGGCGAATATACTAATAACTATAAATAGTAGAATTGCTCCATATAGAACAATTAGCATAAGGTGAGGTGATCAACCCAAAATCTTTTGAGTTTCTTAAACATTGTCTTAAATAGCTTAATTCTTAGGTACTTTGAATCATTTTTCGAGTCATAATATAGATCAAATATAACTTGAGTCCCGATAAGGTTGGTAACATATGTTTAAAATAGAATAAGTTGAATCAATATATCAATATTATTTTTTAAAAAATTACGGAGTATATTTTATTATAATCTTAAAACTTCAAAAATTTATTTTTATAAGTTAACTGTTATAGAAAAATTACGAAAATGACATTAACGTAAACCCGTGCATCGCACGGGCATGAAATCTAGTATGTAGTATGATGAAAATTACTCCATAGCGCCGACCTTCAAAAGTTAAAGGTGTGACTTTGACTTTTTTGGTTTTCCTAATTGTTTATTATCCTCATCTGTCTTTTTCAAAATTGGATTGAAAAAAAAAACAGTTTGAGCAAGGTGGTACCAAATTTACTGACGAGTTACGCAAACTGAAAAAAACTGGCGAGTTACGCAAAAGAATTTGTCTGGCGAGTCCTATACGCATCCAAACTGACTGGCGAGTTACGCAAAAATGAAATTGTCTGGTGAGTCCAATACGCGTCAAAATGACTGGCAAGTCCTATATGCACCCTTATCACCTTGTGCAGATGAAGAGTTTTTTTTAAGAAGAAAGATTAAGACGATTGCGGGAGGGTAATAGGAATAAGAATAACTGCCTTTACGATTGCGGGAGGGTAATAGGAATAAGAATTACTGCCTTTACGATTGCGGGAGGGTAATAGGCAAGTCCTATATGCACCCTTATCACCTTGTGCAGTTATTCTTAGTCCTATATTTAGTTTTCTTGTATTGCTCCAATCGTAAAGTTCGTATTACTGCCTTTACGATTGCGGGAGGGTAATAGGAATAAGAATAACAATGGATAATTGCTAGTATTTAGTATGCATTCATTAGGGACCTTTGATGTGCCTAATTGGATGTTATGACATGAACTTGTATAAATATCAAGTTAGATGAATGAAATAAACTGAGCAATTCGAAACATATTACAATATCAATATCTAATTCTAACATTAATACAATCTAACACATTCTAATATACTATACTACTCCCTCAAATCCAATCCGGTGTTTCCATTTTTCTTTTTTGAACAATTCAATCCAGTAGACGTATTTATTTCCGTTTTTAGTAATATTTATACCACTCCATTCTTACAACTATTTGATTAGATATAGTTCCATCAAGTAACAACCATATTGTCCTATGTTCTTTTCGCTTGAAAAGAGTTGAGCTAAACTGACTAAATTGAATGAAGGTGAACTAAATTGGTTTGAGCTGAACTGAAATGAATGGAGTTAAATTAACTTGTGAAGATGGAGTTAAATTAACTTGTGAAGAGATAAGCTGAACATAACAGAATAAAGCAAAATCAAAGTGGATTGAACGGATTAAAGTTGAGCCGACTGAAATGAGTTGTAAATAAACCAGAAAAGTTATAAGACTTTAATTTTCATAAAACTTGTGCACAAACTGATGAACTCACGAGTACATTGGATTGAATACGAGAGAGTATATTAAATTTGTAGATGTGATGCCATATATTTCGGAGCATAACTCTCTTAACACATTCGCCCTATCTAATACGAACTAGAAAGTATTTTTCAGTACAAACATTGTATAGAATTTTTGTTTTTCAGCTGATTAACTTTATTTTTTCTGGGATTTTATGGTACATTCAATTCGCAGGAGAATTGCATGACCTTTGCATTTACAAAGAATCATTCTTGCTAAAAGTACTTTAAATAAATTTCATGTGCAACCAGCTTGATTAGCGCAACAGCGAATGATAAGATGTCATTCTTTCTTAATCATTTTCGCAAGATTGAATGATATGACCTAATCAAATTCATGCCAATTCAGTCATATCCTAATTCCTAGTCCAACTAAAAGCGTACGAGGAAATCAAATCAGAGACATTATCCGTCACAATTTGAAGACGGAAGAAACTGTACTCTCTCATAATATGTAGGTGCGAGGGTATATTGTGGGGGGCTTCATTTGCCCTCCACTTACCTTCTCCACTTGCATATTGTGAGAATGACATTATCTATCTTTAACTTATGTTCGATTGTGCGCGTATTTAATGAGAATTTGTGTAATCTATACAATAATATAAAAAGCCTAACTTGAGCATTATATTGAGACATGTGGCATTATTATAATCACTTATAATTCTTCATATAGTATGATGTATTTGATTAAGAAGACAAATCATTACTGAATATATGTGCTAGCATAAATGAAAGATAATCAAGAGTCTATAGCCATCCTTTCAAATAAATTCACATAACTCTCCACTAAATGTCCAATTAATCTCATTAACTTCTATGTTTTTTAATAGAGGAGATGAAAAGTTTCTATCTCTTATAAAAACTCACATTTCTCCATCATAATTTTAGTTTTGGATTTTCAATGATAGATAAAATGTGTCTATTACCACTAATCTCATAGCTAGTATAACTTGTACTTTTTGTTATTTTGATTTTGATTTTGATTTTACAATGCATCTATTTTTCGCTAATCTCATATAGTTTATACTTTTTTGTTGTTTTGAATTTTATGGTTGTGTTTATGAATTTCATTGATAATTGATTTCTAAATGATATTTGGTAGTTAAATTCCTGATTTGACTTATTTGAGATCAATTTTTGTACATAGTTGTTACTAAAGTATTTCTCTACTTAATTTATTTATTTTCATGTTTAATTTGGAAGCAGGTTAGCATGACATTATCAAGAAGACTAAGAATACATCTCGTAATATGGTGGCTATATAGAGAAGAGTTCGTCTTATTGCACTACGATAGACAAATGCTTAAAAGTTTATTTCTTATGTTTCGTCCTATTTGTCATTGGTTGTTACAACTCTCTCAAGCTAATAAAAGTGGTTGATCAAAGTTCGAAAGTAAAATGAGGCGATGAAATTGTGGTACATTTAATATAAAACGACATATTTACTTGCTTATATGAGAATTATTATCCTTCTCATTTGGCAAAGTAATTATTATCCTTTAAATATACGTACTAGTTTTACACCCGTGCAAAAAATGCACGGATCATAATAGTCGTTGTTATCCTAAGATACATGTGTATATAAATTGTGTGTCATTAAGTGTTCAATTTCGTGAGGCTGTGACAATATAAATTGGTCAAAATATAGTGAATTGGTCCTCTTATTCAAATGTTAAATCTATACTCTGGTTTATTGCGTTTGTAATAATACAGTATTATAAGACGAAATTTGGGAAAATTTGAATTAATATTTTTCGTTTTTACTTTTGCATTAATAATTTTTCGTTTTTTTTTCAAGTAAATACTTCTGCTTTTGTCAGATTTTGTTTAGTTCAAGTAAATACTTCTGCATTAATATTTTTTGTTTTTACTTGTTATCATTTTTTTGGTAGTTTATGTCATTTTTCACTTTTCTATTTATTAGTTTTAAGCCCGTGCAAAATTGCACGGGTATTATTTAAAGATTATGTTATAATGTTTATAGTCTAAGATAACCGTAAGAAAGAATTAAGATTTTACTTAAATCAATATTATAAGTTAAGGGTCAAATTCATAATTAAGTGCTTAATAGTTATTTCGTATTAGTTAAAAAGGACAAACTTATTTCTATAAGTTAATTGTTGTAAAAAAAACTTAAGAAAATGACATTAATGTCGACCCGTGCAATCACACGGGCATTAAATCTAGTTTATGATATAGATAACTTTCATGTCTTAAATGAACAAACTAATAGAATGTGATATTTTTGTAACGGAATTTTCAATGTACAAATAAAAATCAATGAATTCAAATTTTATTTACTTTAATAAATTATATTAGTGAAAAGTAAAGGTAAATAAATGACTGAGATGGAGGAAGTAAAACTTAGACCGAAAACAATTTTTATTTATTTTTTATTATTTAACATTTGGTATATGTTTAATAACTTATTAATTTATAACATTGACAAATTTATTTTTGTCATGTCCAAGTAACCAACATTTATCTTACTCACATTAAAAGAAAAATATCTCAATTACATTATGTTTAAAAAGAATTAACCCAAATTTGGAGATAGATTTGGCCTCCAATAAATATTTGATATTTGATTTTATATTAGAAAAAAAATTAGTATACAACAAAACCCAACCCAAAAGGTCTTATGAATCTCAATTAAAATATCAACCCAAAAATATAAATTTAAGATAAAACCCCTAAAATTTGATCTCCCATCCGCCGACCCCCTCTATCAATTTCTCTTCTTCATTTTTCCCTTCCTAATTTCCTATACCCTAAACGTCTCACCTCAGTCACATATTTTGCCCCTCTCATCAGTCCTTCTCACCTGACTCCCTCATACTCTATTTACATCCTAAATGCCCAAAATATGTATTGGCCATAATAAAAGAAAAATCTCCCTTTAATTTTCCTCACATCTTCAATTTGCATCAATATATATTCTCTATAAGACCCTCTATATGCTAATTTAATGGATTTCATGTAAGTATTAGAGTGATATAATCTGAAAAAATTTATGCAAGTATAATCCGAAGCTTACATATGGATTTTTTTAATATGAACTTGGATGTATTTCAATTGCATATTTTTTTAATTAAACTTTTTTTATGTAAATATATTTTTCATTATATGATCTATTGTACTATTTGTTTTGTTTTGTTAATAGTTATATAATTATTATGGTGCTTTGAAAAAAAATCAATTAAGTTTGAAAAGATTCATCAGTATTTTTTTTTGGCCGAAATTCCAGCTGTTCAGTTTTTTTGTTGAGAAAATCATTTTTTTATGTTCCATTATAATTATTATTGTGAGATTATAGTTAAATTTAGTAGCTAACATATTCCTGAAGAATAAGATAGATTTAATGGTTTGTGTTTCATCGGTAGATTATTAATAAATCAGAAAAACTAATGCAAAGTCGATATTAATAATTAATTCCATTATTTTTTTCATTATTTTTTTTCAGAAAAATTAATGCAAAGTCATTATTTTTTTCAGAAAAACTAATGCAAAGTCGATAATTAATAAACTAATGTAAAGTCCAAAAACATTTGAAGAACATAGTCTAAATAAATCAGAAAAAAAAAAAAGAGGAGAGAGGGTAATTAAAGTTTTTGTTTTGCTGTGGGGCCCACTAATCCTGAAATCTAAGCAGCCAATAGAAAGGCTCTAAATGTTTCAGGATTAGTATATAGTAGATATCTTATGGCGAGAACATTTGTGTATTTAGACAACTCCAATTATTTTCTGCTACTAATATTGCTTGGTGTGATTGTTTGGGGTTTTTTTTACTATGACTTTTGAAGTTAATGAATTTTATTTTAGAATCAAATGAATGATTTAAAATATTTTTGTTATGCTTCCAATAGAAGTATAAACTTTATTGTTGTAACACCCCACGTTATTTGAAGAGGTCCATTGATAGGCTTAAATGACTAGTGCTTAAAAGGATTGAAAGTACTACTCATATCAACAAAGTGCACTTTCTTTTCTGGTCATCCATGCAAAAGAACTCAAAAGTTAAGCGTGCTTGACTGAGAGTAGTCTTAGGATGGGTGACCTCCTGGGAAGGTTCCCGGGATGTGCATGAGTGAGGACAAAATGCGCTGGAAAGGACCCGTGTTGATCTGTGGGCCATGTACACAGCCTGGAGAGCTATCATGAGTGACCGCTCCCGACCCAAGGTTTGGGTCGGGGTGTTACAAATGGTATCAGAGCAACCCTGCGACCGTGTGGTGAGCCTGTGGTCGGGAGTACCCGGGTCACCCACCTAGCGGGGGAGGATTCTGGGTTAGCGGTTATGCTCCCAGGCGCAACGAGGACGTTGCGTTCTTCAAGTGGGGGTGATTGTAACACCCCACGTTATTTGAAGAGGTCCATTGATAGGCTTAAATGACTAGTGCTTAAAAGGATTGAAAGTACTACTCATATCAACAAAGTGCACTTTCTTTTCTGGTCATCCATGCAAAAGAACTCAAAAGTTAAGCGTGCTTGACTGAGAGTAGTCTTAGGATGGGTGACCTCCTGGGAAGGTTCCCGGGATGCGCATGAGTGAGGACAAAATGCGCTGGAAAGGACCCGTGTTGATCTGTGGGCCATGTACACAGCCTGGAGAGCTATCATGAGTGACCGCTCCCGACCCAAGGTTTGGGTCGGGGTGTTACAATTGTAGTTTTCTGTTTGTTAGGTGATTATCATTCTTTCTTTATATTAATCTTTACTGAACTTGAATTACTCATGTATATTTCTAATATATACAAATGAATGGAGAGTTTTGAAGTGTTCTAAACTTGAGTGTATTTGTTAAGCCTAAGTGGCTAACGGTCGTATTTGTAATCATATAATTGTAGCCAACAAATGAATCCTGCACGATTACTAAGAACAAGAAAATTTTATTATATTTATCCTCAGGAGAAATAAATAAAGAAATTGCTAATATGTAATATATATAAGTATATGCTCCTATTTTGTATCCTTTGTACTATATGTATTATTAAAGTATAAAACGGTACTTGAGTCGTAATATTATTATATATTGACATGAATGATTATTTAACATCGTAAGATTTACGTGGCAACCTATTTCAGACCATTATTATGAACATAATAATTTGGAGTAGTTCAGTAACTTTCCCCACAAAAACAAACGACATTTACATTAGAGGGAGTAGATAGTATGGGGTACCATGCTACATATTCTCATTCTCATGGTTCACATCGTACATTATTATCCATACAAAAATTAAAAAAAATATCATGTTTTAAAAAACATGTAGTAATAAATAACGAAAACCTACACGAACCCGTGATTTTTCACGGGTTTCAAAACTAGTTTCACCTTAAAAGGTGGGTATAGGGTTTTCCATTCTCCTTTAGTTATATACTTCTATAATAACTACAGTGACAAAATATGTCTTTTGTGCGATGATGAATAAGTTAAATAAAATTATAAAATATAGGCGTTGATCATAAATAGGCTATGACTTCATGGAAGAAGACCATTGTTGCTTTGCATATCAAAACCCTAGCTTACACATAACTATCATTCCTACAATAAACTTGTGACCTATTACTTCCTTGAAATTGTAAATTATTTTGATTCTATATTCAGATGTGATGATAAGTGGTGCGTGATTTTTTAGTGGCGTTAACAATCCGGCCCTCACTCTAATACTAACGCCTATCAAAGTGAGCAACTGACCCTGTCTTGCTGTGATGAGATAAATAAAATCTGTATTATGAGAGGTTGTATAACGTCTGTGATCTTGATATATGTGTTAGGCGGGGATATTCTAGGAGTAGACGATCATTTATCTCTTGATATATGATCACAATAAGATAAGTGCTCACCAAAGTTTTGTCCTCCTTTTATGATTGAGAATGCAAAAGATGTAACCATTTCATATCACATATCAAACTATCAAAGTGATTGTCAAGTGTCATATAAAGTACACAACTTAGTTTTGTTCTTCCAATCTTACGCAATATGTTTGTAAGTAGTAGAGCACTACTCATGTACAAGAACAATATGAACAATATATCAAGATCAGATCATTATAACAAAGTTGATGTTGTTTTCCGCACAATGCTTTACACCCTAAACACAAATAATATGTGTGGTTAGGGCTACTTTTAATCAATTCAATAACACTCTCTTTTCTAGTTTCTTGTTATTATTCGAATAATTAAGTTTCAAAATGTAAGGTTAGGTGTCAACCACTTGGTTCACAAATCGATCACCCATATTTTAGAGGCGATTTTATCAAAAGCATTTAGCTTTATTTAGTTTAGTTTAGTTCAGCTCATCTCTTTTCTTCACTAATTTAGTATTAAATCAGCTCCATTAATTAAGTTTAGTCAAGTTAAGCTCAACTTCATTTAGTTTAGTTTAACTCTTATCACCCGAAAAGAATACGACCTTATTCCGAAAACTTTCCTTAGACCCTCAAGTTGCTCATAATTTAAGCATCAAATATGGTTACTCGAGACAATCCCTTATTTAGACCTAACAAACGGGTCGTTTAGTTTGGTTTCAAACCAGGGTAAATCGTGAAATACAAATTGGGACGGTGAACCCACCCTAAAAGCTAGCTCAAAAGATGGTAGACCTCAACTCTATGTAAATCCCACATTAAGCTTCCCACACAACCGATGTGGGACTAATGTTCCATACCATGCAAGGGACCGTAGGATTGGTTCGATATTTATCGGATTGTCCTTAGTTCTTTTCCATTTTTTTGACCGGCTTCATTTTGGTTAGTGGCCTACATTGAGGTACTATCTCGAGTCGGGTATGGTTCGAGTAGGCAAGATCGGCCGGGTGAGTTTCATATCATAATTGTCTAGTGTCGGGGCTCCAAACAGTGGATTAATGTTGCTTATATTTTCCAGAATGCAATCATTCAAAATATACCATTAATAATTAAGAATTAATGGATAAAATAAAGCTACTTAAACTAGAGCGTTTTTATGGGAAAATATTTAAATCAAGTCAATTGATCCAACAAATAACAGTTCAAATATATTCAGGTTTGGACTTTTTCAATTGTATAAGAATTTGGTTTAATCTACGTTTCTTCAGATTCATACAGATTTTAAATTCTATTCAAATTACTTATATCGTGTTTATTTGACCATCTTTAAGCCCAATCCACGTCGAGTGACTTGCAAGTCCAATCGACTTAAGCATCAATGCGGCATACAAAATATTTCCTTATTTTTTCTAGTTTCGCTTTCATAAACATTAAATCTACAATTATATAGTTATACTCTATATATACAATAAATCTTAATCCTCGAATAGTTCCGTACCTTAGACTTGCACCATATTGGGGCAAGTTGCATCAATAAATGCTAGTAAAACTTTAGTAAATTTTCCATTTCTAGTTCACCATTTTAGGATTATTCGAATTGCAAAAATTAGATAAAAAGGACAAACGTCATTGTCTCCATTTTATCAAAACTAAAAGTAACAAGTACTTGTTCTACTCACTATCAAAGGCTCACCTTCATTTTAATACTAGTGGATCGGACGTTACATTCTACTCCTATGACTCTATGATGTCTATCAAAGTTACTACGAATTATTCCCACATATCGGTAATTTATTTACCTTTATTTTTCGTATAAAGACTAAAAAATGGATAGTACCGTTTGTTGGGAGGTTAAATTACTCATAAAGACCATGTCTAATATAAAAAGATAAACAAATAAATAACACACTCTAAAACGAAGAGAAGACTTTTATAATTTGTCAAGTCAATAATAAGTTTTTTTATAATCGTAAAATAGTTTAGTAATTACGGAGTACTTTTGTACACTAATATTGTCGTAAAATAGTAATAACAAAATAGTAGTTTCACGTGGTTTATTGGGTTCGTTTTACAACAATATTAGTATAAAATCGTTTTACAGAAGACTAAGGCCTTGTTCTTTCTGACGTTTTAGAGTTGAACTTAACTTAATAGAGCTGAACTGAACTTAACTGAGCTGAACTTAACTGAATGGAGCTGAACTGAACTGAACTGAACTGAGTGGAGCTGAACTGAACTGAACTGATTAAAGCTGAACTGAACTAAACTTATTGGAGCTGAACTGAGTTGAAAAAATAATAATAAATATAACAACAACAACAATAACAACAACAACAATAATAATAATAATTTATTATTATTAGTAGGAGTAGGAGTGGGGTCCTGGTAGTATCTCGGTTGACCACTAATTTCTTGTAAATTGTGATTTGAGCTTGATAAAATAATAAAAATAATAGTGATATTAATAATATTGATAATAATTGTCATTAATAGAATATTCTCCCAGTTCATAATAACTAGTTTGTATTGTATAGTTTTCGAGGCGACACTTTGACTCGATTTCTCTTCATTTATATTCAATTTTTTTTTCATTTAAAAATATATTTTTCCAAATTATTATTTTTATGATGAATGTAAATGTTTTTTGTTATAACGTCTTACTTTTTATATTTTAACACTTATTTATGGTCAAAGTTATAACGAGGGATAGTTATGAGATGGAGGGAGTATTATTTAATTAATAATAATAATAATAATAATAATAATAATAGTAATAGTAATAAAATAATATAAATAATAATAATAACTAATATTAATAAAAAAAATTTAAGTTTAAGAGGAGTATAACTGAATTGAGCTGAATTTAGTGGAGCTGAGAGCTGAACTGAACTGAATGAAGCTGGGTTGAACTGAACTGAATAGAGCTGAACTGAACTGAACTGAACTAAACTGAACTGAGCTGAATAGAGTTAAACTGAATTGAAATGAGCTAAAATTAAGCTGGAAAGAACAGAGGCTACCCCTTTATTTAAGAGTGATTATGCACTTAGCAGGTTAAATATTCCGTTTGATCTAATAAGCATGCTTTTAGAATGCCGGCACTATAAACAAACCCAAGAAACACACGTCGTTGATAAAACAATGATTTGGTAAAATGTGCAGTCAACCACGTCTCTTTTGCATGTGGTTAACAAGGAACACAAGACAATGGTGAATACTGAATACATGTTGGAAGTCATTCCCCCTTTGATTTTAATCAACACATACTTTTATATATTATTACTCCGTATTATTAATTACAATGGCTTTCAAGCAAGCACTTCATAAAGTTCTCTTTTGATTCTTATGCTATGCAGAGTAACAAATAAGTTCAAATCCTGTTACATAAGCTACTTCATGCAAAATTAACCTCTATTACTTGTTTTAGTGCCATAATACTTACGCAAAACTAAAGGTGTTCATATGCGGGCTTGGCCGGATCAGATGTGAATCTGGATAACATAATTTTATAGCCCACAGGCATGCAGGTTTAATTTGCGGGTTTTGGGCGGGGTCGTTGGGTTGGTCTTTGTAAGTTTTGGAAAACTTATTGTCCAAGCCCGCTTTATTAGCATGTCTTCCTGTCCATGAACTACTTTACTTTGTACGAAAGTATCCATGGTGGATGTCCATGCCACTTATATAGGATTGACATAGGCGATGCAGTATATTTTAAGAGCAACTCCAATGACAAAGTAGTTTGCTTGTCCACATCAATTTTCTAAGCAACGTAGCTTTTGAGCTACAACGACATTTAATGGTAAACTACAACACATTGTAGCTTACCATATCCCACTAGACATTAAATATTATATTTTAATTATTTATTTTTTTCCATTTAAAATCCAAGTCATGTAGCTCTTGGTAGAGCTACAATGGCTTACAAGCAACATTATGTTTTTTGTCTCCAATAGTAAGCATGTTGCTTGACAATATTTAATAATTGCAAGCAACTCCCTACCTGCAACCATTGGAGTTGCTCTAACAAATGGAGGAAGTATATAACACAATTATTATTATTTATTTATTATTATAACTATGCAACGAGTCTATAAAATGTATGGGTACACATAAATACACTAGAAAAACTACTAGGACACTCGAACTATTAGTCATGGATAAAGATACCCCAATTTTTGTTATGATAATTGCATTTGACAAGTTGAAAATTAAAGGGCAAACTCGTCACATGACGCATAAAAGAAGTCTCCCGGGATATTTTTAAGTATATTTAGAGTCACCCTAAACTATACACTCTAAACTATACTCTGTAGTCCGTACAACATTATTATATGAATTTTCGCGTGATTAGAAAAGGAGACAAGACTATGTCATACAGTATTACTAATGTTTAAAAGTTTAGGAGTTTCCATAAGTCTTACTATGACCGTATGACGGACATCATCCATCTTAAGCTTAGACGAGTAAAATATTACCACTATTGTGATAATAAAGACAAAAAAATCGATCTTTACAAGATAACAAAGGTGATGATTTAGTATGTAGATTGACCCGTTTTAAGCTTAAATCGATAATACCCGTTTTAGATGAGAATTTGTGTATTAGTTTTACTACTCCAAAAAATCAATGTTAAATTCCTTCTTTTCTCAGTTATATATAGGGTTTGGTAGGTGTCCCATAATTTTCACTCTTCTAACAGAACTCAAAAAGTCTTTCTTCCTCTTTCAATACCTCCAGAAAGTGTGAAAGTAATTAAAAACTAATTAAATTAAAACTATAAAACAAAATGAAAACAGAAATTGATATTAGTAGTGAAATAAACCAAGAAACATCAATCCAATGTAATGAAGAACAACATGAAGAAGGTGAAGAATTAAGGAGAGGACCTTGGACACTTGAAGAAGACACTCTGCTTATCCATTATGTTGCATGTCATGGTGAAGGTCGTTGGAATCTTCTTGCTAAATCTGCAGGTATATTTTTTCAAACAGTTGGTCTTGTTTAAGACCGTCTTAACCTAAAACCTCTCGCTATTATGACTAATGTTAGTCAAATTATAGTCCAATCAACCTTAATTTTGGGGAAGGATAACATCACTACTATTATGACTAAAGTCATTCAAATTTATGAGAGCATAAGTAGTAAGACCTTTATATGTAGCTTGTATTTGAGTGACGTTATTATAATTCTAAATTTAATTTAACATATGGCGCTACCAGATGGTATTCAATCATGGTACCATCCTCTCACGTGTCTTTATATAGACCCATCATTTTAGTGGTCTCCTACATATTGCATGAGTAAAGGTGGTATCGAGATTGATATCACCAAGTGGTGCCATCTCATTTTACGAATTGTTAACCTTTGCTCCCTGTGTCACAGTGAAGAGTTTAGATCGGTGAGAAATAATAAAGCAAATGTAAACTATTGACTAGGATAACTCGTATACCTTTTTTTAATTCTTAGGAATTGTTCACTTTTCTACTTTCTACCTATTCTTTGAATTGTGCTCTGTTTTTTCTTTCTTTGGAGAATGTTGTGTGTCACTAAAATTCAATGTCCTGAAGATACCCGTCAACCACTCACATTTCTCATTTCTTTTCCAACTGTAAATGGGTCAATTCCTAAGATTTATAGGGTATTGCATTAAATTCAGTTCTATTTTACTTTTATTCCCATTTTTGAAACTGTAAGTCTCGTGTGAGACGGTTTCACAGTGCAGGACGATTCACTTTTATAAAAAAAAATAGTCTTTTACCATCGGCAATAAAGGAATAATTTATTCTAGGATACCATTGTCTCGCCGTATGAGACCGTCTTATTCTAAAATTTGTGTTTTTCAAAATGTACGAGAAAATTAGGGATCAAGGGAAGAACAGGGACATCGTCCAATGGCTATGTGTTGCATGGCATCAAAAATATGAAATGCCAACTTTAATATGAATTTTGACATAAAAATTATTAAGAAGAAGAATAAATTCCTAGTATGCAAGTTATTAATAAAGTGTTTAAAAAGTGCAGGGTTGAAAAGAATGGGAAAAAGTTGTAGATTAAGATGGCTTAATTACTTGAAACCTGATATTAAGAGAGGAAACCTTACTCCACAAGAGCAACTTTTGATCCTTGAACTTCATTCTAAATGGGGTAACAGGTGCATTCTCTTCTCTTCTCTTCTCTTTTTTCTTTTCATACTTCCAACAAAATGTTCAAATTTAAAATCGCTCCATGTATGCAGTGGTGGCCCCAAGATTTGTAGTCGTTATAGGATCTAAATATTTCGTTGGGGGTGAACGAGTAATACTATAAGGTAAATTTGAAAGAAAGAGAATTGGAAAACTTAACTAAAATTTTCAGTCTAGTCTAGGGGTGAGCGCTCCTGCTAGCCCCCATGGCATCCCCCATGGCATCTCTAGTTTATGTGAGCCTCGTATTATTTGTATGTCGTTATGTCGCGTCTACATTGTGCATGTCGTAAAGTGATACTGAAACTCAATACTTTTATTGAGTTTTTTTAACATCTTAAAACATGGGTTAATAGCCAGAATTTTTAGCTATAAATTCGATAATTGCAAAAAAAAATGGTTAAATTACGGATACATTCATGGAATGTGTCGTTCTTGAATAGATGGTCAAAAATAGCAGCACATTTGCCAGGAAGAACTGATAACGAGATCAAAAACTATTGGAGAACTCGGGTTCAAAAGCAAGCAAAGCAACTTAACATGGAGTCCAACAGTCAGAGCTTTATTGATGCAATAAGGTGTTATTACATGCCAAGATTAGTTCAAAAGATCGAACAAAATTCCGCAAATTCTTCAACCATGACTGCTTCCGAGGTATCAACCGTTTCATTCATGGATGCATCCTCTAGTAAATTAGGTAATACTTCGACCTCGAGCATGAGCTCGACTTTCCCTGAAATTCCCGAAAATAACACAAGTGTTTGTGTTTCCCCTGCATATGAAAATTCTATAGATGACTTTTGCTCTTTGCATAGTTGTGATTATGACATGGACATTGACTTGGCTTCCACGTCGGTATCGGATATTCCGTTCTCGTTGTCCCACGTGGCAGGAGACCATTGGTTGGGTGATGATGTGGAGGAGGATGGTCTGTGGGACATGGATGAGCTGTGGCAGTTTAGGAAGTGAAGGAATGATTATGTGGCATGTCTATATTTAGGGGGTGGCTAATTAATCATAGGGTAAGGTCCCCCTTTCTATTATAGTCTATATAAGATGAAGAAATATGTGTTCTATAATTATTATCTAAGAAGAAATTTCTACTAAAAAAACAAGCCTAGCCTCCCTTTTTTTTTTGAGATGGGCCTTTGGTTAATGCAAGGGATGAAATTAACGTTTTTCTTGTATGTACGACGCCATCGTGTTTTGCAAATAGCTAGATGGAGCACAGTTTCGTCGTATGCCTTTAAAGGCGATGTGCTTTGGGAACACGATTCACCTCTTTCTATAGTGCGATGAGGTTGAGAATTCACGTAAGGTCTGTTCCATGGTATCGATTTTAACTTTGTTGTGTACGTCTAGCGCGGGTATGCTGCGTTCCATGTAGTGGATCTTGAATTCTCGATGACTCGGAAGTTTAACTATGTATATTTATGTTGTTAATGTATATTTGCATAAATATGTATAAATAATGTTCTAATTAGTAATCTTGTAGGCTTTAGTCGCATTTTCGGGTACATGCCATTTTGGAACGATTATGGGGTATATACCCAATAAGATGATATAAATATGTAAAACTTTGTTGAAGTTGTAAAATGTTTTTTGCTGGTTGTAAAATGTTGTCATTTTGGTTGGACACCTAAGCATTACTCTTAGGAAATTAGATGGCGTCACCAGGTGATAGTGTGGTATCCAATCTCGATACCACCTGTCACATGCAATATGTAGTTGGCTAGTAAAATGATGAGTTACATAAGGGCATGTGAAAGGGTGGTATCGAGATTGGGTACCATGTGAAAGCGCCCCTATCACCTATAGCACAAAGATAAAAAGTGCACGTCTTTTTGTAGAATTATTGAATCATAGGAAATGATTTCCTAGTAGATTAGATGGTTGAAGAGGTCTTGGATTCCTTTTTAGACATTGCAATGAATCGAATATGTAAATTGGTGGCTCTTGGGGATTATTTGTGGACGACACAAGCTCAACCTATATATATGGAGTAATTTGTACTAAGTACAACTTAATTGAGTACAAATGTCTTGAACCCTAATTAACTTGACAGAATAATTTAATCATTTAGGGCTTGCTTGGGATGTGAGTAATTATTAAGGGAGTAATGGGAGCTAAAACAATAAGAAATTGGAGAAGATTGGTGCTAAAACAACCAATGCTAGTCAATCACGATTCTATTTCACGGTCATATATAATAGGAGTACTGATCTACATGTACGAGTACTAATTAATTAAACTTGTGTTGCCCAAAATCAAGACTATAAAAAAGATCTTTTATTACAGATTTACAGAATTCTAAGCTAACAAAGTTCAATATTTTCTTGTTGGTTTCACTTACGAAATTTATTACTATTATTGTTAAACAAATGTATTTCACTAAACAATTGCTAAACGAATGTATTGAAATGTAATAAGATGATAATTTCGCTAACAAAGGAGATGGTTTAACAGTTGGACTCACTTATGACGGGCATATCTGTCAGGCATATCTGTTACAAGCTTGTGACGGATATGCCCGTTATAAATGAGAATTTTTGTCATGGTTTAATGGTTTGATAATGACACAAAGAACGGAAATTGTGATTTGTCTGTCCACACACTTGGTCTTTTTTCCAATGTGAAGTCAACTAAAATTTTTCAAGGCCCCAAAGTGATAGCAACTGTGCTTTAAGATTAAAAAGACAACACTAATGCAAGTGCTACAAAATCTAGCTTCTCTTTTCCCGAGAAAGTCGCCGACGTTGCGAAAATATTTACGCTCGCTTTATTTTATGAAGAGGTAAATTAAGCAAATGAAACAATTGATCGAGACGGAGGGAGTAGATAACTCCATAATCCTACATGCAATAAAACCTCCCACTAACATGTACTCCGAAAATCTTCCTTAGATCTCGGGTTCAAACCTAGAAAATCAGCATCGTTAAAATTAACGAGATATAGTTTTACCGGCTACCATCCTAAACTCCTAATGGTCTTACCTTGTTCAAATCCGAACTAAACAAGATAACATGCCCACACAAAAACGCGTAAATTTTACAATAAAAGGGATCATTAAATAACAATTATAGATGGTAACAAACCTCCCCTTCCTTTCACAATCACAAGTGATAAGTCTAGAGAATTGTTGGATGATTTGATACCAAGAAACTGCTTGAAAGAGTTATCTACCGTCTCAATTGGTTGCTTTTAAGAAGCACCAACCCACCTCGTTATCCTTTGTTAAAGACTTAAAAACACTTCAGTTGACTATAAATTCACTTTTTTCTTTTAATCATTGGTAATTATTAACTTATTCTACAAATTGTTTGTACCCCAATTATTTTTTAAGTCAGCTTATAGCCCAAGGTGGACGTTAACTTAATTAACCAAGTAAAATAAACATGAGTAGAATCCTCGAGTATTTATTCATGGGGTTTTAATCTTTAGGGATAAAGTTGTAATTATTGTGACAGCTGACAGAATGAGTGGCGAAATTAAGATTCGAAGTTATAAGACTAAAATAGTCGTGGAAAATTCCTTTTGACTAGTTAAGAGTTTAAGACTCGGTAACTCATAAATGAATTATTCCGTTCTAGTTAATTGTTTACATTTGCTTTATTTTCAAATCACAAAATAAAGTAAATGTAAATTATTAATTGAGACAAAGTGAGTACCATTCATTTTCTTTGCTTTAGATTCCAATGTATGAGACAAAATTACAAGAACTTTTCCATAACAGTAAGTGACAAAAAGTCTTCGTTTTCAATGAGAATTTGTATTACCACGAACATCTTGTGAGGGGCGATGTCTCATTAAGTAACTCAGAAGTTACTCAAAATTCCCTTTCTTCCTATCCTTTAATCAGTTTTTCTTACACTTTTCCCTTTTTTATTATGGCTCAAAATGACTTTTTCATGTAATACATACTCCGTATATTCATGACTACATTCCCTTTTACTTCTATTGGTACTTTTTCATTATTTCTACAAATTATAAAACGATTTGTCAAAAAAAAAATTAAAAAAAATAGCATGATCAAGATCGTCTCTTTCTTAATTTACTATAACAAAGTAATGAGGTCGGTCATAGACTCATAGATAATGGTTTGTAATGATAATAGCAAAGTACATTTCAGCAGCGTAAACCAGTTCCCCGATGATGAGTCGTTACGTTGCAAACAGTAAATTTCGAAGAATGCATAGCCGACAGTCGACACTGGACTGATACAGCTGAAGCTGATACTAAACTTATACCGAGTATATAAGTTAAATAGGAGTAGTTAATAGAGCGATGAAAACGTCACATGGGTGTTTACGTCATACTAAAACATTGAAATTAGCAGTATTTAATGCCATTTTTCTCAAACATTAAAATTAACATTGAAATTAGGAGTATATATGTTTCTAGAGCAATAACAAAAACCAACGTTTTTCTCAAAAAGCTAGTATACAAATTTAGATCACTCACCGGTTATCCACCAAGATGTATTCTGTATTTTTCCACAAGTGTGACGAATTGTACAAGGAATGTAATATTCCAGCTGATTATAACCATCACGATTAATTCCCGTCTAGACGGCAATCAAGAATCAAGAACTCGTTACTTCCCAACCTTATAACTATCCCTTAATGTGACTGTCCGGTTGAACACCAATTTCTCACGAGTCGAGTCTTTATCCACGGCAAAGTAACCTAAAAATGGAAGTGAAACATGATGTTATTCTAGGAGTAACAGCAAAGAGTTACTAAAATGAAGAACCAATAAGTATATACTATATATAAACAAACATCCAATCATAAATAAAGAAAAAAAATTAGTTTCAGCTTTTAACCAATTAAGGTTGATTAGTATTCGCTTGTTTGATAATTGTGTAGGCCGCATTACTAGTACAACATGGTAACTTTAAAGCAACTTCCTAAAATAAAATTCACGGATCTTCAAGGGCGGTGAAGCCAGCCCATCAGATCAAGGGTAGGGCGAATCAGACTCAGTGTTCATCAAACTAGCTTTGGGAGGACTGTAAGACACCAGTTAAAGATAAATACCACCTGCGCCACGCAAAAAGGCTCAAAAACCTCAAACCGCTTGTTGGGATCAGATATAAGCCCGTGAACTCTAGATCAGAAAGATTGTTGATGATCTTTCAGCAAATGACTCTTACAGGGGATTGCTCTGGGATTGGGGCAGTTGTCATGTGGGCGATGGAGGGAAAAACCAAGGGAAATAGGAGACTATGATGGTGATGCATAGAAAAAAAAAATGATATCCTAATAACGGTCAGTTTTCGTAGCTTACAACTTGCGGATCATGCTCTTAGTAGAACAATTAACACCGGCCGGAAGGAGTTTGTTAAACTATTTGAGAATAAGATAACTCACTATCAACTGTTCAGCAGTTCCATCGGCTGAAACTAACCAACTACAACAACTTATGTAATACCCCAAAAATTCAAGATTTTGTTCAGATAAAACCGCCGCAAAAAAAAAAAAAAAGAATCGTAGCCTATAACTTGCAAAACCACTACTTTGCATGACAGGGGTTCAATCATGAATTTGGCAAAGAAATTTAATCAATCAAAAGCAGAAAGTATCAACAAAGCAATTTTAATCAAAATGGATCATCACAGGGTTCAAACATACCTAGACGTTCAAACTGGAACTTGTGACCAAGTACAGCACTCTGAAGTTCAGGAACTGCTAACGCGTCTGGTATGACAACTTTTGAATTGGGATTCAAATCAGCCACCCAATCATCAAGTTCAGCAGGGTTCTAAAACAGCAAAAAAACAGGTTACAAATATTGATGGGCACATGCGGAAGCAATACAATAGAGGGAAAAAAATGAACCTCGGAAAGGAAGAGCTTCTCAAACAGTCGGACTTGCACTTTAACTGGATCGACACCTGGAGAAGGTTCAGCAACCCAATGTAGGACACCCTGAATGCAGAAGTTGAATAATCAGTCCTTCGGAAAATACATAGGCAAACAATGGCACGTATGTATGATCAAACTGTTTTGCGCTAACAATGATTAGAAATTGAAGCAATTCAAACTAACACATTCTTTAAGCCATTAAATAGAGAATAAGCGGTAAAATTAACGTCCTAGACATTAACAGTAAAATTACAACAAACATCACTCCAACATGAAAACAACCTAATCGTCTAAAACTAAATCAATTTGAACTTGGCGTCAAGTAATAATTAACAAGAGTCTTGTATAAAAAGAGAGAGAGCAAACCTTAGGTTTTGTTTTCTTGTCAGGATCATACTCAGCCCGAATTTCAACAACTGTCTCATTGTCATCACTAAGCACTACGTCCGTACATTTAATCGGATATGCGTATCTGCATTTGTCCACACAAATTAAGACATACCATCCATTTGCATATAACAACATTTTTTTATATTCCCACATACCTTAGCAAGACAGACTTCCCAGGAGCAAGACCATAGTAATCTTTTGCATCTTTCATCCGAAAGTCAGAACTTTCAATATACAAAACTTTAGAAAACGGGACCTGAGATGAACACCAGAAAAACATTGGGTAAGGCCTAAGCAGCAATAAGGGTTCAGGTTCAACCTAAGAACAAAAAATAAAATATTCACCAGTAGAGGCCTATTATATATTCAAGACATTAAAATGTGTTTCTCCATAATTATAAAAAATTGGGTAAAAAGCAAAGCTTATTATTGATGTTGACCTTGTAATACGCTGAGGAGTCATCATTATGAGCATCTGGCCACTTCTTCGCATCAAGATCAATC
The DNA here is from genome assembly GCA_022085475.1 of Heliosperma pusillum. NCBI lineage: Eukaryota > Viridiplantae > Streptophyta > Magnoliopsida > Caryophyllales > Caryophyllaceae > Heliosperma > Heliosperma pusillum. The sequence continues at coordinate 228,225 of JAIUZE010000112.1, forward strand.
ACTTTCCCAGCTTCTAGATTGGTAATAACAACCTGAAACAAATGGCAGATAAGATAGTATCTAGGAATAATATTATCACAAAATTGAGGAAAGTAGAGTGCACACCTTTATGGGATGTAACACGACCATCACCCTAGCAGCAGTTTTATTTAGCTCCTCTCTTACATGATACTCGAGTCTTTCCAACCGAATTAAACTACTATCACTGTAAGAAAAAATAAACAAAAAGCATCTGACATCAGGAGAAAAAGCATGCAAGCTAATTTTTTTTACTGTTGTGAACAAGAACTTTTGATATCTTTTACTACCATCGCATAAGAAACAATGGATATTGTCAAATTTAAAGGCACCAGTTAGACAGTTAATGGGCCAATTTTCACCCCATGTAATGAAAACTTAATTACATTATTTCCGTGTTTTTTTTTTCTTGTTTGAAGATGAGAAAAAAAAAAAGACAAATGATATCACCTCCTAGTAATTCCTATTCCCTGAACAAAAGCGTTTATAGCTGTTGAAGTCAACCCCCTACGCCGCAAACCAGCAAGAGTCATCAACCGTGGATCATCCCACCCATCAACATAGTTCTCGGTAACCAGACGATTAAGCTGTAAACAGTATTGAAATCATGTTTGTTTAAGTTTAAACTTGAAGGAGATAAGACGAAGTCAATGCCAAAAGTAAGTTACTAACTCCTGAATTCATAAACTTACTTTACGCTTAGACATCACCGTGTTTGTAATATTCAAACGTGAGTACTCCCATACATAAGGCATGTAAAGCCCAAGTGCATGCAGTAACCAGTAATAGGAAGCCCGTCGAGTCTCAAATTCCAGTGTGCACAACTGCATTAAGAAAATAAGTTAGAATGAAAAGAGAAAACACACGCGTACACCATCCATTAAAAGGTCTATCATTACTTGAAAATCCAAAATTATGACAACACAAAAATAACGGTTGGTCACAGCTAAAATACACTCATTGTCACGTAAACCTACAAGAAAATATTTGGTATTCACTCTCCCAGAAATCTCCCAGAAATAACTTTCTACAGTCCTTTTTGTCAGAACTGAAAGCAGTAATCCCACTGAATGTTCTCAGACGTGGGCACTCAAGATATATACAAGGTAATATCCTCTATGTTGTTAAACACATTTGCACAATCCTCTTAAAAACGAAAAACCCTTATCGCACTAAAGCAGCTATAATAAGAGGCAACTTAGCAACGTCACAGCTACCATAGCTCCTTGGGACTCTGAGTAAACATACATCAATTTCACTCGTCTGCAACATGTTGTTATCCAACTTTTTATGTAATTGTTGCATTTCGAGAGCAATACCTCTTATTATTCTTCAGATGCATAACATCTGAATAAAATACTCCTCACATATATTTTCTCAATGGTATGATTCCAAAGAATCAGAGGAAGTACCATTAAACTAAAAAAGCATGCAACATTTCAATCATGCGTATTAGCCACTGTTTAGAAGCTTTTTCTATGGAAAGTCACTGGAAACCTTGCAATTATTTATTTTACAGCCTCAAACAAGAAATCTTGAAAGTCCATCAAGGAGTGATATTAGAACTAAGGTCTACTACCTAAGACAATGCTTAGAAACTAAAAGGCCACCATAACTCGATGTACTAGCCTCCAGCAGTAAAAAGATGATGACTTAGAGTCTTAGACTCCACATTCCAAATTCCCAATGCCATGTCTACTTTGTAATTCTAAGATTCCGGAGGCTTCGATTCAAATAAATCTTTACGAGTATCACTTAGTTGTAGCTTCACTTACAAAGATTTGACAGCACTTTACGTTCCTATGCAATGTTACTCCGACACTTATCTAAGATGTCGTGTAGCATCTCCCACATGACACAACACCACAAAACTTCGACACTTCACTATAGACCACAAAATAGAAAACTTTGCACAAAAGAGCCATTAATGACGCTCTGACACGTGTCAGGCACAACACCATGTCGGAGAGTCGAAGTAACAAAGTTCTTATGACATCTCAATTTTACAAAGAGCAGCACTCATGCTCAAATTTCCAATTCAAGTGACGTAGACCAAAGGAGATTCTTGTCCTTTGAGAATTCCATTTCTAGAATATTTGGGGTGCTGGGCAGCCTTCAAAGTTTTCATGGGAGTTATGACAACGCAACCCGGCCATCTAAGGAAACAAAATTTCAAGAAAAGGTGGAGCAACAACAGCAGGGAAGCTAGAAGCATAAAGCCACAAATCCAACTCGACAGGAATTGCGAATCATACAGCACCAAATATGAATAAAAATATGCAAGGTAAGAGTAACCAGAGATGAGTGATAGACTGATAGATAAAACTTAAGTAAATACCCACCGAGTGAGTTACATTCTCAAGAGAATCTACAATGCAGTGAGCATAGTCGTAGCTAGGGTATATACACCACTTGTCTCCAGCTTTAGGGTGAGGCGTAAACTGCATGCATGAGAAAACATGAGCATTAACAAGAAAATGCAAGTTTGTGAACAGATCAAAATCCATGTAGGTATTACGTGAACTTACCTTGATACGGTATGCAATGAGGTCATACATGTTAGGGTTTTCACTCTGCATATCCTGCTTCATCCGAAGTGTGGCTTTACCTTCCTCGATCATTCCCATCCTCATTTCTTCAAAAAGTTTTAACGATTCCTCCACTGGCCTGTTTCTCCAAGGACTATTCATCTTTTTCTCTCTAAACTCCTTTACTTCATCAGCAGTCTGCAACCAAACAATAAGGGAAAAAACAAATTCGCCTTTATCAAACTATTACAACGTCTGCTAGTAGTCATGTTAAGGTCCATCAAAACATTACTTAGAAATGTATTTATAAGTTACATTTTTCTATTTATTACGAGTACTTGGTTAATAAAAACTGCCAAAATGTCCATGTGAAACAGAGAGTTTAAGCCACGTCGTCGGCAGACACCAACCTGATGGTCAACATATGCATGACCCCTCCTTATGAGTTCAACAGCTAGATTATACAGATCTTGAAAGTAGTCACTGGTGTAAGTTATCTGAAAAGTGGTAATGAATATCAAGATTGAGGACTATAAGTATAGGTCATTGCACCGTAAAGAAACTTCAACCGTAGTAGAAGTACAGGTGCTATACCTTGTGAGGCTCCCATCCCATCCATCTAACTATCTCCTCTATATGATCTATGTACTCTTGCTTTTCAGCCTCGGGATTTGTGTCATCATACCTAATAACACAATATGCATGCGTTTCAGAGAGCATAAAACTCTAGCCAGTAAAACTATACATGATTTACATATAACAATAAAATTGACGGTACTCGCCAAATTGACTACGCAGGTAAGAGTTTTCAAAATTAACTAATATACCAAATAATCATACTTGATCATCAAGAAACACCATATGTAGCTTCACGGAAACAAAAAAAAAATTACACAAACAGTAATCACAGCTTTTGCCAATTGCATGTTACTTTGAAAGCTTAAGTTGGAGAATCCAGTTTTTATAACAGTGAATAATAACTTTACGAGAAACTCCCCAGAGCATTTGATTACTGCATACATATTAATCATGGTTCATGGAGTGTCAAATAATATGAGGTGGATATTCAAAGACAATTCTCAGACAGTTCATACTTCCACCAAATTCTCGTCTAACATCTACCCAAAGTCAGAAGTTAGTAAGGCTGTGCTCTACTAGGGTCATACTTGATTATTATGGTAGCATTGTCTCACATACACTCAAAAGAGAAATAGGAGACAAAAAATATAAAACTATCAACAAACAGCAAACCTTGCCAGATATTAGCATACAAAATAGTTAAAACTATCATAGACTTTGAGCTATGAGCTCGTACAAGAGTCTAACACTTATAAATTAGTGTCATAGAATTTGAGTAAACAATTATCACAAAATTCCACAAACACACACCTTAAATAGCAATGTCCACCTCTGTCTTTTGCCAATCCAAAATCAATGAACATCGCCTTTAAGAATAGATAAAACTTCAGATATTAGACTACACTAGTAACAAAGGTCTAAATTTTTTACATAACGAAACTTGGAAGTTACCTTAGCATGACCAATGTGAAGATAACCATTAGGCTCAGGTGGGAAGCGAGTAAACACTTTTCCCCCTGTCACCTTTAGGTGCTTCTCAATTATCTCCCTTGTATTGCAAGCTCTCAAGACAGGACGATCACTGAAGAAGACTTCAGTATGAACCTGAAATGAAAGTCTTGGCAGATGGGATCAAGCAAATACCAAAAGTCCAAAACAAGCAGAAGCTATTTCACTAGAGGAAATTGTGTCTCAATTATAACACTTATACACAATTAACAGCCTGCCGCCTGCTTATGTGTTCAACAAAAAGCCCACTTAACCATTTGATTGGTACCCTCATCAAAGATTTTAAAAAATTCAAACTCTCAGCAGCAATAAAGAAAATACTTATATATCGTAAATCTTGCAGCTACCTTGAGATTCCCTTCTGGTGAAGGGAAGATAGTGAACGGATTAATTTCTTCTTCAGAAGGCTGGGCAGCAGCAGGAGCAGCAGCAAGATCCTAAAAAAGATTTATGAAAGGTAAGCAAATGACTCATTGATTTGTTGGTTTCAAGTTTCAACGCTCCAATCAACAGACAGTACAATTATAGCAAGCAGACCTCATCTTTAGCTGGCTTTTCCTTCTTCTTTTTGACTGGCTTTTCATCATCAGCAGCAGTCCTTTCACCCAGTAATTCACGCAGCCTAGTATCAATTACTTGCTGGACAAGGAAAGATGGCCAAACAATTACATAACAGTTAGTAAATATATATACAGCACACATTGAGGTCAGAACTTAATATATTGATGTTTATCAGCATTTATGCTCGACAACAGAGAGGAAATGTGAACCTTGACAATCTTTGGATCAGCCCATGGCTGTTTCTCACGGAAACGTTTGAACAAATCGCCTACTGATAAAGGGAAACACATAAAGTAGTAGCATGTCAAGAAAGACAACATATATAAGTACAGATCTATAGAAGATGTTTCAGTAAAGAGCTTTTGGTATTATCTATTAGTAAGCAACATTGATTACTCATTAACCACCTTACAACTGGCGGAGACCCTAAAAAGGGGGGAAAAAAAGAGAAAATTCACAAAAATCAGAGAACGACTAAAAAAATCTTTCAGCATTTCCCCAACTTCTACATCCCTATCAAATAACACCTAAAATAAATTAATGGTGATAAAAAAAATGAACTGATGTATTCTGCAACTGCTAGTAAATCAATATATCATCTCATCACTTGCAACTGTCGCAAGCTACACTATATTCCAGTTCTCAAAGACCAAATGTACTAAGATGGTCTGGTCTTCAGTAAAAAAAAAACTATTTTTGACGAGGTATAGCCATATAGGGCACTGTACCTTTGACACAAGAGACTGTTTCGGAGAAAACTTAATTCACTTCGTTGGCAATAATGAACATCTACATAGAAGTGAATATATTGGACTGAAATCCTGAATCCATCCTTTGTCGTGAGAAACAGAAATATAGTTTTGACGTCTCTTTATTTTGGACCCATTGGTCTCCACTTCTAGATCTAAGGCTGTGTAAATGTGTAATACTGGATCAGACCCCGTAAAAGTGACTTTAAGTGGATTGATATTGTGCTTGTTGGATAGTGATATCTATGAAAAGATCTATACCATTCCAATCATTGTTGAATATCTAGTTCTTAATTACCAGCTCCTAGATGTAGAGAGGAAGGAAAACAAATTCTTAACAGCAACACATGTACCAGAACTTGTCATTTGGCTAACAATAATTCCTTTTAAGAACTGACAAAAATTTGGAATGACGTCATACGAAGTTCGCGAACCCGATTCGATTAAGTTCAAATGGTTAAGATGTCACTACATGAAATCTAAATGTATTGTACTAGCACGTATTCCAACATTTTACTTTTTGGCTCTCAGACCTACTTATCACCAAATCAAACAACACTAAAACATCATCAAGAAATTCAGCCCATAGTGAGTTTACCAACCATTTGTTTTATAACGCATCTCCAAAATCGCCACTTTGCTGTCCTCGATTATTTCACCAACGATACGCTCAACCTCTTCATTAGAAACTTCAACACCTGAGTGTAAAAATAGATCATCACAACTCGAAACGTCAATAGGTATCAACCAGGATAAAAGATGAATATCGCATATTTAGAAAGTTGATGACAATAAAAGAGATATAAAGGGGATGAAGGATCAAATTACCAACTCCACAAGCTTTCTCAAAGTCATTTGGGTCAAATTTGTCAGGACCAATACTCGAAAAAAATGAGAAGGCAGCGTCTAGCTGAGCTGGAGTCTTAATCTACATAGAAGTAAAACCAATGCTACAAAGTATTATCAATCACACCTAATAGATACATGCATGGCAACACACGCAGAGATTGGCGATAAGAAAAAAACAGAGTTCGAAACTTCAAACTACGTAACAGGAATAGACAAAACTCCGTCCATCTCAAATTACCCATTTTACTTCAATCAACCAAGTTCAACTAACATCCATCATTGCCAAATTGAGTTTGGTGATTTCGTCTAACATTCCAAGTCAACATTACAATGGAATAAAAGTCGTACGAATCATTCACAAGTAATTAGAAGTTAATCTTTATAATTAAGTATGTTGCATCTCATTACATCTACTATAAGAACAATATCACAGCATCAATTGCCGTAGATTACAATTAAGATACTCCATTAAAGTTTGCTACTAAGTTAAACACCACCCAATACATTCAACCAATTGATTAAAAGCGGTTAACATCTGCGAATAAGTTATAACATCCCTGAAATAGAAAAAGCGGCCGAAACTACAAGCAAGGTAAAAGCATTGCTAGTATGCAGAGAAATCAATAAACTGTTTGTTAACCTTTGAGGCGACAACATACTCGGCTAAAGCCGGTCGATGCACCAGCGCATTCGCCGGAAATTTAGTCGCAACCTGAAATATCAAACATATGCTATAATCAACATTAAAACCCTAAATCACTGAACTAGTAAATAGCGAATTCAATTTGTATACTAATTTATGCCAAAAATTCAACAAAATATAAACAAAACAATCACCGTATACAGAAGATTTCCAGCAGTTCGATTGCAACCATCGCTAACACCGGCCTAATCATTCAATCAAAAAAGAAACAGAAAATTAATCGAAAAACAATAATTAAGCAGAATAATTAGGAAATGATGCTAAAAGAAAAGAGAGGAGAATAAATACCTCATGAATTACAGCAAGAAGATTATTGGTAACTTTAGAATTAGCTAACGTATTGCGCGCAGTTCGCTCATCTAACCCTAATTTGATGAATAAATCAGCAGTTTTATCAGCAATTTCCGATGATTTTGTCGTCATTTTTGGGTGTCGAAGAAAAGAGAGACGTTCATATGCGACGAGGTTGGAGTGCGATATTTTTTTAAATAAAAACACGTAAAACCCTACTCAACTAGTTTTAAACCCGTGCAAATTGCACGGGTATGTTATATAAGATTTTGTTATAATAAGAAATTATAAAAATCTATAACAATTTGTATATTAATCAATTATCTTCTTTTAAATTTAATTATCTTTAGAAATAAATTTTTAAAGTAGTATACTATCCATACTTTTTGTTTAACAATTTTAGTTTGTAAATGTAATAAATGATTTTTATAAATTTCATTTGTAATAATTAGCATAAATGATACGTCTTGCGTACTTATATGGAGCACAAATTGTTAAACTCAATTTTCATTTAGTCCAACCCATGCACGAAATAAAATGGAAATTTTGACCTGTGCATATTCAAAATAAGAATTTTCACATGTGTATAAGCTAAGTATCTAATATAATTTTAAAAACCGTGCCGGATATACTGCAATTTGTATAATTAAAATCGTGTATTGTAATGTAAACATATATCAAAACCGTTTTGTATATTTTTGTTGTCCTCGGCCATTTAGGAGCTTATGAAGATATACATTTTAGGTTTACATACAAATATACAATAATATAAATATGGGTCGATATACATTATCACATAATACTTCATTCTTTCGTTCCATTGAGTTCCTTATGTATTTCATTTTGAATCATTCCTTTTGATTCTTTACATTTATTTTAGCCCCTTAAATCTTTCTATGAAAATTATGTACCAAGTAAATGTACATAAATCAATGGACAATTTCTCATTGATATTTTTGTATATGCATGTTACACAGTTCGTTATTTTTTGTAAAATTCTAATTATTTGTCCTACTTTAATATTTTTGCCGTAATTTTTACTCCAAGTAAATACTCGTTGATGATTGGCTCGATATCCAGATATGAGAGGATCTTTAATTCATTATTATGTATATTAAATTAATATAATTGAATTGAATTTTATACTTCTAATTAAGAGTTTATTTTCTTTGTATGTTGAAAAAGGATATGAACTAAAAAAAGGTATGACCTATCATCTTTTATGGTTAGCCACATTTATTATTTATTTTATCTTAGCTTATGTTTTTTAAAAGTGGTGCCGTATAATTAGAACTTATATGGGCTATTATTTAGTTTGTTTATTTCTTGTTAGAAGTGTAAATATAAGTATTAAGCCATATAAGTCCAATACATATAAGTCTCCATGATAGTTTCATGCTTCTGGGGTGTTATTATTCTCAGTTTTTATATACTCAATTTGTATATTATTTTAAAAATTAAATATTGTATTTGCTCATAATATTTAATGTTTAATATAATTCTAATATATATTCGAAATAAATTCTGAGAATCACTACAAGAATCAGGTCCAATACTGACCGTCTCTAGCGGTCGGAATTTCTGGTCGGTGCTAGAGATGATTCTTGTAGTGAATGCAGAGGATAATGCCGATGGACATCAAACATTAAATATAACTAGGATCATTTTCGTTTCAACACTGATGTAAATTTGAAATTGTATTGTATTTTTATTACTTTTAATGTGATCATATATTGGAAAATGTATACTTGCTGATGTATTTTTATTTGACAAATTGTTAAGTTGTGGAATGAATAATGAAGAAGTGTTGTAAATAATTCTCACAAAAAGTAGTGGGCCTTAAAAGCAGGAAACAAAAATCTACTTTTTGACTTATTGACTTTCAACCACAGGCTAACACATCATCTATGTGGTTGTTGTTTTAATAAGTAGTGATTAAGATGGTCGTAGTATCATTGAGCCGTTGAGCCAATTTTACCATCCTACAAATCTTACATACATAACAATTTCTGATAACCATATGTTAATTTATGGACGTACTTTAAACTCATTCAAACTGGGCTCCAAACAGTACCACAAGGGGCACAACTATTTTTGCGTTACATACCTAATAACAATCAATCTAAAACACCGACAAACCCATTAATAGAAAACCATGATTTCCCTCACTCGCCTCACCTATACTCTACACTCTACGAAGCATCTTTTTCGTGTGTGAATTGTAGCCACTTGCTTTTCTCATACCCACTCCTTCATCAGTTCATCATCTTAAGCACAATTTGAAATCTTAAACCAATCGGCCAAATCTCATTATTTACATCTATGCAAACCCAATATTTTATTTTATTTATAATTGAATAATCTGATATAAAAAAAAAGTGTTTGCATGTCTTAAAGGCCTGAATTTTAGGTTAGTAATAATTTTTATTTAGTTTTATATCAAATATTAGTAATCTACACCCTTTCTACATAATTTATATTTGACAATCATGTTTGAGTTTCTAATTTTGCTCAATCGTGAAAAAAGAAAACTGTGAGTTATCGTGAATAATTTTTGACGTGTTATTTTGTACTTGTTTGATTTTATAGATTGAAGATTTAAAATTTTCAATATAATAGAAGATTAAAAAAACACAGTACTCGTACAATAGTGTGAAAATATTATATTTATAAAGTAACTTCCTTTCTAACTTTTTCCTTTTTATTACTCTTAATAACTTGTACCACTGAATTACTGAAGAAAGTTTTGATTTTTTTAATACTATTGTCTATAAATAAAAAATCGTTAAAAGAAAAATATTTTTTGCTAACTTGCCGGATTTTTTAAGTTGCTATTTTTTTAGTTACAATAACACTCCGTATTTAGTTTTCGTTCTATTTTTATACTTTCGGAAAAGAAAATTATTATTGATTATAAAAATTTGGTTTGTAGAGTAGAGAAAAGAAAATTAGAGAAATAAAAGTGGGTGGTGGCCCACCATAACAAAAAAAGAAGAAAAAAAAAAGCGAAAATCTATGGTTGATGACGTGGGTGAAGGAGGAGAGAGTAAATGTTTGTGTTTTAATATATAGGGGATACTCAATACTCAATACTCAATACTCAATACTCAGCCAAGGTTGACTCTTTATTTGCTCTTTAATTGAATTTCGATACATGAGTAGCTAAACTTGATCTAGGGTTACGATTTCGGTGTTTTTATCTATGTTAATAATTTAATTGATTAGTGATTACTATTGTTTAATTACTTGTCTAAATTGATTGATTGGCTTATTGTCATCGCAATAATTGATTATAATATTGTAAACTTTGACATAAGATCGAGAACCTAGTTAAAGTGAGACTTACAATTAATTGGTAAGACGGTGCGAGAACTCGTTAGAAATTGTTTTATGGTAGATTAATTATCCGAGGGGACTAATCGTATCATATCATATATAATCATATCATATATCGTATAATATATAATATATATAATATTAAAGCTGAAGCCATTTAGATAATTGAGTGCCAAATGTCAAGCAATTAATTGAATGCCACGTGTCAAGCCATATAAAAACAAATAACCAAATCATATCTTTGAAAATTAAAATTGTAAATATCAATAATATTTATATATTGACTTAAAGGCAATTAGTTGGAGGTGTGGTCCGTTTTTTCTGAAATCAAATCAAAAGAATCAAAAATCTATTGTTGTTGACCTTGTCTAATTAAGGTTAGTAAATATACTTGCCTAAATCTCTCTTCATTTACCCGGAAATCTATCCCGCAATTAACCAACAACATTCATTTTTGGGTTAGATTATAATTATTATTATTATAAAATATTTTTGCCTAAATTAACACGAGAGAGTATAGGAAATAATTTTATCTGATACTATTTTTTTGATATCGGATTTTAGGAATGATAATGATTAATTCCAGAAAAACATAGGAAAAAAAATTCACAGTTTACTTACTTATTTGATTGTTTACGGAAAACAAATGAGTATCTAAAATATTCAATGTGAATGTTAAAAGGATCGGTAACCTAGAGTTTTTTGTACAAATAATTAGCATCAATTTCATAATTTCTTTGTTGATTCCTTATTCTCTAGGTATATAATGATTTCTTATTCTCCACGTATATTTTATGTCTATTTTTTTTTTAATGTAGGGACCAGTAGCAATAAGACTAAAAGCGTGGTTCAAAAATCTCAAGATGAAGTATGTTTGTGTTTTGCGTAATTGACCACCTTGAATTTCTTTTTACAGTAGTTTCTACATATAAGTTCGAGTATCTTCCTTTTTTATTCTCTTTTGTTACATCCATCATCTTATTTAAGAATTACTCGCAAAAAGTAGGACAATTGATTTAGAGGTGGGACTCCAGTATAAAAGATGAGTAAGTTTATTCAATAATTACTCCATATTAAGGAAGCAAAATGGTTGCTTGGATGATGAAAATCTGGTGAATAGTTCAACTTATTATTACATTTTCAAGTACTCCGTAATACTATTATTGTCATATTCTTATATTGTTTACGAATACATGGTTATAAGGTAGTGCAGAAGACGGCGCAATCCCGTGATCCGTTTCCTGGTATACTATACTTAATTCGCTATACTTTGCATTTAATTGAATGCCAATTCGGGACAGGTGATTAGAGATACCTTCAAGTCATCATCTGTTTTTTGTTATACTTCTCCGCTTTGAAGTAATTAAAACCTTTTCAGGTAAGTATTGGTTTTAGTTTGTCCTCTAATTACGTTACAATGAAATATTGTTAATTGAATTTTGGTTTATGTAGACAATAAGTATTGCATACGACATTTTCACACTGTGAGGTAGTTTTATTAGGTACAAAGAGAGTTCATTTAGTTATAATAGGCAAATGTTTGTTTTTTCTTTCTTTTTTATCAATATGAATTGTCTCATTTACTGTATAATTCATGTTACGTTAAAGTACTTATTTTTGTTATTTTTTAGTGCTAACAAAGAGCTGAAGAGAGTTGTAAACGTGTGTTTCCGGAGTGTAAAACAACTGTGGGAGATGACAATGAAATATGATGTTGCTCGAACGAAGGTAAGTGAATAGTGAATACAACTAACCATTTATTTGAAGTGATCCGTTGTGGGTTAACCATGTTAGATTTGTCTCTTCTTATTTGTGAAAATATGGCTCATAGGTGAAGACTTGACAAATTGCAAGTTAGTCAAAATTTCCATTTTTTTAGTCAACAGGTTTCCATATAACATTATAACTTATAAGTTGCATATGATCAAACTATCATGAATTTTTAGCTACGAAAACTGAAGCATAGAGCACAAAGTGAAAAAGGAAATAATCAAAGAAAGACCAACACCCAAGTGAAGAAATGAAATGCGTAAAATGGCGTTGATTTTGTACATGTTATTATATGTTATAACCATGTGTAATAAATAGGAGCCTTCATATTGTTATCAATATTTATATCATCTTCAATACAACACCTAAGTAAAGAAAAACCAACACCCAATACTGGTGTTAGCATATTATTATCAATATTTGTGTGGTCTTTTTTATATGAAGTAAACAAAAAATTGGATAGCTACAACTGTAAGTAACGACGATGTGTTATATGATTGAAGTTGTATTTTAATGTATCGTTAAGTAAAGTATGTATTATTCCATCTCTTAGAAACTATGGATGGGCATCGTGTATTATTGTTGTTACAAACTCTTGACAAAAAAATTCATGTATGTTTAGAATGACAGCTTAGACAATTATAGTGTGAACGATTATCTCCCCAAAGCTTAATCAGTTAAAGTTAATTCTAATTGCAATATTAACCAATTGTAAATTTGTATAAAAATTCTTTCCTTGTTAAATAATCAATCTTTCTATACAAGCCCATGAATCCTTATTCGTTTTTTCCTCACAATAATTTAAAATAGGATCTTAAGCCGTCAATCACGGGAATTGTAATCACATTTCTTAATAATTCAATTTGTTAAGATTTTGCGTAACTATGGAATTTGGAATATAATCGCTATTTTAATGGAAAGTGGAGAAACTATGTAAACGTTGATAAGGAAGTAAATATTGCTTACCATTTTGTCATTTTACGTGCGATGCATCATCTACGAGTAATACACTAATATAAGTGAAGCCCTTAATTGTTATACTTCTCTTATCCTTTTCTTTTTTCGTCATTTTGCATTTTCTTATGGCAAAACACATTATTTACATGATACTAATATTGTATATAATGTCTCCCAATATATACATGTCTTTTTTATGTTATTTCTTTTATCTTTTAAAGCATACGGTTTCTCAGGTAAATGAAATTTCGATGAGTACTCTGTACTTAATACAACGTAATATGGAGTATCATCTTAAGAAAGATGATGGGTAATTATCATTATCCCTCTCTGAATTGGATAATAACTTTATTCATCAACTTTCTTTATGCCTATATATTATTACCGTTGTCCCTATTTTACTTTTTGATTTTTTCTCTCATTTTACTATGTAAAAACAAGGTACCCCTAACGCCATTGACATTAGAGAGATAAAAATACCTCGATATAAGGGAGTTCTAGGAATTTCCAATTATTAGACTATACAACTGATAGTATAGATTTGAAGCCTTATAATAAATAAGTTGAGCTTATAGGTATATTTTACGAGCTTTATTGAAAAGAAAATGAGTGCCTTCATGTAAATTTTAAACTCAAAATATTATAATGAAACTAAAAAACAATACATATAAGCTCAATTAAATTTTAATTTGATACCTAAAAAATTAAAATGTAACTAAAAAGTTTTAAAAGCTCGAAAAGATTGCATATAAGCTCAATTAGATTGGTATTGGATGTATCATGCCACTACAAGAAATATTGTTTCAGGCGACTGTTATAAGGCGACTGATACAAGTAGTCGCCAATTTAGCGACTGAAAATAGAATAAGGCGACTGCGCTGAAACAATCCTCAGATTTTAATTAAAAAAACTCGGGCGACTGAAATCAGTCGCCAAATTGGCGACTGATAAGCCATTTGGCGACTGAAATCAGTCGCCATTTTGGCGACTGCCAGATCAGTCGCCAAATTGGCTATTATCCAGAACACGCAAAACTCATCCGCCTTCAACTTTACTCATTTCCTTCAAACACCCGAAACCCCCATTTCCTTTACATAATCGCCACCACCACTACTCCATTCCCTTAACCACCTCTCCGACCACCACTCCGACACTAGCTCCACCGATTTCACCACCGTCCTCACCAACAAACTCCGACTCTTATTCTATTTCCGTCACTTTTCCTTAATTAGGTGCGTCTTTTGCTCTCCTAAATCTAATTCCTTAGCTTGTTTGTTTGTTTATTTTATGATTTTAATTAGTATTATGATGTTTATGTATAATTTGTGATGCTTACAAAGTTCTAATGGTTAGTTAGTTAGGGTTTGTGTAGGTTGATGGTTAGGGTTTATATAAATTGGGGGTTTTGTGAAATTGTTAACATTATGTTAATCGAGGTTGTAATTGACAATGTATTGGTGTTTTTGATGATGTTAGGATTGTTGATTGACTAAATTAGTATAAATGGGAGTATTATTGATGGTAGAAAGTTAGTACTCCCTCCGTCTTATTCATTTGTTTGCCCTTTAAATTATTTTTTATGGTTGTTTTAATCAAAAGGCAAATAAATAATTGTGATGGAGGGAGTAGAATGTTAGGATTTTATAATTAAAGTGTGTATGTATTATGTTAGTATATTGTTAATAACAAATATCCATGTTGATAATATTAGTTTGATAGTTGTTTAGTATCCATGTTGATAATGTTATTAATTAGAATGATAGTAGTTTAATTAGTGATATGTTAATTTTAGTATAGTTAGTATCCATGTTGACAATATTATTGTTTGGTTTATTATTGATAATAGATATGTTCCTAGAGTTAGTAATAATTGATAATCAATATTGTTGTAATTATTGTTGTGTGGGTTAATGTTTAGATTAAAATGAAGAGGTTGGAACGTACATGGATGTACGAAGATAGACTTGATAAGAAAAGACGTCCTACCGCTAGATTTATAAAGGGGGTTGCCGAGTTTATTGAATTTGCTAGACAACAAGACGAGTATGATTTAGTAGCAAAGAAACTTAGGTGTCCTTGTATTAAATGCAAAAACATGAAATATCTACATGACATTGAGGTTCAAGAACATCTTTATACAAACGGGTTTTGTCCAAACTACTACAATTGGATTTCTCATGGAGAATCATATTTTTCACTTCCCGAACAATCTCAAATCCCACAAAATGAGAACCCATATAGAGATATGGTAGTTGATGCATTTGAGTCTAATATTTTCAATAATGATCATATACCAATGAGTGAAGAAGAACCACACCCACAAGCAAAAGCCTTTTTTGATATGTTAAAGGCGAGTGAAAAACCATTATATGAAGGGAGCAAAATGTCATTGTTAGAAGCCGCCTCTAGGATAGTAACTTTGAAATGTGAGTACAATTTGCCATTTACTTGTGTTGATGGCATTGCTTCTTTGATTGAGGATGTTATCCCCGATAATAATGTCATGACCCGATCATTCTACAATACCAAAAAAGTAGTGAAAGGTCTAGAACTTCCGCATTACAAGATTGATGCATGTCCCGATGGATGTATGCTCTTTTGGAAGGATGATGCTTTACTTGACAAGTGTAGTAAATGTGAAAAGGCTAGATATAAGACAATTGAGGGAAGTATTGTCTTGAAAGGTAAAAAGGGAAAGAATGAAAAAAAGAGAGGTGAAAAGAGTAAGAAACCAATACCCGAAAATCCCGTAACTTACTTTCCTCTAGCTCCTAGACTTCAAAGAATGTTTGCTACCAAAAACATTGCCGAGCAAATGAGATGGCACAAGGAAAATCCCCGTACTCCGGGAAAGATGTGTCATCCGAGTGATGGAGAGGAATGGAAGCGGTTTGATATGCTTTACCCCGACTTTGCTGAGGAACCCCGTAATGTGCGACTTGGCCTTTGTACGGATGGTTTTGCTCCATTTGGCCAGTTTGGTAGAAAGTACTCTTCTTGGCCCGTAATGGTCACTCCATACAACTTACCACCTTGGTTATGTATGAAAAAACAATTCATCTTCTTGTCACTAATTATTCCTGGCCCTGATAATCCAAAAACCGCCTTAGATGTTTATTTGCAACCTTTGGTGGAAGAATTGAAACAATTGTGGGAAGTAGGTGTGCAAACATATGATGTGTCTTTAAAGCAAAATTTTCAACTAAGAGCTTCATTGTTGTGGACCATTAATGATTTTCCCGCCTACGGTATGCTATCTGGATGGTCTACCGCGGGAAAAAAGGCATGTCCTTGTTGCATGTACCAAAGCAAAGCATTTTCGCTTCCTTGTTCCCATAAAGTGAGTTGGTTTGATTGTCATAGACAATTCTTACCGGAGGGGCATGCCTTTAGGAGCAACAAAAAAGCTTTCAGAAAAGGTAAAGTGGAGCGCAATCATGCTGTAGATCGACTTCCGGGGGATAAGGTGTGGGATATGGTTTGTGATTTGTCACGTACTATTGATTGTACTAAAGCAGAGACGGAGGTGCTGAAGAAAGAAGAAAATTGGTTGGTTTAAAAGAAGCATTTTTTGGGATCTTCCTTATTGGAAAACGATGTTAATTAGGCACAATTTGGATGTAATGCATATAGAAAAGAACTTCTTTGAGCAACTGATTCACACGATTATGGATGTAAAGGGAAAGACTTGTGATACTGTTAAATCAAGAGAAGATTTGAAGACAATTTGCCATCGTCCCAATCTTCACATTCGTAGCGATGAGTCTTTGCCAAAATCTATTTTTACACTTGACAAAGCTCAAAGGAAGGTCTTATGTGAGTGGTTAAGAAAGTTAAAATTTCCTGACGGATATGCATCCGATTTTAGTCGATGTGTTGATATGAAGGAGCTAAAGTTGCAAGGCTTGAAAAGTCATGATTGTCATATCTTCATGGAACGATTATTACCTGTATCTTTGAGACATCTCCTCCCCACTCCTGTGTGGAATGCAATTGTTGAGATAAGTCAATTTTTTCGAGATTTATGTTCGTCTTCAATATGTGTTGATGACATGATTCGTCTTGAGGAGCAAATACCAGAGATATTGTGTAAGTTCGAGATGATATTTCCTCCATCATTTTTTAATTCCATGGAGCATGTACCGATACATTTGCCTTACGAAGCCAAAGTTGGAGGCCCCGTCCAATATAGGTGGATGTATCCATTTGAAAGGTAAGATCACTAAGTAGTAATTAAATTATAATTATTATCGTACTATCTCTTTAATTGATTTAATATTTTTATACTAGTCTTAACAACTATTAATCCCATCAATTATTGAATAGGTTTCTTAATCACGTGAAGAAGAAAATTGGTAACAAAGCTCGGGTTGAAGGTTCAATATGTAATGCGTATTTAACGGAAGAGATTGCAAATTTTTGCTCTCTTTACTTTGAAAAACATATTGAAACCAAAGCAAAAAACTTGAGTGTTGATAAAGCGGATGAACTTGAGACAAGTTTACCCGAGTTTTTCCAAATGCATGATGATGAGGGTTGTTCATCAATTGGGGGAACAAGATATTTGGATGACAAAGAATATGATCGTGCTCACCTTTACGTTCTTTCTAATTGTGAGATTCTGGAATCATATGAAACGGAGTTTGTGAATGATTTCATTAAAGCACATCCTAATGTGAATAGAGATGATGTTTGGAGTAACCATGAGGATCAATTTGCAGCATGGTTTCGGAACCATGTAATTGAGTTAAATATCCAAGATGATTTGATAAGGACTTTGGCCTTTGGTCCTTCACGAGAGGTGAAAACGTGGAATCGTTACTCGGTCAACGGATTTAATTTCCATACATTCAACTACGGTAAGAATAAGGCTAGGTGCAATTATGGTGTTACTATTTCTTCTCTTGATGACAACGAATACTATGGTATAGTTGAGGATATATTTGAGTTGAGCTATAATGGGCGTGAGCGTTCTTATAATACTGTCTTATTTAAGTGTGAATGGAAGGATAACTCTGTGGCCGGTATGAAAGTTCATGAACGTTATAAAATCGTCGAAGTGAATCATACCCGGACATACTCAAAGTATGATCCATTTATACTCGCACATCAAGCCAATCAAGTATATTTCGCTTCTTATCCAAGCACGAAGAATGATCGAAATCAAAAGCAGTGGTGTGCAATCTTTAAGACAAAAGCACGCTCACAAGTAGATACAACTTTTTTTCAAGAAGAAATAGTATCTAGCGGGTTTTTGTTGTCTCCACCTGATGAGGACATCCATGAGAATGGAAATGAAGAGGGTGAAGGTTTAGAGAACGAGGATGGTGATGGTCAAGTTGACGGTGATGGTGGTGTTGATAGTGATAATGATAATGAATCAATTGGTGATGATGATGAGGACGAATTTGATGATGATAATGATTAATTGGGTAAAGATATATTTATATATATTTTAATTAAGTTTTTTATGTTATTTGATGTTTTTTTATGTTATTAACAGCTTATGTTTGTTTTTTATGTTATTAACCGTTTCTAACAATTTGAATATTTGTGTACTTGTAGATGGCAGGAGGTCGAGGTAGACAACGTGGCGGCGGTTCAAACAGACGCCGTAGTACTTCTTCAGTCGACGAGGAGGAGATGGAGATTATTGATCAGCAGAGTCCGGTAGTGGTCGAGGAATCGACCAATGACGATGAGTCCTCGGATCAGACATCGGAGACGATCCAGTTCACGCCGGAAGGGAAGATGATACTTGATCCCGCGGGGTTTTGGTAAGACAACCACCAATGTCTTTAATTTATTATTTTATAATTATATTACATTATTATTTACCATAAATGCATACTATTCCATAATTTATTTTTCAGGTTTTCGTCTCAAAAGGTTGTACGCGGTTGTACTCAGAGTACAAAGCAGAAGATGACGGGAGTTGCTCCTACTTGTTGGACCAAGGCTACCTCTGCACAAAAAGAGGAGTGGTTCAATAATTTTAGGGTATATTATTTTTGTTTATATTTTCTTATATTATTATAGTTTTTAATTAATAATTTATTTTACTAATACTTACCTTTTAAATTGTAGAAAACATTTGACTGGCCGGCCGGAATAGAGTATATTGTACGTCAAAGGTACAATGAGACGTGCACTAGACGGTTAAGGGACAACATGTATAAGGTTGTCAAGAGGAAGAAGGAGCCGGAGCATATGAGAGGTATTTAATTGTTTTTGTTATTTGTATATATATAGTTATATTTTTACACATTTTATCATATTTTATTATAATACTTATTTAACTTGTAGGTGGTGCATATGAAGATATGCTTAAGTATCGTGAAACTGAGGAGTTTCAGGCTAGGTCGGCCCAAGCATCCAAAAATAAAAAAGGAGGAAAGAAAGATGGAGCGGCTGAGCCGTCGCATCACGCAGGATCTCGATCTTTCCTTAGCCTAGTTTTGGGTGTAAGTTATAATTTCCACTTTTTCCTCCATTTGAAAATTATAACTTAAATTCTTTTTATTATTAAAATTTTCTTATACAAGTCTTTAATTTTTTCTTTTAGAAGGGTAAGAAGAAAAAAGCTAACACGCCCACAGCTCCGGAGCTCTTCCTTGACACCCATTCCCGGCTCGAAGACAATAGAAGATATTGGATCAAACCAAAAGATAAGGAATTATATGTAAGTTTCAAGCATTTTTGTATTTTTACAATAAGTTCAATTTTTTGAATGTTTAACCAATATTGTAGCTATTTTTAATAACAATGTTTATATTTTGTAGGAAGCATTTTCCGCCGAGAAACTTAGGCATCCCGAGAAACCCGATAACGAGATTTGGTTCGACTTGGTAAAGGGTTTCAAGAAGGGGAACGTCTACGGGATTGGGTCGGCAAAGAACGTATTTTACGAAACTCCAAGGGGAAGAATGTCGTCCACCTCAAACCAAACCTACGAGCCGACAGTCGTGGGAAGACTCCAAGCCGCACTTGACGAGGAAAAAAGAAAAAACGCGGAAAGGGATGAAGAATTAAGGATAATGAAAGAGAAATTCAAGGCTTGGGAAAGCAGGTTTGACAATTGCAACCAAGGTCCCCCTCCCTATCGGCGGGATTATGATGAAGGCAATGGAAGTGGTGGATTCCAGGCCGAATCCAATATAAACCTTGGCTTCTGATATAGTTTAGAAACTTGTTACTTGAAACAATTTATGGTTGAAACAATTCCGTTTAAGAAAATTTGTAAACTTGAAATAATTTTTTTTATCTATATGAGGATGTTGGTTTCACATCGTGTTGTTGTAAATGTTTGAAATCTTTGTGTTTTCTTGTATACTTGCAGGTATGGTATGGTAGGATGAAAACAGAAATTTTCATGCAATATCACAGGTATTTTGGCGACTGAAATGTTCATTTGGCGACTATTTTCAGTCGCCAAAACCCCTGTATTTTTGCAAATTGAAAAGCCATTTGGCGACTGATTGGCGACTGAAATCAGTCGCCAGATTGGCGACTGAATACTATGGTAGTCGCCAAAATGGCGACTGATTTCAGTCGCCAAATTGGCGACTACATAAGCTTTCAGTCGCCAATTTGAGCGATTAATTTCAGTCGCCATTTCCCCAAATTGGCGACGTTTTTTTCAGTCGCCAAATTTGGCGACTGAAAGTAGTCGCCCTAATTTTTTTTGGCGACTAATGACTGCGACTGGGTCTTGGCGACTGATTTCAGTCGCCAAATTCATTTTAGCGACTGAAATTAGTCGCCAATATCAGTCGCCTGAATGTTGTTTTCTTGTTGTGTGCTCATATACATCTGAATGTAAAGTCTTATTTGTTAGGAATTTCTAAGTGCCAAGTTTGAGGTCGCGCATAAAAGAGGAATTAGAATCTTCTCCATGTCTTTCCATCCATTTTTCCCCACACACCTATTTAATAATATACTGTATTTCTCTTTACACAATATTAACCTTTATTTCTATGTATAAATCTATAACCGTTCGATGCAGGTATAATGCAATCTGAATCGTTAATAAGAACTTACCTCTCCATTTCTTCAAAAGAAATGGATGAGAGGATCTTTTCTATACAAAAGATGCCAATTGCAAAAAGAAGTGCAAGCAAAGACTAAACTTGGTAACAATTATATGGGTAGAGAATTTCTTCACAGCTGACTACTAAGGAGTAAGAGAGCCACAACTAATTTTCCATACTAAATATAGAAAGGGAATAATAAAAATGAGATGAATTTTCAAGAAAAAAAGAATAGAGGGAGTATGTTATGAAAACACTATAAATTCTTGGAAATACAACTAATGTGAGAACAAGAAATTAGGTAAATGAATAAAAAAATATAAAGCATGTATATCCTTGATTAAATAAATAAATCTAATCTGTAACACAGGTTTGACATATGAGGTGATAAAGACGGTCATTACAATTTAGACAAAACTCAAGCTAATTAAGTCGAGCAACCAAATGAATTCTAATGTATTGGAAAACAATTGTTTGTGAACTACATTTAAGAAATTCTCTTGGAGAATGATGGGAGAAGGGTTTCAAACATTGTACCGATGAACGGTAGTCAAATAATGGGTTTACATCGTATCCATATAATATTCACCTCAAGTATCAAACTACAATAAATTCTTCATTAGCGTTGATAAATTTGATGTTCCATCAAGCTTTATCCACTACTGATGATATAAATTAATTGAATCATCACGAATTTTGCTAAAAGAGTGAAAATCATAATAATTTAGTAATTTAGAAGGCAAAAGTTAAATGTATAAAATAGTAGAGGGAAAAGTCGAGTCAAGTTGCCTTTTTTTTTAGAAATACAAAGAGCAGGCATATAAAGTAAACGTGATGCACATCGGGTATGCTTTTAGGGTATGATAGTTACTATATGATGTTGCATATACAAATTTTTATTACTTTATACTCGCCTAGAGGCACATAAAATATATTTTTTTTATTATATGACAATTACAATATTTAGATTATTTATAATGCAATTATGAAGATCGTCCCGTGCGGGCACGGGTTCAAAGCTAGTATAATATTAAAGCTGAAGCCGATGTCTCTTTTATTGGCACATGTCGCATTCAGGTTTAAGGCCTTGTTCTTTTGGACTTAAACTCAGCCCCTTTAAGTTCAGTTCAGCTCCTATAAGTTCAGTTCAGCTCCTATAAGTTCAGTTCAGTTCAGTTCAGCTCCTATAATTTCAGTTCAGCTCCTATAAGTTCAGTTCAGTTCAGCTCCTATAAGTTCAGTTCAGTTCAGTTCAGCTCTTATAAGTTCAGTTCAGAAAAATTCAATTCTTACAAATTAAGTTCAGAAAAGTTATACGGAATATATTATTTATGAAAACCGATATAAAAACATTTGACATTAATTAGTGGAATGACATTTGGTCAATTGAAAAAAAAAGTGGGTGTTAAAAAATATGCCCCGAATGTCACAAAAGTATCAAATGTCTATTATTGTTTTATACATTCACACTCCATAATTTTATAAGGATGCATACTCTTGGAATACCTATCATACAACATGACGTGAATATTAAAGGAACAGTAGATTTGGGCATGTTTGATGATAAGCGGAAAAAAACCATGTTCAAGGTACGAAACAAGATAGTAAAAAACATTTGGCGAGGTAATAGATTCGTTGTTACGAGTGATAGTGAAGATAAAAAAGAAAGTGGTGAGGAAGATGATGATATGGAAATAGATGGATAGAAAACAATGTAATATGTGATTTATTTTTTTATCGTAATGTAAACGTAGTAATCTATTTGAACAAACCAATGTACATAAATCGGAATTATGTTATTATCTTACCTTATGTTTTAGAGTATACTTTTTTTATGACAGTCCTTTCCAAAAGATAAAGATACAGATAAAGATGATGTCAACGTAGTAATCTATTTGAACAAACAATGTATATAAATCGGAATTATGTTATTATCTTACCTTATGTAATAAAGTTCAGTTTAGTAAATTTTAGATTCTATAAATTCTATTCAACTAAGTAAAATTAAGTTTAGAAAAGTTCAGATCCTATAAGTTTAGTTCAGTTCAGTTCAGCTCCTATAAGTTCAGTTCAACTCTTATAAGTTCAGTTCAGTTCAGTTCAGCTCCTATAAGTTCAGTTAAGTTCAGCTCCTATAAGTTAAGTTCAGCTCCTATAAGTTCAGTTCAATTCAGTTCAGCTCCTATAAGTTCAGTTCAGCTCCTATAAGTTCAGTTCAGCTCTTATAAGTTCAGTTCAGTTCAGTTCAGCTCTTATTCAGTCCAAAAGAACAGGGCCTAATTGTCCACGTGTCAATACAAGCTTCCTCTTAAGCAATTTCCATAGGAGCAATTAATTAATTTATTTTTCAAATATTGATTCCCTCCTAGGATTACAATTATTTCATTCCAAAAAAAAATGACAATTAAGGATTTCCTTATTTACAATTCCTTTACCCATTTATTCTCTCTTTTATCAATTGATTCCTTCCTATAATCTCGATTCTTTTTCATACCAAATCAAACCGACAACTTATTCATTTAGTCAATTAGTTGTCATCAACCATTTCCGTAATCATGGCCTATATTACTAAGCTTCTTTCTAAAACTAATGTATACCCTCCAAATTTCAGTGACAATCGTCTCTTAACTTTAATGCTTAAATCCACTATATCTATATAATAAGGCAACACATTCATATCAATAATAGTGCTTCTTTACAAACCAAACTTTATCAATGCTATTTGATAAGGAATCAAGTAAAATAAATTAAAAAATGTTTTCTTATGTCATCTTTAAAATTCAAGAAAGTATTAATAGTCCGTGATTAAGATGGGTCTTGAGAAACTAAAGTAACTTTCTACTTATTATTGCTAATATGAAGTATATTTATTTTCCCTTATAACAGGCTTTTTTCGTCTGCATTTAAGACGGTAAATTGTGACCATTTTTTTTATAAAAAGTTAACAAATAATTTCTAATAAAATGTGAACAATTTTAGCTGTAAATTTAACTACAACATTTTGTCATTACATAATTACATTTTATTTCAAAATGCGACATTTTTCAATTAAATTTCAATCGAAAACCGCCATCTAAAATGAGAATTTACTACAAAGATTAAAAAAATAATCAAAGGTGAAATCGGACCACATAAAACACACAACCCTCCATCATATGTAAGGTGGCCCACAAAAAATGTGCACGATAACAATACAATAAAATAGTTTCCTAACAAACAGAGTCACAATATACGATAAAATGCGCACGATAACAATACAGTGAAAACATACACAAAATAAGAGCCACTTTGATATACAGTCTCTGATAAAAAAAAAGGTTACGAAAAAACATATTTCCTTCGTCATGTTCATTTGTTTACCTTTACTTTTGGTACAAATTAAAAATCAAGGTGAAGAGGGGGAACTATTTGTGGATAGTGGTATTGAATGACAAGTGAACAACATTCTCATTTGAAAATACTCATCAAAAGCCTTCTCAATATAGACAGATAAACAAATGAATGTGACAAACTAAAACGGAAAAGGTAAACAAATGTCCGAGGCTGAATGAGTATACAATTGTACGAAGCAAGATTCTCAATAGTTTACTGAGATCAATAATTTTGTTCTTAAAATCATATGTAATTTGGAAAATGATAAATACAGTCCTAAGGGTTGTATTAAGGAGTTATATGAGAAAATAAATCCTTAACATTTATATTAATTGCATTGATTAATGTGTAATTTAATTCTCAATTCCTAAATTACTTACCACATTTAGAAGGTATTAAATTGCTTAAATACAACCTTTAGGGTTGTATTTAATATTATCATATAATCTTTTACAAAAGTCTTAAAATCAATAATTAAGAAGAGTACAAGTAGAAATAACCACCTAAACAAAGTTTTGATAGATTTCTGAAATGTATTATATTGCGAATACAACACCGAGTTCTAAAAAATTCACTACATCAACTTATTAGTTAGCACTACACAATTATTTTACAACCCACTATATTTAAATTTTCAAAAAAATTGTATGAATACTGTGTAATGACCGTATTTGATTCATGATGATTTATATGCAAATCAATGTTATACCCAAAAGAAAAATCAAAAAAATCATAACCTATTTTATTGGAGGTAGCACTTCCTCTATTTAGTTGGATTCCACAAGTATTTTTTAATATATGTGAGGTGTATTTTGATGAAAGGTATGGAGTCCAAGTGAATGGAGGAAGTGCCATTTTTCAGTGTTCCTTTCGGACTAAATTGTTGAGAAGACCATCTCAACCAAAACCTAATCAAATAGCCATTTTGATTCACGAACTCACGATCAATAATAACAGTGTCAAATAAACTACACAAAGGGGTAAGGAAATAATGATTTCTAAATAACTTAGTGAAAGACAGTTTCTTTCAAATTTTTGTGTCGTTTATTATATAATTAAGTACTCCCCCTCTCACGGTCATTTGTTTACCCTCACTTTTGGCACAAAGATCAAAGAAATAATATGTTACCAATATGGTTGTACTTAATGGATGACAAGTGTATAATAGTATCATTGAGAGTTCAAATTTCTCATATAAAATCTTTCCAATATAGAAAGGTAAATAAATAAATGATATACCCTAAAATGAAAAAAGGTATACAAATGGCATGGATGGAGGGAGTAAAAAAGTATGTCGCAAATTTAAAAAGTTTGTATGAATTTTTATTTCGTTCATTATTATATTATTTCTTACTTTATGACCATAAGTATAACAATAATATGAAATATATTTTTTTTCCATGGTTATAGTTTTTCTAGCAAGATAAGGCGATGAGTTGTTGTTGCTTTACTTTGAATATATACGGGGAACTTAATTTTAACAAAAATAATGTGGGAGCATAAAAAAAAAATTAACATAAATAATATTAAATGTTTCTTCAAAACAAAGAGTAATGGAAAAAAAATTATTTTGGGCCATCTTTAATTACTTCAAGTCCTTTTAAATATGGCAAAGTGTTGAATGGATTGTATACATATTTCAGAATCTTCTATATTTCTATACAGTTTTAGCTCGATTGGTGATGAAGTTGGACATTTTGTATTAAAGCTGAAAAAAAGGTTAGTCCCGTAGGTGCGGGTTAAGTGCAGGTCTCGAGGTTCTAAGAACCTAAGTCTGAACGGGTCTTCTCAGATTATCTCAATTTTTTTTTTATCATTTCTAGGACCATTATCATCAAATTACTTATACATAATGGTCAATGTTCAAGAATAAATATTCAATTCGGGTCATATCGAGTCAAGCTCATATCCTAATTCGGTGTCGGGTGTGGTATTGGGCGGGTTATTTGTGGCATATCAATATTGACAGGTCTATTTGGACTTCCATCACCCTAACCACCATGTTGTCGTAAAGTTCGTATAAGTACATAAATTAACATTTTACTGCATAGTGACGCGAAACATTGAAAAAAATATGTACCAGTAATATATTGTGATTGCGTTCCTATTCTGAATAATAGATTGGAACATTAGAAAAACAGGTAAGAATATCACGCTTTTTGTAAAGAGAATCGGTTGATAATATGTACGCAAGCCAAATGTATCTAAATTGCTAAATAAGCAATCATGACCAACAAGACACATATTATTTACACATGAAAATAATAATACTAAAGATTATTAAGAAAGGAAAATATATTATGACATGGTTCTTTTTTCTATTAATAAAGTAGGCAGTTACAAAGTAGACAGTTAATGAAATAACATCCTATTAACATTGCAATTATATAATAAGAATTAAAATTTATTTTTACATCACAATTTCCAAAGATAACCCGTGTATCACACGGGTTAAAAAGCTTTATCCACTATTGATGATATAAATTGATTGAATCAACACGAATTTTGCTAAGAGAATGAAAATCATAATAATTTAGTAATTTAGAAGGCAAAAGTTAAATGTATAAAAAAGTAGAGGGAAAAGTCGAGTCAAGTTGCCTTTTTTTTTTTTGAGAAATACAAAGAGCAGGTATATAAAGTGAACGTGATGCACATCGGGTATGCTTTTAGGGTATGATAGTTACTATATGATGTTGCATATACAAATTTTTATTACTTTATACTCGCCTGAAGGCACATAAAATGATTTTTTTTTTATTATATGACAATTACAATATTTACGTTATTTATAATGCAATTGTGAAGATCGTCCCGTGCGGGCACGGGTTCAAAGCTAGTATATCAAAAGCTTAAGATATACTAGAGTAATGTCATAACCGACTTATTTACGATACTCGACTTATGAACATCAAGCAGCACGATCAGCGGGTACTGTTACAACAGGATATGCTGGTACTGGGAAGCCTGAATCAGCGGTGAAACTTGTATTCTGTTGGGCTATGATTCTACGAACTCGAGCCTTTTTTTTCGATAATCCGCGTCTCAGGGGACAATTGCGCGTACACCTAGCCAAAATGAGTCCTTAATAGTGACCAACATATCAACATGCTTAGGAGACATCACCCTGAACTCATCAATGCACCCATGTAACTCATGTTTCACCATGCTAATCATATTTTGGAGACGCATCACTTCAGCCTCAACATCTCTTAAGAATTGTGCCTCAACAGGTGTCAACTTCCATTGTAACTCTAGAGACTGTTTGTCAGACATGTATACTTTCTGACCATCTTCTGAAACTTCTTTTCTTTGATCTCTTCTCAAAATTCGAAGGTCATGTTTTGCTCGACTGAGTTGTTTATTAAGTTCAACCAGCATGTTAAGTCGAATTTGGTTACCAGTCATTTTCACAACACCACCTGAAATAGTGAAGAAAACCAATATTTGAAACGTATTGCAAGACAAAAGCCCGACAATTAGACACCCACAATGGAGAAGAGAAACAAACTATTATCCCACCATAGACACCCACAATGGAGAAGAGAAACAAACTAATATCTCACCATACAACAAACACACTGGATTAATCTATTAAATGAACATATTATATAAAAATCTTAAAATCAAAAGAATTTAGCAAGATTAAACAACAAAGGAAGGATGATTCACCATATGAAACAACAAAAATAATATCGATATTACCAAGAAGAGAAATGAAAGAATGACAGATGTGTATTTAATTGAACATATGAAACAAACAGTTGTATTTTTCACGTGGCTAATCAAATTTTAGCCACGAATATTAAATACTCGTGGCTAATCAAATTTTAGCCACGAACTTTAAATATCCGTGGCATGAATCGTGGCGCAAGTGTCAATTTGTTGTTCTGTATGTTAAATTAAATACAACTGTGTATGATCCTGGTTTCCCAGTACCCGCTGATCCAGGCTTCCCAGTACCCACTGATCATGATGAGTCAAATCTCTCTCACAAAAAGCAAATGGTAAGGCAAGTGGGGTGCTCCATTTGCACCCCACTTGCTCTTTGTGAGGGGGAATTGACATGTCGCAAGTTTGTGACGGGTCGATCCGTCACAAATGAGAATTTGTGATTAAATTAATGGGATTGTAGTGTAAGTAAAATAAGAGGTAGGATTTGTGAAGGAAGTAACTCTCAAGAGTAAAAAACACATGCCTTTACACGAATGCTCTTGTACTTGTACTTGAAAATTACCGTAAATTCGTAAATAATTATCCGAGCACTCTCTACTACCTAAACTTACATTACATTATATCGAGCTTTATAAAAAAGAACTTACTGATTTATAGGCACAATTAACATTTTATTCTCCTGATTACTTCATCTCCAGCACCAGTCAAAATTGCTCCCTCCACAACATTGGGTTTGTTTTGAAACTCTAAAGATTGATGATCAAATATGATAACGTTGTTTTGATTTTTTGTCAGACCAGTGAGTTGAAACTCTAAAGATTGATGATCAGACATGATAAGCGCCACCTTGATGTCTTGCACGCCATAAAAGATTCTTGCTGAGTTGAAAGCTCTTTTGCGAGGTTTTGACGATGAGTTTCGGGTGTTAACACCTCGTCACCTTGATGTCTTGCACGCCATAAAAGATTCTTGCTGGGTTGGAACACGGGCTATACTTCCATGGGATGCTGATGAAAGTACCCGGTCATATGTTAATAGGTGGCTACAAACTCATCGGTATTTAGGATACACAGTCCTCTTTGAGCTAGCACCAGCTGCTGTCCCGGCGCCTGGAGTTGTTGTTGATGGAGTTGGAGTGTAATACCCCGAATAAAATAAACTTGAAAATATATATAATAATAGGACTATCCGAGACGCTGTAGAATAAACTCGTATAAAGTAAATATGTCAAGACAAGTATAAAAAGTAACCCGTTTAATTTTCTTATGACGTAAATTTTATAAGATAACTATTAAAAAGAAAAAGAAAAAAAAACTAAAAACTAAAATCATTGTGCAAAGCCACGTAACAACACATGGGTGACTCACCAATTGCGTATACACCTAGAGTTCCTAGACTACATGCAAAATCAGAATACTTACATGGAAAACCAAGAGAAAAGCAAAAAAATGATGTGAGGGAGATTAGGAGAAGAAAAAATGATACTAGTGACTATTCAACAACTAAGCCGGGTATTTCTTAAACTAGCGATTCGTACGTACCCGTATCAATCTTTACCATAAGGTATGATTTCGGGATCCTTCGTCGTTATAAGTATTTACTTACCGACTTATACATAAACAAAATAGGAGGATAGTATAAGTATCCGTAATTTTTATATTAGAACCATAGATATAATGCTAGTATGATCTCGAGACCCTTCGTCGATATAATTAATTATTTATCGTCTTATTACGTAAATGAATAGGAGGATAGTACGTATAAGAAGTTGCTCATATTATTGTCACCGTAAGTTTTGTATTAGAACCGTTATAATGCTAATATAATTTTGAACCCTTATAGCCGAAATAAAATGATAGTATCCGTATTGAGTTTAAAATTGTTTATAGCAATTGGACCGAGAAGTTTATATTAATGACGTTATGCTGCTCACGTGTATAATAATGTAAAAGACACAATTAGAATAACTTGGAACAAATAGTACGTGTTACTGTTAACTGGTTATGCCCTCCTCCCAACTTAATGAATAATTTCACTATCTATAATGAAAACAAATTTAGAAAATGATCTACATACAATTATACGAGAATGAAAAGGGCTAAATAGCCTAATTATATACTCCTAGTTAGTACATAGGAGAAGAAATAAGAAGGGACAAAAAGTGAAATAAATAAGATAAAGCACAGTAGATAAGAGACATGCTCTACTATTAAAAAGAGATGACATTATACTAACTGTTATAATATTTTAATTGTCGAATTCATATTATTGTTCTTTTATCGGTTGCATATTATATTAACGTCTTAGATGTTATAATGTTTGCCATGATGTCATGTTGGTACTGTTGTCATAATGCATAATTGGCCAATTGTAGCATTCGGGATACGATTATTGGTTTGAGATGACATTACCAGGGAAACCAAAACTGTGTACACAGTAGGGGCGTTGGCTCCATATGAATTAAAGGAGCGTTGGCTCCAGGGGCGTTGGCTCCATATGAATTAAAGGAGCGTTGGCTCCAGGGGCGTTGGCTCCATATGAATTAAAGGAGCGTTGGCTCCACGTGAATTAAAGGAGCGTTGGCTCCAGGGGCGTTGGCTCCATGTGAAAAGTAATGTCTCTCCCTTCAGTAATGGTATACCGGTATTTATTAATATGATATGAATATATGTTTATATATATATATCTATCTTGTTGGTATTGAAGTGATAAATGGCAAAATGTTTGGATGAGTGGATGACTTACCAGTCACGGTAAGGTAAGCTCGTACTCTGACATAATGAAGATAATTCTTCATGAATAAAGGAAACTGTAATGTCTAATGTTCGGTAATAGTAGACCGACACTAATGTGATCTGAATACGTGTGATGAGAATAAGAAATGAAATAAAGGTTTGGATACCTGACTGGGTTATGACAGGAAATATTGTATGCTGGTAAGTTATTATACTCGGAGATGTGATAATTAAGAGAAATAATGAATAAAGAAAATGACATAAGGTCGGTGGAGGCAACCGGAGTCATACTCAGCCTGTGGTTGGCTGATCCCGTTAATTTTATGTATTTTTCAGGTACAAGTATCAGAGGGGGTTAAGAGTGAGAAACTCCATACAGAAGACGAGACTTATAAGATGTTTAATTAGATAAATAGAGTTTGTAGTTTTATTTTTATAAGTGTATTTATTTTATTGTATAAGCCTTGTATTTTCCGGAGGGAAAATACGGCGGTGACGCCCTGTAATTCCGCTGCTGTCTATTATTAATATAAAGAGCTATTTTGAGCTACCTGCCTGTTTTTGGGGGCGTTACAGATTGGTATCAGAGCGACCCTGCAACCGCGTATTGAGCCTTCGGCCATGCGTCTAGCGGGGAAAGATTTTAGGGTTAGTTAGAATATAAATAAATATAAAATAAAAATATGAATCTAGTGAGAGTTGGGTAGATTTATAATTATGGGTAGATTAGATACGATGGGGCTTTAGTTTTATACTAAAAGTTATATTATATGCCTTGTCCTTACACTGAAGCATATTATGTGTATGATCTTTTGAATTTTGATAAGCGCATATGGAAATGTTGGTAAGTAAAGTAAGCTATGTTAGTGTAAATATAGAATCTTTAAGGAAGACCAAGCTGATGTGAATATGAAAATAAGCTAACGATGAAATTATGCGGCACCATACGGGAAAGTGCCAAATATAACTGAGGAAAAAAAAAAATCGTAATTTCAGGGAATTTATCGAAAAAAAAATAAGTGTCTCAAGAAATTAAAAGTAGAGGTTAAGTATGACGACTTTGAACGTATATCCGTAACGATGTTTAGGAAAAAATTATAATTACATAAATTAGTTTACGAGCTTATATTCTATATTGTAATATTTCAAATTATAACTATTATTGCTACACAAAAAGGAAAAGTAAATAAAACTTGAGATGACTTTGTGAATATAAAGGAGTTTTTGTGCCACTTGATCACGGGATGAGACGTTTTGGTGAAAGGAGGCAACCGTGTGGGGTTAGGGACTTAGGGTTACAGTCCTCTTTTTAAATTTATCTAATTATCCGTACTATCTTACATCATCCTATTCAGGATATTTTAACTTTAGAATTTTGATTTTTTGTCGTTTCCTCTATTTAGTTGATAATACTATCTCAGCATTTTGATATTTGTTATTCAAACTGTTTCTCGTATCACGAAGGTTTCTAATTAGTTCAAGTTTGGGTTTGGAAATTCTAAAAAATTTATGTTGTACTTTGAAAAAAAAAATAAAAAAATTTAACTTTACAAGGATTTTGAAAAATGAACTTTTCATTTTAATTTGGCGTTGGGCGGTAGTGGGATCTTAGGACTTGTTATTGGAGACGTCTAATAACAAGTCAAGTGCCTACATACTAATGTATGATTTAAATTCGTTTTTGATTTGGATTGCTCGAATTCTTGTTCGCGACAGGAATTCTTGTGTTCCATTACATAAAACTTTTACTCATTTTATATATGTGCTCAAAAGACTTTTTTTAAATTGGATTCTTATAGCTTACTTGAGTTGCGAGAACGATGTTTTAACTTTCCATTTTCTATTTGCAAGTTTCAGGACGAAACTTATTTGCAAGTCTCTCGGCTCCCCACCAATTTCATGTAAACTTTTCATTTTATATTAATGAAAGCTGCGCGCATTATAATAATAATAATAATAATAATAATAATAATAATAATAAATATTTCCTTTAATCGTAATAATATAATTAAATAAATATATTAAACATAAATATAATAATATAAAGAATAATTATAACGGTGATATAATAAAAATAAAATAATTTTTTAAAAATATAAGTATAATAATAATAACAATATTAAATGAATTAACTTAATAATAAGAATGATAAGAATAATAATCATAATAATGTTGCCGAATAAAATAAACTTGAAAATATATATAATAATAGGACTATCCGAGACGCTGTAGAATAAACTCGTATAAAGTAAATATGTCAAGACAAGTATAAAAAGTAACCCGTTTAATTTTCTTATGACGTAAATTTTATAAGATAACTATTAAAAAGAAAAAGAAAAAAAAAACTAAAAACTAAAATCATTGTGCAAAGCCACGTAACAACACATGGGTGACTCACCAATTGCGTATACACCTAGAGTTCATAGACTACATGCAAAATCAGAATACTTACATGGAAAACCAAGAGAAAAGCAAAAAAATGATGTGAGGGAGATTAGGAGAAGAAAAAATGATACTAGTGACTATTCAACAACTAAGCCGGGTATTTCTTAAACTAGCGATTCGTACGTACCCGTATCAATCTTTACCATAAGGTATGATTTCGGGATCCTTCGTCGTTATAAGTATTTACTTACCGACTTATACATAAACAAAATAGGAGGATAGTATAAGTATCCGTAATTTTTATATTAGAACCATAGATATAATGCTAGCATGATCTCGAGACCCTTTGTCGATATAATTAATTATTTATCGTCTTATTACGTAAATGAATAGGAGGATAGTACGTATAAGAAGTTGATCAAATTATTGTCACCGTAAGTTTTGTATTAGAACCGTTATAATGCTAATATAATTTTGAACCCTTATAGCCGAAATAAAATGATAGTATCCGTATTGAGTTTAAAATTGTTTATAGCAATTGGACCGAGAAGTTTATATTAATGACGTTATGCTGCTCACGTGTATAATAATGTAAAAGACACAATTAGAATAACTTGGAACAAATAGTACGTGTTACTGTTAACTGGTTATGCCCTCCTCCCAACTTAATGAATAATCTATATTTAAGAAAGCAACAACCACAGAGCTGACGTGTCAGCCTGTGGTTGAAAGTCAACAATTCAATCTTACTTTTGCTTTTGCAGATTTTAAGGAGCCACGTTCAATGGCACAATTAAATTAAAAATCTGCTAATAACAACATGATTTCATTGAGGCTTATCTGAGAACTATATTATTAAAATTCATCAAGATTAAAATTAAAAATAGACAAATTACCTTAAACAACACAATGAAACATAAAAGAAAAAAGGACTTAAAAATTAAAACATACATAGTGTATAAAAAAGGATTACTTACCGATTTTAATGTTAAAAAATAGTCCTAAAAACCATTAATACAAAAAAAATGACTTGAAACAATGAAAAAGAAGAAAAATTACATAAAAACGAATGGAAGACGTTTATAATAAATCAATCATTAGATTTAAAAAGTTCGTGAGAAAAAACACGCATAAATAATTTTTCAAATATAAGATTCAAAATAATTAATAATTTGTTTTTTAAAATTGCAAAAAAAAGAAATACCAGTAACTTTTCGATTTGAAAAGAAGCCTAAACTCATAAACACTGAAAAAAACTTTGTGGCACGTGGATTGAATAATACGAATTTGTTATATATATATTGATTTTGATGTTGCATGTTAAAAGACATCAAATTTTAATGCTTTCTTCAAACTATCAAAAACTATGAAAATTTGTGGGTTGGAAGAGAAAGAGGGCTTTGGCCTTTGAGTTTGAGCAGAATTAATTTGAAGTAATAGGATGAATGAGAAGAGTGATATGATTTGGAAGAGAAAGATGGATGAAGGATTGAGTATCGCCGTATCGGTATGCAGTATGCTAGGGTTTTATTTGTATATTGGGATACAAATTTGGCTTAAGTTTGATGGAGTAAATTATATTAATGGATATGAGCCAATTATTACTTATTAGCCACTGTTTTGTTTTCAAATTCGGGTTAAAGATTAGTCGGTTTATAATTTGCACCGGTTTAACACTATTCTTTTGAGATTAAATATACCCAAGTCTCATTGATAACATACACTTTTCGACTTTTTGTCACAAGCTGAAAACGGGTCAAATGTCATCATCCTACTTTATTAAAACAACAACCCCAAATCTTATGTGTCAAGCTCACCATAAAAGTAGGAAGTGGAAAAGTCAACAATTTTTTTGTTAATTATTTACTTGAAAACTTACCTTACATGAATAAAAGCACCACTAACTACTCAATAAAGACAAACTACATTCAAATTTTACATTTATTTCGAAACAATTTCTAAACTATTTACATGAATTTATAATTTAGAAAAATTACATGATTAGATAAATACTACGGAGTATAATTTACAGTCTTTATATTCAACTTGATAATTAAAAAAATCAAAATTTGCAAAAAAAGAAAAATTGTTGAGACGTTTTTTTTCTAACAATTATATCGAGCACATGCAAAACATATATGACAAATAAAAAATATACAATAATTGTTATTCGGCTACATATAGAAACCTTACCAACATATTTGAGCCCATGAAAATATATTTGATATAATTACATAAATCTATTTATAAATCATGTACATACGACGATATGTTTATGGAAAGATAGAGATAAAGATGGTCCTGGTATGTAAATCGGCTTATATTTGATTTATGAACAAATTTTTTTTAGATATTTTGGCCTTTTGGAAACTACAAATTTTTTAATGGTGGATATGAGAGTTGATAAATGGTGATAATTGGTGGGGTTGGTTTTCGAGTGTTTAAATGAAGACTGTTATAGGGTCACTAGCTAAGAGCACAAATACTATCTGTCTTGAGTTTAAGACGGGTTAATTCTTATCATATGGTGGTTATAGAAAAGTAAGTTTTGATATTTTTTCAGACAATAAGAGGGGTGATTTGTATGTTTTTTGAACCGTCTTAAACTTAAGACGAATAATGTCCATCTTAAATGAGAATTTAGGTAATAGGGTTTGTTTAGGGTGATGTTACGGGCCAATAGTTACAATGTATATCAGTATATGGACTTATTGTATACCCTTTCCTCGGAGTAACTTCGACCCAATACGCCACTTTGTAAAAATCTTGGTGAGTTTGTTTCTCAATTAATTTAATTATTTATTGAATACTCTTTGAAAACATGCACGGGTTTTATTAAATGAAAATCAGGTATCACCATTTGCACGGGTTTGTAACTATTCAAATGGGGTCAAAATTTTCATTTTAATTATGCACAGATTAAAATTTTCATTTTGTCCAACGTAATGCTTTTCAAAACATAGACAAGTTTAACTAACTAAAACATGCTAAACAATTTGCACGGGTCGACAATTATTCAAACCGGGTTTTAATGATGTATATGAAGTAACAAGAAAAAGTAGAAACTCAAATTTAGCTAACCAGTGAAAATATTGTACAACAACGACTCAGTTGATATACCCTAAAGCTAGCATCATTTATGCTAATTACTATTGACATTTATAATTCAAATTTAAAATCTTAAATATAAATTCATAACTTTACAACTTTAATTTTTAATAACGAAAGTTCGAAACAACATACCCGTGCAATTTGCACGGGTTTAAAACTAGTTTCACTATCTATAATGAAAACAAATTTAGAAAATGATCTACATACAATTATACGAGAATGAAAAGGGCTAAATAGCCTAATTATATACTCCTAGTTAGTACATAGGAGAAGAAATAAGAAGGGACAAAAAGTGAAATAAATAAGATAAAGCACAGTAGATAAGAGAGACATGCTCTACTATTAAAAAGAGATGACATTATACTAACTGTTATAATATTTTAATTGTCGAATTCATATTATTGTTATTTTATCGGTTGCATATTATATTAACGTCTTAGATGTTATAATGTTTGCCATGATGTCATGTTGGTACTGTTATCATAATGCATAATTGGCCAATTGTAGCATTCGGGATACGATTATTGGTTTGAGATGACATTACCAGGGAAACCAAAACTGTGTACACAGTAGGGGCATTGGCTCCATATGAATTAAAGGAGCGTTGGCTCCATATGAATTAAAGGAGCGTTGGCTCCACGTGAATTAAAGGAGCGTTGGCTCCAGGGGCGTTGGCTCCATGTGAAAAGTAATGTCTCTCCCTTCAGTAATGGTATACCGGTATTTATTAATATGATATGAATATATGTTTATATATATACTAGTTGTTGTACGACGCGCTTCGCGCGCCGTACCCCAAGATATTTACACTAACGTAGATTTATTTCTTGAGCGTTGCGACTTGTGAGGTCACTACAAGAAACACTTAATTTAGACCTTTTCTTGCAATCGCTAGAAAAAGGGGGACAAAATGCAAATTTGGGGTCACAATTATCTCGGAGATTTCGTTCGAATGAAAGATTGGATCCACATTTATCAAAATTGTAACTAATTTATTACAAATCCAATGTTTCTTTTTCTAGTGATGTAATTGGGAGTAAAAAAAAAGGCTACAACTTTTACCATGGTATAAAATAGCTTAAATTTTGGCATTCACTATCATTAACAACAACTAAGTTTAAATTACATCAAATGTTGTAATTTATATGCTATAGGTAGAGTAGAAACCAATTAAGCCTCCAACTAAAAGACGTAAAATTTGTTAACCGCAATTTTGCGGCCTCCATCCCTCCTCTTTTTCTCTCATTTTCCACCTGGCTTCCACATCGACTTCATCATGCTTGTCTCTTACGTTTCATGACTTCCACATCAACTTCATCATGCTTGTCTCTTACGTACTACGGGTAACCTGCAACATGCCTTGGACATTTCGACATTTTAGTTACATATGAATAACCCCAAGACAACACAATTAATGTGAAACTCTCAAAAGCCTTTATACAAACATCATAACAAGATTTCATTGCATTTCAATAATCTTTCCCTTTTCTCCAATTAAGAATTTATGCCAACATCAGGCAAAGCAACTATTAATCTCAACTTAACAAAATCACTTTACGAAAAACAATCCACCAAAAAGACTCCAAAGCAAACAGAATACACTGTATTTAACTCTGATAACCAACACAATCCATTAAACAATAGTGATTGAAGGAGCAAGGACTACGAAAAAAATGGTGGCAAGCCAACAAATTGAAGGATTAAAGTGAAGGAGCATAAGAAAGAGAAAGAGACAGTAGAAAAGGTGTCACTCAAAGAGGACATAGCAATTAGGCCGATTCATTGGTACTTGGAATGAGTGGGGAACTCAGTTTCTTGGTCAGTTTCTTGGAGTAAGCTTGAAGTGTACCAAAGGAGCACATGTTCCAATGTAGCGATCCTGAATGTAATTCCCAGAAACGGTGAGTGCATTAGGAAACATTAGAGTATTTTGCTGCAATATTTCTTAAGTTTTAACTGAAGATCTTGAATACATTTGTTATATCATTTAAAATCTTAAGCATACAAAAAAGAACACTTTTGGTTCAGCCTAAATTTAGGGCTACTACAAGAGAAGAAAACAAACCACCACAAGATAAGAGTGAAAACAAGTCTATAAAAAATCATAAGTATAACAAGCTCCAAATCAACGGTGGAACCAGGATTTACCGTTAGGGGGCAAACAGTTTTAAGGGGGCGAATTACTGATTGAATAAAGTAAATTCGAAAGAAAAGAAAAAAGTCTGTTATATTAACTATAAATCGCAATATTCCAGCAAGTTCGTGAGATAACATTTGTTAATGGCACCTGCTGGAGTTCCAGAGGATAATGACCCAAACAATAACCCATCCGACGTGCCCCAAAACAAATTAACTTAAGTTATCATGGCAAATAATGTACATTCAGCAATATTATTGACGGTTGCTATCATGAAACATTTGTAGACCGGCCTATTAGACTGGAAATTCCTACGCCGATTCCCTTGCGAACTTGTAAGCCTACTCTTGGCAGCCTTAAATTAAAAAACCAAGCATAATTGATCTTTTTCACTGTGTGTCGCCAGCTTCATTTAAAAATCTAAATCACATTCACATTTGTGTTAAAATAAAATGCTCTTAGCAAAGCAACTAACTCACCGTTGCAATAACTTTACGAAATCTATAGTTTGAGCAGCAGTTCTCTCCTGTGTTACTCCGACTCTCCGACACTGTGTCGTGTCTGACACGTGTCGGAGTGTCGGACATGGTATTGTGGGTGAATTTTCCTATTTTGTGGTCTAAATTGAAGTGTTGAAGTGTCGGACACTGACACGCGTCTAGCACGCGACACGAGAAGTGTCGGAGTAACATATGTTCTCTCTAAGCATCAGAACCCTGGCAACAGAAAGAAATACGGATTACTAACCAGCTGCGTAGACCAAACACAATCACATAGAATTTATTTGACTTAACAGACCTACGAGGGCTCTTGATGATCATTAGCTTGTGAATTGTGCATGGGTTGCCAAGATTTACCGTTATTACATTAATAATTTACAGTCGCAAAGTACTAAAAAGCCCTACACCTGCTATAAAATTGGCCATATCTTATTTCATTGTTCCTCCTCGCCTCAAAATTAATCCGAACAAATTATTACCTTCTTTCTCATTTTAGCAAGCTAAAAAAATCTGAGAATCAAGTAACACACCTACATAATTAAGCATCATCTTGTGCACCATAGTAAATGTTTCTCAACTCTCTGTACTTCTTTTGCTTGATAAGGGGTAGAGCAAATAATCTATCCATCTTCCTTTATAAAATGGGATATATGGAATATAAAGTTACCCAATGAGCTTAGTATTATACCGACCTTCTCTTGTTCATCAATTAATGGTCCGACCAATTCTGTGAGTTTTAACAGAGTCCATGCTCTGCGGCATGCGCCTAACCCGAAAATCACATTCTAAAATCCATTAAGGGGTGTAAGAAGATGATGTTGGTGTGTTCTGTATCATAGAGATCTCACATGGATGAACCCAAAACAAACAACCCCCAAAGATTGAAAACCATTATTTTGATGCTAAAATATTAACCAAATACCACAGCTCTTAGTACCAATTACAATCTAGGACTGTGTCGTGCTAATGTGAGACCACCATGTTTAGCTATAAAGCCCTATCCTTACACCCATAACTTACAGAGTAATTACCCTATTAGTTCTCATATGAGAATGTGTCATGATAATATATTAATCATTATCTATAAGAGTGGTTGCGTCAACGTAATCTGATACAACAAGATAGCCTTTAGAGGCATCTCGCCAAAAGAAAGGAACATTGCTATCCTAAAGGTAAAGATTGAGAATGTTCGTATTTTTCAGATAACCGAAACTAAGAAACATCTTAATTCATGATTTTTGATATAAAATCAGTAGGTCCAACTTCCACTTGTATCCTTGCACGAGTATTCACTCGATTGAAAACCAACCACGGAAGCAAGATATGAAGCCCTGGTTCAGTCCTAACAACCGTCTAGGTGAATATACAGAAGATACATCATAAGCCAAGAAAGGAATAAAGAAGATATATCATAAACAAAGAAAGGAATAATGAAAAGCACTTTGAAATAAGTTCGGTGAAAATACACCTAAACATAGACGATCCCAAGTCATACGCTGTACCGAAAGCTTTCTATTGTGGAGAGCCACAAATATCCAAATCCCAGAAAGGAATTACAAGTATAAAGACGTGTAAAAGACCCAACAAAG
Source organism: Heliosperma pusillum (assembly GCA_022085475.1). Lineage (NCBI taxonomy): Eukaryota > Viridiplantae > Streptophyta > Magnoliopsida > Caryophyllales > Caryophyllaceae > Heliosperma > Heliosperma pusillum. Next base: position 269,105 of record JAIUZE010000112.1, read on the forward strand.
AAATTCAAATGTAACTGTTCATTTTGAATACTAACTTTTTTACTTTTTAGCAAGGCGTGTAGATACGAGTAACGAAATTCTAATTTTCTTAATTCTTCTAACGTTTTCTGAGGCTCCAACTTTTCCAATATATGAGACAACATCCCTTGTTCCTTTTTAACTTCACAAAATTCATAATCTTATTGTCTAAGATCCTCTGAACCTCATCCTGCTCATTTTTATCCCTTAAAAACGTACCCTTGCTTATCATCTCATAGACAAACTTTAATTTCGTTCCAACCGATCCCTATATTCTTCTTTTCAGAGGTGACACATTCCCCCAAATTTCATCCAACTTACGTTTCAAATCCCTAGCTCTCAAGTCTAAATTTCAACGCCTTCAAACTTCATTTCTCCTCAATAATTCCCTTATTCTTTCAGTCTTGCCTTTGCCTTCTTCTTACGAACCAAACTTTCAAATTCTCTCCTCCGCCTTCCTCTCCTCCAAAACCGCCCTAAATATCTTTCCAGCCCTTACAATTCAAACACAAATTCGTCATTTGTCTTACCTAACGTTGAAAAACTTCCCTCGCCTATGCCTCAATCTCTCTCAATCCCTTCACAACCCTATTCAACCAACACAACTCCTTCCCAAATTCCTTGAAGAGGCAAAAATCTTTTAAACCCAAAGCTAATGGATGACACATAAGTTCCCAAAATTTTACACATTGACAGCTTGTGATGTTCAGAAAGTGGGTTATGTGTTTCAGGTGTAGGTTATGTGTTCAAGAAATAGGGTCTGGGCACTTATCATTGAGGGATCAAGAGGTACATGATCAAGGCCAAACTACCAAGGATAGAACCGAGAAACTAAACTTGATTTGAGTATAAAACAGTTACACGAAAACATGTGACAACAAAGTAAGTGGTTCACAAACTTAACACCAAGACAAGTGCCTGGAAAAACAAATTTGATCTCATGACTAAGGAAGACAAAAACTTGCGGTAATAAAGGAAGAGGTAAAGTAATGTGAAATAATTACTCACGGGCTCGAGAGAGCAGGCAAACTCTCCATTAAAGAGGAAGTTCTCCACTCAAATTGTTGCTCCTAAGTCCCTGTACAAGGAAAGTTATGTTGTGTTAACTAACAAGGCTACTGACCAAAGCAAATAATGCACATTTATTAGGGAATTTTGTCACCTTATCCATTTTCAAAATTAAGCAATTTCAACCATAAGTAGTTAACAAAAGCATTTTTCGTTCGCCCTGTGCTCCATGAAACGATTAAAACTTTGTAGATATTACTGTATACGTCTAATTCTGAAGATTGAAGCCAAGAGAAACATACATACTGAAAACCAATAGATAAGGCTCTTATTTACAACGATCAAAAGAGAAAAAAAAAATTCAACAAAAAGCCTACCCACAAAGACACATTTATGCAAGTCCATATTGTAATTAGCGGTATCTTTAAAGTCCAACAAAAACAAAGAATAATAACAAAAAGGAAAAAATCTCCCTGTTTTGAATCCCAGGATTGCGGATTGCCTTAGCACTCAGGGAAACCCTTGTGATCATGTTACTCCCAAGGTTCCTAACTATTAAGAAAAATCCTAGAAAAAAGACCAAAAAGCTAAAAAACGTTGTTTGCTGAGCCTTTTAATCGAATGTTTAAATATTAAAATAATCCGGCATTCAAGCATTCAAACCAGTTGTGAACCCTTCAGCTCAATGAAAAAAGGCGATTGTTGGTGACAGCTTAATGAATCAGACTTCGATAAGTAAGTCGAATTGAATAGAACCCCTAAATTTATAAACCTAATAATTAAGTACCTATTATCGATGAGGGGCCGACTGGAACGAGACACCATTGATAAAAGGCGGTATTATTGAAGTACGAGATCTGGTGATAGGAGAGCTGGGTGGTGTCTGATGATGGCGATTTACAATGGTGGATCATCAGGATAAAAAAAAATAAAAATATGAGAGCATGAAAAGGAGGAATAAAGAAGGGAAGGTGATGATAAGAGAAAATGATTGGGAAGAAAAGAGGGCGGTGAAATAAAGGTTTAATTGGCACCAGGAAAGCATGAGCCCAAGCACACATGGAGGCCCAACAATAACACAGCCCAACGAAGGGCAATTCGCTACACTGTTCATTTTGAACAGTAACATACCTTACCCACTTTTTAGTAAGGTGGGTAGATTTCCTATGTATCTTTGATTCAGTTTTGCATAATACTCCATGTCACCCAAAAAAAAAATTTACTCTATCATTATCAATCATTTACTTACTTTTTATATTATTAAAGATAAACAAATGATTGGGAGGTTGAGACGAATTTATTATTAGTATTATACGGAGTATGTTCATAGTATATTAATTTTTTTGATGATATGTGCATCGACACTTTTAATTAGTATTAAAACTGTTTGAACTGAAATTAATAGATCTGATTAAAACTGATCTAAACAAAACTTATTGAAAATTGAAATAAACTTTCAATTGCAAAAACGAACCTAATAGTAATAATAACTTTAATGTTCTTGATATAATTGGTAGAAATGTGACTTTTAGCTCGTTAGTACTAAAAAGCCCTACACCTGCTATAAAATTGGCCATATCTTATTTCATTGTTCCTCCTCGCCTCAAAATTAATCCGAACAAATTATTACCTTCTTTCTCATTTTAGCAAGCTAAAAAAATCTGAGAATCAAGTAACACACCTACATAATTAAGCATCATCTTGTGCACCATAGTAAATGTTTCTCAACTCTCTGTACTTCTTTTGCTTGATAAGGGGTAGAGCAAATAATCTATCCATCTTCCTTTATAAAATGGGATATATGGAATATAAAGTTACCCAATGAGCTTAGTATTATACCGACCTTCTCTTGTTCATCAATTAATGGTCCGACCAATTCTGTGAGTTTTAACAGAGTCCATGCTCTGCGGCATGCGCCTAACCCGAAAATCACATTCTAAAATCCATTAAGGGGTGTAAGAAGATGATGTTGGTGTGTTCTGTATCATAGAGATCTCACATGGATGAACCCAAAACAAACAACCCCCAAAGATTGAAAACCATTATTTTGATGCTAAAATATTAACCAAATACCACAGCTCTTAGTACCAATTACAATCTAGGACTGTGTCGTGCTAATGTGAGACCACCATGTTTAGCTATAAAGCCCTATCCTTACACCCATAACTTACAGAGTAATTACCCTATTAGTTCTCATATGAGAATGTGTCATGATAATATATTAATCATTATCTATAAGAGTGGTTGCGTCAACGTAATCTGATACAACAAGATAGCCTTTAGAGGCATCTCGCCAAAAGAAAGGAACATTGCTATCCTAAAGGTAAAGATTGAGAATGTTCGTATTTTTCAGATAACCGAAACTAAGAAACATCTTAATTCATGATTTTTGATATAAAATCAGTAGGTCCAACTTCCACTTGTATCCTTGCACGAGTATTCACTCGATTGAAAACCAACCACGGAAGCAAGATATGAAGCCCTGGTTCAGTCCTAACAACCGTCTAGGTGAATATACAGAAGATACATCATAAGCCAAGAAAGGAATAAAGAAGATATATCATAAACAAAGAAAGGAATAATGAAAAGCACTTTGAAATAAGTTCGGTGAAAATACACCTAAACATAGACGATCCCAAGTCATACGCTGTACCGAAAGCTTTCTATTGTGGAGAGCCACAAATATCCAAATCCCAGAAAGGAATTACAAGTATAAAGACGTGTAAAAGACCCAACAAAGAAATTCAAATGTAACTGTTCATTTTGAATACTAACTTTTTTACTTTTTAGCAAGGCGTGTAGATACGAGTAACGAAATTCTAATTTTCTTAATTCTTCTAACGTTTTCTGAGGCTCCAACTTTTCCAATATATGAGACAACATCCCTTGTTCCTTTTTAACTTCACAAAATTCATAATCTTATTGTCTAAGATCCTCTGAACCTCATCCTGCTCATTTTTATCCCTTAAAAACGTACCCTTGCTTATCATCTCATAGACAAACTTTAATTTCGTTCCAACCGATCCCTATATTCTTCTTTTCAGAGGTGACACATTCCCCCAAATTTCATCCAACTTACGTTTCAAATCCCTAGCTCTCAAGTCTAAATTTCAACGCCTTCAAACTTCATTTCTCCTCAATAATTCCCTTATTCTTTCAGTCTTGCCTTTGCCTTCTTCTTACGAACCAAACTTTCAAATTCTCTCCTCCGCCTTCCTCTCCTCCAAAACCGCCCTAAATATCTTTCCAGCCCTTACAATTCAAACACAAATTCGTCATTTGTCTTACCTAACGTTGAAAAACTTCCCTCGCCTATGCCTCAATCTCTCTCAATCCCTTCACAACCCTATTCAACCAACACAACTCCTTCCCAAATTCCTTGAAGAGGCAAAAATCTTTTAAACCCAAAGCTAATGGATGACACATAAGTTCCCAAAATTTTACACATTGACAGCTTGTGATGTTCAGAAAGTGGGTTATGTGTTTCAGGTGTAGGTTATGTGTTCAAGAAATAGGGTCTGGGCACTTATCATTGAGGGATCAAGAGGTACATGATCAAGGCCAAACTACCAAGGATAGAACCGAGAAACTAAACTTGATTTGAGTATAAAACAGTTACACGAAAACATGTGACAACAAAGTAAGTGGTTCACAAACTTAACACCAAGACAAGTGCCTGGAAAAACAAATTTGATCTCATGACTAAGGAAGACAAAAACTTGCGGTAATAAAGGAAGAGGTAAAGTAATGTGAAATAATTACTCACGGGCTCGAGAGAGCAGGCAAACTCTCCATTAAAGAGGAAGTTCTCCACTCAAATTGTTGCTCCTAAGTCCCTGTACAAGGAAAGTTATGTTGTGTTAACTAACAAGGCTACTGACCAAAGCAAATAATGCACATTTATTAGGGAATTTTGTCACCTTATCCATTTTCAAAATTAAGCAATTTCAACCATAAGTAGTTAACAAAAGCATTTTTCGTTCGCCCTGTGCTCCATGAAACGATTAAAACTTTGTAGATATTACTGTATACGTCTAATTCTGAAGATTGAAGCCAAGAGAAACATACATACTGAAAACCAATAGATAAGGCTCTTATTTACAACGATCAAAAGAGAAAAAAAAAATTCAACAAAAAGCCTACCCACAAAGACACATTTATGCAAGTCCATATTGTAATTAGCGGTATCTTTAAAGTCCAACAAAAACAAAGAATAATAACAAAAAGGAAAAAATCTCCCTGTTTTGAATCCCAGGATTGCGGATTGCCTTAGCACTCAGGGAAACCCTTGTGATCATGTTACTCCCAAGGTTCCTAACTATTAAGAAAAATCCTAGAAAAAAGACCAAAAAGCTAAAAAACGTTGTTTGCTGAGCCTTTTAATCGAATGTTTAAATATTAAAATAATCCGGCATTCAAGCATTCAAACCAGTTGTGAACCCTTCAGCTCAATGAAAAAAGGCGATTGTTGGTGACAGCTTAATGAATCAGACTTCGATAAGTAAGTCGAATTGAATAGAACCCCTAAATTGATAAACCTAATAATTAAGTACCTATTATCGATGAGGGGCCGACTGGAACGAGACACCGTTGATAAAAGGCGGCATTATTGAAGTACGAGATCTGGTGATAGGAGAGCTGGGTGGTGTCTGATGATGGCGATTTACAATGGTGGATCATCAGGATAAAAAAAATAAAAATATGAGAGCATGAAAAGGAGGAATAAAGAAGGGAAGGTGATGATAAGAGAAAATGATTGGGAAGAAAAGAGGGCGGTGAAATAAAGGTTTAATTGGCACCAGGAAAGCATGAGCCCAAGCACACATGGAGGCCCAACAATAACACAGCCCAACGAAGGGCAATTCGCTACACTGTTCATTTTGAACAGTAACATACCTTACCCACTTTTTAGTAAGGTGGGTAGATTTCCTATGTATCTTTGATTCAGTTTTGCATAATACTCCATGTCACCCAAAAAAAAAATTTACTCTATCATTATCAATCATTTACTTACTTTTTATATTATTCACTACTACAAAACACTTAATAGACATCACTTGATACGCATCAGATATTTCAAAACATCTAATGTATAAGCTTATACATCATATATTTTCAAATATTCGATGTCTATTCATTTTTGTAGACATCTTACTTCCGAAAAACCCATGTCTATTCAAAAGAAACTTATGTAGTATTTTTTATTTACATTTTACACATGGGATTACTTCAAATCTGATGCATATCTTATCAAAAAAAAAAAAAAATTATAGATGATAAATTTTGGATACTTCACAGCTCCTCATTTATAGAAAACTTCTTTTATAAACTCATTTCACTCTCTCACCCATTTTTCTCTAATCCCCATCTATACCTCACACAAAACTCTGCCACTGTCGTTTACTCGCCACCGTGGCCGTCCTCCTGCCTTCAGCACTGCAGACGGTGCCCAAGTCAACACCACCGGCCTTCATAACTTCCGACGACGCACTAGTCAACATCGCTCAATCGTCGCTACCGTCACTCACTCGCTCATTCGTGCGCCAACACCACCACAACTTCAAGTTGCCGCCATCATCACTGCTCTGTCATATTTTAGGTATCGATTCAGAGAAGTCTAATTATTTTTGATTAATTTGAATTAGGGTTGTGTTTATACCAAATTTAGGGATTTTTCGTTTGGATTTGATGGGTGTATGCGATTCATATTCTAGTATTATCATTGTTCTGTTAGTTGCTTGTTTGAATCCCCAATTTTTGATTAGTTTCGATTGATTCTCAGTGTGTAAATAGGGTCACTCAATCTTCACTGTACAATGTCCTAGTGTTATTCGGATTCTCCCAAATCTGGTCAAAATCACACAACCGTTATGAGCATTTGAACTTAATTGATTAAGCAACTTCTATCACTAGGGATCGTATGTTGTTTGTGTTTCTATGAGTGCTACCACCATGGTTCTTCTTTTATGACTGCTATGAGTGCTTATGTCGCTTTTCAACATGTTCTTCTTTTCTCAATCTCATTTTTTTAGTTTCTTTGTTGCTTTTGGTTATTGATTTGATTTATTACTACATTACTGTGATCTTATGCTTTATTGTTTGATTGTGATTTGATGAAATAATTGAAATTTGAGGAAAGGGAAACCTAACTTTAATGAATTCGGGTGTGGAAAGAAGTGTATATTGATGCATTCCCCATGACGGAAAGAGATGAAAAAGCAGGAAGAGGTTTTACAGTATTAGTAGTTAGTTAGTATTCCTATACTTGTTTGTGTCAAATATAGGACTTGGTTAGATTTTTGGGTGATAAAGGTCAGATACAAAGTGTATATACCAATATGATACTCCGTGTTAATTAAGTTGGAATACCTTTAATAGATTAAATGGTTTTATTTTATATAAAGTAGAAGGAGACGCTTGCGAGTAACTATGTAAAATGCTCAAAATTAAAGGCCATAAATATCTGTATTGCTTATTGTCATTTGAAAAATGAGTAGGCGTGAGTTCTCATGTGCCATTTTGTATGCGACAGGGGTAGAGCAGTCATTCGATGCAACCTTAGTCTTTGGGTCGTAAACAACCTTCCGACTTAGGTAAATTGCATAATATTGTGTCCGGCTAACCGTTTACCTCATTATTTGTCGGAGTCCTTGAAGGACCTGGCTAATGTTGTTATGTTGTTGTTGTTGTTGTTGTTGTTGTTGTTGTTGTTGTAGGGGCTGAAGTTCGTGAATTTGATAGAGCTGTTGAGCTAACCAAGTTATTTGGTATCTACTCTACTATAATAGGTATACTCCTCAGCTTACAGTGTGTTTTATTTTGACAATGTAATGTTGTACTAATTGCCACATGAAGGACTTCAATTTGTGTTGTATTTCTTGCTTTAACTTGAAATTTGTCTGATAATGTCATACTTAGTACACTTTTATGCACTACTACAAAAAAGGTCTAAGAAACCGGTTGAAAATAGGCAAAGAAACCAGTTTCTAACCGGTCTCTAGCTCACAGGTGTCTTACCTTAAGAAACCTGTTATGTTGACTGGTTTCTTTGATCATATGTAACAGACTTGTTGTCATAGAAAACTGGTCTCTTTGATCTGAGTTAGCAGCTAAATTATAAGAGGCTAAGATACTGGTTATTAGGCATAACCAGTCTCTTTGATCTAATCTTTGAAACCAGATATTGACCAAAACTGGTCTCTTAGATTTTTCATAAAATCAAAAAAAAAATTCCAACAAAAGAATTTAAAACATACTAACTTATATTAAAAATTATTAAAATATTACAGTATCATCATCCACTTAGGCCATAGCCTATAACATCAATGCTGTTACTTTTTTTTCAAACATGATATGTATCAAAACACCATTGTCTACCATGACAGCCATAGTTAACAAACGTATAATAATGTAACCCACTATGACCATTGTAAAACAATAATAATCCGTTTCTTTCCTCTGGAGGAATAGTGGAATTGAAGTCCTCTGTATCAGAAAAAGGATCCTCTTGATACCAACGGTGATTAAGAGCTTCAATTCAAAAGCAGTTTTTCTGTATAAGAAAAACAGAACAGTCAAATAAGGAACATGTTAAAAATGAATGACAAATAAATATCTTAAATTTACACACAATATAACCCAAACACACATTTACAAGATTATAAGTTGACAATTTGCTCAGCAAATGAAGACCCAAGTCAAGAAGCGCTGCAATCCTGTGGAAAGAAAACGAGGGAACATCTTATGCAAATAGTTATACCTGAGATAAGAAAACAGTAGCTAAATATAGACCATGAAAATGACAAGCAAACGGGAACTACATAAATAAATGGTTAATACACAATCACAACAAAGGAGTAAGCTTGAACTAACTTGGTGAAGTGGTAACATCTGGTGTCCTAATCAGTTTGAATATCTGCAAATATAGTCATAAATAAACACATTAGCTTAAAAACCAGGTAGACTAGAGTAATCTGAATTTCGAAACAAAGACAAGAAAAACTAGGTAAAGGGAGTTAAGCAGATTTAACTAAGCTAAGGAAAGTTAAGTAGATTAAACTACGCTAAGCTACTTTTTCAAAGTTCTCTACTGAACTTCCTGAAATATTTTATAAGTCAGTAGATGGTTAGAGTTGTGCAGTCTAATGATCAGTGAGCAATGAGTAATGATGAGCATCAAGTGTTGTACAGTATTAGCACTATGGAATTAAAAGAAAGCAACATAGCAATTCTAGAAATACATACACCGGCATTTATTAACAAGTAGACTTACCAGCATGAATAAATCTGACAGAGGTTAGACCAAAGAGTAAGCAAAATAAAGATTAGAATTCGTGTAGCATTCATCAAATTCTGGTCCAACCTGTGATAGTAAGATGAAAACCAAAGATATTAGTATACACAAACGGATCAATGTCAGTCATGCTATCAAGCGCGGGTTTTTCATCTGGAAAATATAGAGTAAGCGAATCTTAAACCCTAAATTGATGAAAAACCCCTGAATAGCAAAGTCTAATACTTTATACGGAGTATTAAAGTCTAATGGAGTACTTCAATCACAACAATGAAGACATCTTTAAACAGAAATCAACAACAACATTAAGCTATATTTCTCTCTAATTAAAAACCACAAAATGAAAATGAATCTTTAATCGATCACAACAAACACTAAGCATAAATTGAATTACCCATAAAACCCTAACTAATTAAAATGAAATCGGTGAAAAAATAGTACCTATTACAAGGGAGGAACATACCGGAAGGAGGCCTAAGCAATAAGAGGCGGCGGTGGTCGACGAGTTTCTGGTCGCTGGTCCCATTCGCAATGGCCGATGGTTGCTCGTTACTTTAAAATCAAATGAATGATAAATAAATGAAATGAAACTAAGGAAACTGCAGTTATGGTGCAACGTGCAAGTTTAAAAAAACCGGTTATAAACTGAAACAATTTCTTTGGTGGCTTCTAAGAAACCGGATTACAGAAATCAAGGATATCTTATCTTCAGAAACCGGTCCAAGAGTTTAACAGGTTTCTTATCACTGATTCCTTTGACGTTTTTTGTAGTAGTGATGACTCGAAAGCATGTTTCAGACTTTTAGCATAAGGCTTAGGAATGGTTTATCAGACTATAAACTATTGATAAAGAACTAATATAGTATTGTAATACATACACACTTTACACCTTCTAGAATTAGAGTTATTTTCAGGTTGATATGTTGGAGAGTTGAAACTTATGCGTATAATGAAAATTTACAGGTTGATCGGTAGTTGGATGGAAGATGATGAAAATTATTAAGTTTGTGATGAATCAGAGTTATATATGTCCAGCTCTTGTGACAAGAAGACTGCCATTTGCTCGTTTCAAACTGGTGTTGTGTTCTTTTGTTTGATGGGATACATTGAGCATCACCAAATTGTCCAAGTTTTATTGTTATCGCAACCATTATAAGATGAACCAGCGTAATGATATCTATAATTGCATTACTTTCTTAGTAAGGCATTTTCTTGACTCGTAGCTTTTTCATCGAAATTGACGAGGAGCCTGATTTAGAAGCAGCCTATTTTCTGAAAGTTTAGTAATGTAATGTACTTCGTTAGTTTGTGTGGATGATGGGTTTGGTTGTATATGTATAATAATTTTATGTATATAATATTTTTTATAAACTAGTTGATTATGTTGGTCTCGTTGATGAAAGGAATGTAGATTATATGCTGATAAAACCATTTATATTTTTTTTTCAATAGAAGAATAGAATATACATCAGACTTGACTAAAACCTGGTGTCTATTTATACAATAGACATCGGTTTTTAGTAAAACTCTGATGCGTATTCATGGAATAGACATTAGATAAAATTAAAACTGATGTCTATTTTCGAATAGACATCAGACTTAAGACTGATGTCTAAGTATAAAGAATATACATGTGTCAACTGTGCATCAGTAGAAAATCTGATGTCTATTAATGAAAATGTCGGATGTCTATGATGATTTTTGTAGTAGTGATTAAAGATAAACAAATGATTGGGAGGTTGAGACGAATTTATTATTAGTATTATACGGAGTATGTTCATAGTATATTAATTTTTTTGATGATATGTGCATCGACACTTTTAATTAGTATTAAAACTGTTTGAACTGAAATTAATAGATCTGATTAAAACTGATCTAAACAAAACTTATTGAAAATTGAAATAAACTTTCAATTGCAAAAACGAACCTAATAGTAATAATAACTTTAATGTTCTTGATATAATTGGTAGAAATGTGACTTTTAGCTCGTTAGTACTAAAAAGCCCTACACCTGCTATAAAATTGGCCATATCTTATTTCATTGTTCCTCCTCGCCTCAAAATTAATCCGAACAAATTATTACCTTCTTTCTCATTTTAGCAAGCTAAAAAAATCTGAGAATCAAGTAACACACCTACATAATTAAGCATCATCTTGTGCACCATAGTAAATGTTTCTCAACTCTCTGTACTTCTTTTGCTTGATAAGGGGTAGAGCAAATAATCTATCCATCTTCCTTTATAAAATGGGATATATGGAATATAAAGTTACCCAATGAGCTTAGTATTATACCGACCTTCTCTTGTTCATCAATTAATGGTCCGACCAATTCTGTGAGTTTTAACAGAGTCCATGCTCTGCGGCATGCGCCTAACCCGAAAATCACATTCTAAAATCCATTAAGGGGTGTAAGAAGATGATGTTGGTGTGTTCTGTATCATAGAGATCTCACATGGATGAACCCAAAACAAACAACCCCCAAAGATTGAAAACCATTATTTTGATGCTAAAATATTAACCAAATACCACAGCTCTTAGTACCAATTACAATCTAGGACTGTGTCGTGCTAATGTGAGACCACCATGTTTAGCTATAAAGCCCTATCCTTACACCCATAACTTACAGAGTAATTACCCTATTAGTTCTCATATGAGAATGTGTCATGATAATATATTAATCATTATCTATAAGAGTGGTTGCGTCAACGTAATCTGATACAACAAGATAGCCTTTAGAGGCATCTCGCCAAAAGAAAGGAACATTGCTATCCTAAAGGTAAAGATTGAGAATGTTCGTATTTTTCAGATAACCGAAACTAAGAAACATCTTAATTCATGATTTTTGATATAAAATCAGTAGGTCCAACTTCCACTTGTATCCTTGCACGAGTATTCACTCGATTGAAAACCAACCACGGAAGCAAGATATGAAGCCCTGGTTCAGTCCTAACAACCGTCTAGGTGAATATACAGAAGATACATCATAAGCCAAGAAAGGAATAAAGAAGATATATCATAAACAAAGAAAGGAATAATGAAAAGCACTTTGAAATAAGTTCGGTGAAAATACACCTAAACATAGACGATCCCAAGTCATACGCTGTACCGAAAGCTTTCTATTGTGGAGAGCCACAAATATCCAAATCCCAGAAAGGAATTACAAGTATAAAGACGTGTAAAAGACCCAACAAAGAAATTCAAATGTAACTGTTCATTTTGAATACTAACTTTTTTACTTTTTAGCAAGGCGTGTAGATACGAGTAACGAAATTCTAATTTTCTTAATTCTTCTAACGTTTTCTGAGGCTCCAACTTTTCCAATATATGAGACAACATCCCTTGTTCCTTTTTAACTTCACAAAATTCATAATCTTATTGTCTAAGATCCTCTGAACCTCATCCTGCTCATTTTTATCCCTTAAAAACGTACCCTTGCTTATCATCTCATAGACAAACTTTAATTTCGTTCCAACCGATCCCTATATTCTTCTTTTCAGAGGTGACACATTCCCCCAAATTTCATCCAACTTACGTTTCAAATCCCTAGCTCTCAAGTCTAAATTTCAACGCCTTCAAACTTCATTTCTCCTCAATAATTCCCTTATTCTTTCAGTCTTGCCTTTGCCTTCTTCTTACGAACCAAACTTTCAAATTCTCTCCTCCGCCTTCCTCTCCTCCAAAACCGCCCTAAATATCTTTCCAGCCCTTACAATTCAAACACAAATTCGTCATTTGTCTTACCTAACGTTGAAAAACTTCCCTCGCCTATGCCTCAATCTCTCTCAATCCCTTCACAACCCTATTCAACCAACACAACTCCTTCCCAAATTCCTTGAAGAGGCAAAAATCTTTTAAACCCAAAGCTAATGGATGACACATAAGTTCCCAAAATTTTACACATTGACAGCTTGTGATGTTCAGAAAGTGGGTTATGTGTTTCAGGTGTAGGTTATGTGTTCAAGAAATAGGGTCTGGGCACTTATCATTGAGGGATCAAGAGGTACATGATCAAGGCCAAACTACCAAGGATAGAACCGAGAAACTAAACTTGATTTGAGTATAAAACAGTTACACGAAAACATGTGACAACAAAGTAAGTGGTTCACAAACTTAACACCAAGGCAAGTGCCTGGAAAAACAAATTTGATCTCATGACTAAGGAAGACAAAAACTTGCGGTAATAAAGGAAGAGGTAAAGTAATGTGAAATAATTACTCACGGGCTCGAGAGAGCAGGCAAACTCTCCATTAAAGAGGAAGTTCTCCACTCAAATTGTTGCTCCTAAGTCCCTGTACAAGGAAAGTTATGTTGTGTTAACTAACAAGGCTACTGACCAAAGCAAATAATGCACATTTATTAGGGAATTTTGTCACCTTATCCATTTTCAAAATTAAGCAATTTCAACCATAAGTAGTTAACAAAAGCATTTTTCGTTCGCCCTGTGCTCCATGAAACGATTAAAACTTTGTAGATATTACTGTATACGTCTAATTCTGAAGATTGAAGCCAAGAGAAACATACATACTGAAAACCAATAGATAAGGCTCTTATTTACAACGATCAAAAGAGAAAAAAAAAATTCAACAAAAAGCCTACCCACAAAGACACATTTATGCAAGTCCATATTGTAATTAGCGGTATCTTTAAAGTCCAACAAAAACAAAGAATAATAACAAAAAGGAAAAAATCTCCCTGTTTTGAATCCCAGGATTGCGGATTGCCTTAGCACTCAGGGAAACCCTTGTGATCATGTTACTCCCAAGGTTCCTAACTATTAAGAAAAATCCTAGAAAAAAGACCAAAAAGCTAAAAAACGTTGTTTGCTGAGCCTTTTAATCGAATGTTTAAATATTAAAATAATCCGGCATTCAAGCATTCAAACCAGTTGTGAACCCTTCAGCTCAATGAAAAAAGGCGATTGTTGGTGACAGCTTAATGAATCAGACTTCGATAAGTAAGTCGAATTGAATAGAACCCCTAAATTTATAAACCTAATAATTAAGTACCTATTATCGATGAGGGGCCGACTGGAACGAGACACCATTGATAAAAGGCGGTATTATTGAAGTACGAGATCTGGTGATAGGAGAGCTGGGTGGTGTCTGATGATGGCGATTTACAATGGTGGATCATCAGGATAAAAAAAAATAAAAATATGAGAGCATGAAAAGGAGGAATAAAGAAGGGAAGGTGATGATAAGAGAAAATGATTGGGAAGAAAAGAGGGCGGTGAAATAAAGGTTTAATTGGCACCAGGAAAGCATGAGCCCAAGCACACATGGAGGCCCAACAATAACACAGCCCAACGAAGGGCAATTCGCTACACTGTTCATTTTGAACAGTAACATACCTTACCCACTTTTTAGTAAGGTGGGTAGATTTCCTATGTATCTTTGATTCAGTTTTGCATAATACTCCATGTCACCCAAAAAAAAAATTTACTCTATCATTATCAATCATTTACTTACTTTTTATATTATTAAAGATAAACAAATGATTGGGAGGTTGAGACGAATTTATTATTAGTATTATACGGAGTATGTTCATAGTATATTAATTTTTTTGATGATATGTGCATCGACACTTTTAATTAGTATTAAAACTGTTTGAACTGAAATTAATAGATCTGATTAAAACTGATCTAAACAAAACTTATTGAAAATTGAAATAAACTTTCAATTGCAAAAACGAACCTAATAGTAATAATAACTTTAATGTTCTTGATATAATTGGTAGAAATGTGACTTTTAGCTCGTTAGTACTAAAAAGCCCTACACCTGCTATAAAATTGGCCATATCTTATTTCATTGTTCCTCCTCGCCTCAAAATTAATCCGAACAAATTATTACCTTCTTTCTCATTTTAGCAAGCTAAAAAAATCTGAGAATCAAGTAACACACCTACATAATTAAGCATCATCTTGTGCACCATAGTAAATGTTTCTCAACTCTCTGTACTTCTTTTGCTTGATAAGGGGTAGAGCAAATAATCTATCCATCTTCCTTTATAAAATGGGATATATGGAATATAAAGTTACCCAATGAGCTTAGTATTATACCGACCTTCTCTTGTTCATCAATTAATGGTCCGACCAATTCTGTGAGTTTTAACAGAGTCCATGCTCTGCGGCATGCGCCTAACCCGAAAATCACATTCTAAAATCCATTAAGGGGTGTAAGAAGATGATGTTGGTGTGTTCTGTATCATAGAGATCTCACATGGATGAACCCAAAACAAACAACCCCCAAAGATTGAAAACCATTATTTTGATGCTAAAATATTAACCAAATACCACAGCTCTTAGTACCAATTACAATCTAGGACTGTGTCGTGCTAATGTGAGACCACCATGTTTAGCTATAAAGCCCTATCCTTACACCCATAACTTACAGAGTAATTACCCTATTAGTTCTCATATGAGAATGTGTCATGATAATATATTAATCATTATCTATAAGAGTGGTTGCGTCAACGTAATCTGATACAACAAGATAGCCTTTAGAGGCATCTCGCCAAAAGAAAGGAACATTGCTATCCTAAAGGTAAAGATTGAGAATGTTCGTATTTTTCAGATAACCGAAACTAAGAAACATCTTAATTCATGATTTTTGATATAAAATCAGTAGGTCCAACTTCCACTTGTATCCTTGCACGAGTATTCACTCGATTGAAAACCAACCACGGAAGCAAGATATGAAGCCCTGGTTCAGTCCTAACAACCGTCTAGGTGAATATACAGAAGATACATCATAAGCCAAGAAAGGAATAAAGAAGATATATCATAAACAAAGAAAGGAATAATGAAAAGCACTTTGAAATAAGTTCGGTGAAAATACACCTAAACATAGACGATCCCAAGTCATACGCTGTACCGAAAGCTTTCTATTGTGGAGAGCCACAAATATCCAAATCCCAGAAAGGAATTACAAGTATAAAGACGTGTAAAAGACCCAACAAAGAAATTCAAATGTAACTGTTCATTTTGAATACTAACTTTTTTACTTTTTAGCAAGGCGTGTAGATACGAGTAACGAAATTCTAATTTTCTTAATTCTTCTAACGTTTTCTGAGGCTCCAACTTTTCCAATATATGAGACAACATCCCTTGTTCCTTTTTAACTTCACAAAATTCATAATCTTATTGTCTAAGATCCTCTGAACCTCATCCTGCTCATTTTTATCCCTTAAAAACGTACCCTTGCTTATCATCTCATAGACAAACTTTAATTTCGTTCCAACCGATCCCTATATTCTTCTTTTCAGAGGTGACACATTCCCCCAAATTTCATCCAACTTACGTTTCAAATCCCTAGCTCTCAAGTCTAAATTTCAACGCCTTCAAACTTCATTTCTCCTCAATAATTCCCTTATTCTTTCAGTCTTGCCTTTGCCTTCTTCTTACGAACCAAACTTTCAAATTCTCTCCTCCGCCTTCCTCTCCTCCAAAACCGCCCTAAATATCTTTCCAGCCCTTACAATTCAAACACAAATTCGTCATTTGTCTTACCTAACGTTGAAAAACTTCCCTCGCCTATGCCTCAATCTCTCTCAATCCCTTCACAACCCTATTCAACCAACACAACTCCTTCCCAAATTCCTTGAAGAGGCAAAAATCTTTTAAACCCAAAGCTAATGGATGACACATAAGTTCCCAAAATTTTACACATTGACAGCTTGTGATGTTCAGAAAGTGGGTTATGTGTTTCAGGTGTAGGTTATGTGTTCAAGAAATAGGGTCTGGGCACTTATCATTGAGGGATCAAGAGGTACATGATCAAGGCCAAACTACCAAGGATAGAACCGAGAAACTAAACTTGATTTGAGTATAAAACAGTTACACGAAAACATGTGACAACAAAGTAAGTGGTTCACAAACTTAACACCAAGACAAGTGCCTGGAAAAACAAATTTGATCTCATGACTAAGGAAGACAAAAACTTGCGGTAATAAAGGAAGAGGTAAAGTAATGTGAAATAATTACTCACGGGCTCGAGAGAGCAGGCAAACTCTCCATTAAAGAGGAAGTTCTCCACTCAAATTGTTGCTCCTAAGTCCCTGTACAAGGAAAGTTATGTTGTGTTAACTAACAAGGCTACTGACCAAAGCAAATAATGCACATTTATTAGGGAATTTTGTCACCTTATCCATTTTCAAAATTAAGCAATTTCAACCATAAGTAGTTAACAAAAGCATTTTTCGTTCGCCCTGTGCTCCATGAAACGATTAAAACTTTGTAGATATTACTGTATACGTCTAATTCTGAAGATTGAAGCCAAGAGAAACATACATACTGAAAACCAATAGATAAGGCTCTTATTTACAACGATCAAAAGAGAAAAAAAAAATTCAACAAAAAGCCTACCCACAAAGACACATTTATGCAAGTCCATATTGTAATTAGCGGTATCTTTAAAGTCCAACAAAAACAAAGAATAATAACAAAAAGGAAAAAATCTCCCTGTTTTGAATCCCAGGATTGCGGATTGCCTTAGCACTCAGGGAAACCCTTGTGATCATGTTACTCCCAAGGTTCCTAACTATTAAGAAAAATCCTAGAAAAAAGACCAAAAAGCTAAAAAACGTTGTTTGCTGAGCCTTTTAATCGAATGTTTAAATATTAAAATAATCCGGCATTCAAGCATTCAAACCAGTTGTGAACCCTTCAGCTCAATGAAAAAAGGCGATTGTTGGTGACAGCTTAATGAATCAGACTTCGATAAGTAAGTCGAATTGAATAGAACCCCTAAATTGATAAACCTAATAATTAAGTACCTATTATCGATGAGGGGCCGACTGGAACGAGACACCGTTGATAAAAGGCGGCATTATTGAAGTACGAGATCTGGTGATAGGAGAGCTGGGTGGTGTCTGATGATGGCGATTTACAATGGTGGATCATCAGGATAAAAAAAATAAAAATATGAGAGCATGAAAAGGAGGAATAAAGAAGGGAAGGTGATGATAAGAGAAAATGATTGGGAAGAAAAGAGGGCGGTGAAATAAAGGTTTAATTGGCACCAGGAAAGCATGAGCCCAAGCACACATGGAGGCCCAACAATAACACAGCCCAACGAAGGGCAATTCGCTACACTGTTCATTTTGAACAGTAACATACCTTACCCACTTTTTAGTAAGGTGGGTAGATATATCTATCTTGTTGGTATTGAAGTGATAAATGGCAAAATGTTTGGATGAGTGGATGACTTACCAGTCACGGTAAGGTAAGCTCGTACTCTGACATAATGAAGATAATTCTTCATGAATAAAGGAAACTGTAATGTCTAATGTTCGGTAATAGTAGACCGACACTAATGTGATCTGAATACGTGTGATGAGAATAAGAAATGAAATAAAGGTTTGGATACCTGACTGGGTTATGACAGGAAATATTGTATGCTGGTAAGTTATTATACTCGGAGATGTGATAATTAAGAGAAATAATGAATAAAGAAAATGACATAAGGTCGGTGGAGGCAACCGGAGTCATACTCAGCCTGTGGTTGGCTGATCCCGTTAATTTTATGTATTTTTCAGGTACAAGTATCAGAGGGGGTTAAGAGTGAGAAACTCCATACAGAAGACGAGACTTATAAGATGTTTAATTAGATAAATAGAGTTTGTAGTTTTATTTTTATAAGTGTATTTATTTTATTGTATAAGCCTTGTATTTTCCGGAGGGAAAATACGGCGGTGACGCCCTGTAATTCCGCTGCTGTCTATTATTAATATAAAGAGCTATTTTGAGCTACCTGCCTGTTTTTGGGGGCGTTACATGGAGTCCCCGCTGCTGTTGCTGGAGTTGGTGTCCAGGCGCCTGAAGTTGTTGTTGATGGAGTTGGAGTCCCCGCTGCTGTTGCCGGAGTTGCTGTTGCTGTTGCTGGAGTTGGTGTCCAGGCGCCTGGAGTTGTTGATGGAGTTGGAGTCCCCGCTGCTGTTGCCGTAGTTGCTGTTGCTGGAGTAGGTGTCCAGGCGCCTGGAGTTCTGTTGATGGAGTTGGAGTTGGGGTTGCTGTTGATGGAGTTGGAGTCCCCGCTGCTGTTGCCGGAGTTGCTGTTGCTTGAGTTGGTGTCCAGGTGCCTGGAGTTGCTGTTGATGGAGTTGGAGGCCCCGTTGCTGTTGCCAGAGTTGTTGTTGATGGAGTTGGGGTTGTTGTTGATCCCGTTGCTGTCCCCGCTGTTGCTGCCCCTGCCCTCCTTAAAGATGGTGTCCCTGCCCTCCATGAAGATGATGCTTGATGTTCTTTAAGTACCAAGTCATGATGATGCTCGGAGTTGGTGTCCGTAAATAATTCTCCCCACCTTTTTCTATTTCCCATGACACAACTTCTATTGTGTAAAGACTCTGTAGGCGTTTTATATGGTATTACGTTTTATATGGTATTACTAAAAATGCGTACTCATGATTATGGTATTACTAATTTGTGGGATCTATCAGCTCGTAGATGATACGGTAATTCAACAAAGTATATTGTGTGCGGGGATTTTGGTGGGTATAGGCATATTCACATGACACAAATTCTTCTACGCATTCGATGAATTGGCAAAGCAAATATTGCTTTGCTCTGTCTTTTGTACTGTGTTCGTACGCCTTTTTAGTTCGTCGATCTCTTGTGAAAACAAGATTGCTAGATTATTGCAAATGAGCAATAAAACATGTGATTAAGCAACTATGTGGATACAATAGCTTAGAGGGAGTTTGCCTTCTCGCGTTCGTTGTTTTGTTGGCGGACATTAGCAACGCTACTCATTGTAAGTGGATAAAAATTTATGTCTTGTTTAGATTAGAGTCATCGCAATTGGTCGAGCTTTTTATTGTCCTTAGTCGACCCACCTTGGCCATTCGCTCAAAACTATACACTCCAAAGTCAAACTTAAATTTCTTTGACTACTTCCGCTATTTTTACTATTAAATTCTTTATTTTTATGTCTTGATATTGCTTGTATCTCTCTTTCAAGAGAAGTAAAGGTACCCATTAGAAAACTAAACAAAAAAGAATCACCCATATTCTAATGGGTCCCTATTCTAATCCTCCGTCCCGCCTAAAAGCAACTCTCCACATCTTAGTGTGTTGGACTTGGACGCTTGAAATAGAGTCCAACTAACCAAACTAAGTTCAGCCCAAAAACTCAAACCCCACCTTTTATTTCTTTTTAGCTTGAATAGAAGTTCGACACCGAAGAACAAACTCAAGCCCATGTATTGACGCTGTGAAGTTCGGGTTTTGACTTTCGTTTCCGATTGCCAACATCGTTAGTCGGTAACTTTTATTAGTATAAAATACGTCTTCCTGCAAACTACCAAACAAAATCACAGTAAACAACGTAAGAGAAAAATACAATGTAAATCATACTAAAAATAGTGAAAACTAGTACAAAATTACAGGGATAACTATATAAAATTAGTAGGTCTTGCTTGCGACGGATCGGATCTTGCGACGGGTATTTTGTGAGAGGAAATGGGTAGAGGGGACAAGGTGGGCACCCCCCATGTGCTTCTCCACTCACCCTTAATGGGTATTTTGTGAGAGAATATGGTATCCGTCTTAAGCTTGCGACGGATAGTGTCCGTCACAAATGAGAATTTGTGATATAAAATATAGGTAAATTATGCACTTTTCATGTTCGCCTCAAATATCGAGGTCAAGTTGATTGGCGACTGAATGAAGGTGATCACCAAATTGGCGACCTTTTTCAGCCTCACGTCTTTATTTCAGCCGCCAATTTCAATTGTCATACGGAAAAAGTCGGGCACCAATGCTTTTAGTCATCCGTTTCCTATGTTCTTATAGTGGAGTAATACTTAAGAGTTGGACAAATTACTTATTTGGATCCGTTTTACACTATTTTTAACATACTTAAATATTTCCATATGTTTTACAATTAAACAGATGCTGTTGTGTAATTATGTTAATCACTTTATTTTCAGTAGGTCTTCCGAGAGACGGTCTCCCAATAAACTTAATGAGAGACCAGATACAAATTAATGGAAGAACTATACAAAAATTAATATAGTAGGTACGTATTATATAAAATGAGGTACTGACAAAAATAGTTACAATCAATCATCAATATCTATCTATATTATTAAAGGAAGCTTTTTTCGAGCGATTACAGAGTCTCCAACTTTTCGTAAACACTTCAGCATTCCAAATTATACAAACTACCCATATAAATATATTCATGTATTTCCATTCTACGCAAATTAGCATATAAAAAATTGGATGTATCCTACCACCTATAAAATACGGAATGTGATATACAACTATTCCATATTTCCATGTTCTCACAAAAATGGTGATGCACTATAACACCTAATAATATAATTAAATATGAAGATTATAAAATTCTACCATGAAAGTTAGATTGAATAAAATTAATGTACAGAAACCTAAACAAACACTATTACCTTAATATGTTTATATATATACATACATGTATTTTCATTCAAAAATTAATAATCATCACTTCACGTTATATTGTTTTTATTTATGTTTCTTACTTTTGTTGTGTTTATTTAT
The DNA here is from genome assembly GCA_022085475.1 of Heliosperma pusillum. Taxonomy (NCBI): domain Eukaryota; kingdom Viridiplantae; phylum Streptophyta; class Magnoliopsida; order Caryophyllales; family Caryophyllaceae; genus Heliosperma; species Heliosperma pusillum. The sequence continues at coordinate 290,941 of JAIUZE010000112.1, forward strand.
TTGAATCTTGTGGTTTATATGTGTTTAAATCTTATTGTAGCATTAGTCTACACATACGTTTGCTTTAAATCAAATTATTCAATAATGCTTTTCTGACAAGTCTTATCTATTTTATGTGTAGGTTAATATATATTACTCTGTATGATTCTGATGAAGAATACAACGATCAATAATTATTCGGTAAGGCCGCTTTTGAATTTTAACATAGAGTAACATAAATGTTTCATTTTCGGATTTATTGTGTACAAATGTATGTAGATAACTTTATTTTCTATGGAATTTCAATACATCTCAACTAACATGGATTTAAGTTTGCATTAGTTTGTTGATTTTTTTTTTCAGTAGTTAATTAAATATCACCTTTTTGTAATTACTTCAATTCAGAAATTTTTTTTAGTATCATTTAAGAGTCTCTCATATGAAAATCCGTACAATATTACATTGACGACATGGTCGACATCATCCAGATTAACGAAATTGTTGTTTTTTTGTTTTGGCAAAAGTCCTTAACCAAAAAAAGAATTTGCACTTTCTACGACTAATAACTACTCTGTATTACTCTATATCAGTATATAGTTCCTACACCTCGCTTATAAGGGTATAACAACATTATTTCTAAGCCTGGTGTTATAGAGAGTCAAGCTTCATGAAACACTCTCGAACAATATTAGAATCAAACTTCTATGAACTACTGATATATTTTTATTTTTAAATATTTAATTTGAATATGAGATAAAGTATAAAATATATTGTTAAAAAGAAAGATATGAAGATTTTTACACAAAGGACTTTTATCTTCCTTTGGGGCTATTCGTCTTAACTATTACGTATGATAAACTATTAGTAGTGGTATACTCTTATATGATAAGCATATAAAAGTTCAAATTTACTCCATATACATAATATGATGGGGTTCTTCATGCTTATATATTAACCTGTTTTATTTATTATTCTATGTTCTGCAGTTAACACATACTCCACTATATATTAGAACATGAAAGGATTATGAACTTCTTTTACGATAAGACCGTATAATCAATTATTCAAAGGGAAAATGTTATTAATACCCTCCCTTTGATCAGGTTTAACATAATGGTTGCATTGAGAAGTTGGACCAATGAAACCTAAGTATTATTCCCTCCTTTCTTCAATATTTGTTTACCATTCTTTTTTTGAGGAGTATTTTAATTAAAAGGTAAACAAATAATATAAGCAGAAGGAGTACTAAACTCAAACACCATGTATGTTAAAGATTTTTTTTGTTACATTGACGAAACTCTTACAATTATTTCAAATCAACGAAATTTATACACTTTAATAACAACCGCGAGATAGCTTAGAATTTGAATTGACATATGGTTATAACGACACGTGTTTCTACTACCATAAGATATACAATGAAATTTTCGTAGTATAAAATAGAGTATTACTCTAAATTAGAAGTCTACACATATGTATAAAATAGTAACAATGTTTTACCTCAATTGGGGTATCAAACTTATCACGAGTAGGGATATTCTACCAAAGAATGTGTTATGAGAAGTGGAAATAGAGTCAAAGTAAAGTTCTACTTCAATTGCCATTTTCAAACGTTGTTTATCATTGTTTTGTGACTAACAAATGGTTCAACTTATAAAATATAGAGTTATTTTTTCAATTGATGAAAAGTTATTGTTCACATGTATTCATCAGTATCGTTGTGTACTTTAGAACTGGAAAATATTAAAATATTTATGGGAGCATAATATTTTAGGAACATCAGATCGAGTTAGTATGAAACTCTAACGATGTCACCTCCCCTAAATTACCTAGAACATAATATAAATGGGATAAACTTTAAAATTAGTTGATCAAGACGTTATCAGTCCTTCACAACCACTTTATCATTTACTTATATTATAGAGCACTACAAATAGGCTCGTGCATCGCACGGGCATTAAATCTAGTATATATATATAAAAGAGGCTTTTTTCAGGCAACGAGAGAGTCTCCAACTATTTCAAAACACTATTTTATTTTTTATTGATAAAACTACCTTACACATAATTTTATTAGGCTAATTAAATATTAAATAAAATATATTATATTATATAAAGATTGAATTTTTATATTATCAACTTTTATTCATACATATACTTTCCAAGTTATGGTTAAACTCTTAAATTTTGATTATATTTTTTAAATTAATTATTTTTCTAATAATATTATCAACTTTTCAATTTTTTAGAAACTCTTTAAATAAAAGTTAAATTCATAACTATTATTTGTCCCACATTGGAAAATAATGTAGATGTGCTAAAAATATTACATATAAATAATAGAATTTTCCAACATTGGAAAAATAATAAAGTGGGTAATCCTATGATTATAAATAGGAGTCATCCTTAAACCTTATGTATCAACCCAAAAATTTTGAATCTCTTAAATATTGTCTTAGAGATCTCTTAAAAGTTTGTAGATGTGATGAATATACTATGTATAAATAGTAAAATTGTCCCACATCATAAAATTAACATAAGGCGGGTGATCCTATGATTAAATATATGAATCATTCTTGACCTTATATAACAAACTAAAATCTTTTAAATCTCTTAAGTATTGTCTTAGAGATCTTTTAAAAGTTTGTCTATTATTATCTTCACAATTGTTAAATTTGCATCATTAAAAATTAATTTTCATTCTTGACCTTATATAACAAACTAAAATCTTTTAAATCTCTTAAGTATTGTCTTAGAGATCTCTTAAAAGTTTGTCTATTATTATCTTCACAATTGTTAAATTTGCATCATTAAAAATTAATTTTAAAAGGTATTATTAAAAAAATTGAAGTATTGTAAAAATAATTATGAAGATAATATAATTAGATTCGTGGTGAAAAAAAACCCTGAAAAGTATAGAAACTCATATTATTTGAACATATTTGGTGTAATTTTTAGTATATTATTTGTCATATATACATTGAAAAATAATGTAGTTGTGGTGAATATATTACCTATACATAGTAGAATTGTCTCACATCAGAAAATCATCATAAGGTGGGTGATCTTATGATTACAAATAGGAATCATATTTGGAACTAAAATTTCAACCCAGGCCAAAAATTTTTGAGCCTCTTACATATTGTCTTACAAAACTCTTAAAAGTTGTATTATAATTTTCACTATAGTGAAATTTACATCATTAAAAATTAATTTAGAAAAGTATCATAAATAATAATTTTGATGGTAAACTATTTAATGTGCTATTTGTTCCACATTGAAAAAAACAATGTAGGTATCGTGACTTGTGAATTTATACTACGTATAAATATCAAAATTTGTACCACATTAAAAAATTATCATAAAGTGGAGTGATCATAAATATGATCATCGCACGAGCTTTTAAACTATTTTTTTATATTGTTATGTTAATAAATGACTTTAAAAATTTAATAAATGACATTTAAAATATTTTTTTATTATTCTAATATTAATATAACAGTTTAGTAACAGTTAAGAAATAAATATTATATGAAAAAAGATGGTGTAATACTTAGTTTGTTATTAGTCTCACATTGAAGAATAATGTATGTGTGGTGAATATATTACTTATAAATTGGAAATTGTCCCACATTGAAAAATTATTATAACATAGGGTGATCCTATGATTATAAATATGAGTCATCCTTGAATTTAGGTATAAACCTACAATTTTTTAAGTCTCTTAATTATTGTTTTGGAGAGCTCTTAACAAAATGGAATTATAATAGTCACAATAGTTAAATTTACATTATTAAAAATTAATTTAGAAAATTATCATAAATAATAATTTTGATGATAAACTACTTAATGTGTTATTAGTCTCACATTGAAAAATAATGTATTTGTAGAAAATATATATACTAATCATGATTATAAATAGGAGTCATTTAGTCTCTTAAGTATTGGTTTAATGAACCTTTAAAATTTTGTATTATTAATTCCACAATAGTAAAATTTACATAATCAAACATAATTTAGAAAAGTTAGGAAAATATCCTATATAAGTAATAATTTTGATGGTGTACTACTTAATAAGTTATTTGTCCCACATTGAAATATAATACAAGTGTGGTAAATATATTACGTATAAATAGTATATTGTCCCATATCAGAAAAATATCATAAGTTAGGGTGATCCTATAATTATAAATAAGATTCATCCTTGGAACTTAGATATCAACCCATAATCTTTTGAGTCTCTTAAATACTATCTTAGAGAGCTCTTAAAAATTTGTATCCACATTAGTGAAACTTACATCATCAAAAATTAATTTAGGAAAATATCATTAAAAAATAAAGTGAAAAATATTTTATTTATCTCAATATACATTTCCTATATTATATTCAAGTGGTGTTTATAATTTGTATATAAAATTTTTTACATTCAATTCACAAAAACTATAGTGAAAATGAGTCATCTTTCAACTTAGATATTCACCCAAAATCTTTTAAATCTTTCAAGTATTATCTTTCAGAGATTTTAAAAGTTTGTATTATTATTTCTACCTTAATGAAATTTACATCATCAAAATTAATTTAGGAAAGTATCATATATAATAATTTTAATGGTAACTACCAAATTTGTTATTTGTCTCACATTGAAAAGTAATGTAAGTGTGGTGAATATACTATGTATAAATAGAAGAATTGTCTCACATCGAAGAAATATCATAAGCTGGGATGATCACGCGATTATAAATAACAGTCGTCCTTGAAACTTAGAGATGAACCCAAAGTCATTTAAGTCTCTCAAATACTCCATTCGTCCCGGTCATTTATTTGTTTGCCTTTTTTTTAGGAGTATTTTAATCAAAGGCAAACAAATGATTAAGACGGAGAGAGTATTGTTTTAGAGAGCTCTTAAAATTTTGTATTAGTTATGAAAATAATATAATTAGATTCGTGGTAAAAAAAATGCTATCATTACAGTATAGAATTTCATATTATTTGCATATACTTTGTGTAATTCTTAATATGTTATATATCTCACATTGAAAAACAATATATGTGTGGCGAATATACTAATAACTATAAATAGTAGAATTGCTCCATATCGAACAATTAGCATAAGGTGAGGTGATCAACCCAAAATCTTTTGAGTTTCTTAAACATTGTCTTAGAGAGCTTAATTCTTAGGTACTTTGAATCATTTTTCGAGTCATAATATAGATCAAATATAACTTGAGCCCCGACAAGGTTGGTAACATATGTTTAAAATACAATAAGCTGAATCAATATATCAATATTATTTTTTAAAAAATTACGGAGTATATTATATTATAGTCTTAAAACTTCAAAAGTTTATTTTTATAAGTTAACTGTTATAGGAAAATTATGAAAATGATATTAACGTAAACCCGTGAATCGCACGGGCATGAAATCTAGTATATGATAAAATAGGTACGATTGTTATGAAATCATGTACCAAATAAAAGTCACATTTTGAGTAACGATTCATAATAAAAGGGGTATGAAAAAATGCATAAAAGGGTACTATATAAGTGAAATCTAAATAACTTAATAAAAAACCGCATTTATAAAGTTGTTGTGAATGTTAATTTTTTCTGCATAACAACTTCGTTTCCAATTTTTCCTTTCGAGAAGTCCAGGCAGCCGTTTTCATTGTTTAGGACAAAGATAAAGAGTCAACCATGTTTAAGTATTGACCATCAGTTAGTCAATTGAAGACGGTACATATCCGTCTTTAAAAAATAGGTCGAATTCTCTCTTACAACAAGGCAAGTTTGATGAAAATTGGGAAACTACCTGAAAACCTACTTGAAACCTACTTGCCTCATTGTGAGAAGGAATCCGACTCGTCTTTATTGAATACAATATCCACCATCTTAGATGAGAATATGTAATTGACTATTGAGAATTTGTGATCCGAATCTTTTTCATGAAAGAAATAAAGAGTCAACCCTGGCTGAGTATTGAGTATTGAGTAGGGTTTTACGGGTTTCTATTTAGAAAAATATCGCACTCCAACCTCGTCGCATATGAACGTCTCTCTTTTCTTCGACACCCAAAAATGACGACAAAATCATCGGAAATTGCTGATAAAACTGCTGATTTATTCATCAAATTAGGGTTAGATGAGCGAACTGCGCGCAATACGTTAGCTAATTCTAAAGTTACCAATAATCTTCTTGCTGTAATTCATGAGGTATTTCTTCTCCTCTTTTCTTTTAGCATCATTTCCTAATTATTCTGCTTAATTATTGTTTTTCGATTATTGAATGATTAGGCCGGTGTTAGCGATGGTTGCAATCGAACTGCTGGAAATCTTCTGTATACGGTGATTGTTCTGTTTATATTTTGTCGAGTTTTTGGCAAAAATTAGTATACAAATTGAATTGGTGATTGAATTCGCAATTTACTAGTTCAGTGATTTAGGGTTTTAATGTTGATTATAGTAGTTAAACCTAGGGTACGAGTACGGCACATTGGACCGTTCCCGAATTATAACTACACAAATTATCATCGTAAACAAATATGTCCTCTCTAATGAGATCAATTGTGATAACAAAAGTTGATTTAGAGAGTCGTTTACAATGTAACTAGCCTAGTGTCTGAGCGTGAAAATGGGTCCAATTTTCTAATTTTTGTCTTCTATAATTCATTTCTCTATTTTGACTAATTGGTATACCAGGGTTAACAGACCTGATAAACCGATCACTCCAGTCGGGTGAAGTTTGGATTGGGTTGTTTCAGTTAAACCAGAGCCGTCTCATGTAAATGTATGTATTCACGTCTTCATGAGCCTTATAGTTTGGACTCCTTATCCATAAGACCATGTTCTCTATATTAACTAGTTTTAAACCCGTGCAAATTTGCACGGGCATGTTTTTTTCTTTTTTTAAAAAAAACATTGATATATTTATATATTAAATAAATGCATAGATACCTCGACATTAACAAAAAGTTTGCCTTTCTATGCAAATGAGGTGATATTGACCGTTTTAGTGTCAACACGTATATGCCCATTTTAAGAGATACTTTCATTTGTTGATATACAAAAATATCGATGATGAACTATTGAATCGAATTCAAAAAAATAAGCAGTAATACACACAAAAAGATACTCAAACTCAAATCTGGGCATCCATAAGACTTAATTTTTGACAATATCACACTCATACCCGTCCGCCCAGTAAAACCCTCCAAAATTTCATAACTTAATTTCCTCACACTATTTTCGATCCACTGCCTGTCACTCACAATTGATTTCCCATCTTTTCCAATATAAAATATAAAATTCATATTAAAAGCTAAATTTCATTATTTATATGATTTTATTTATTCCCTTCATCCACGATCCATATACATACCGATACTTCTATAAAACAGTCAACTCCATCAAGTTCATCCATGTCGATTTCGCTTTGAGTTAGCCACACAAGTAAACTTAAATGTTCTTTTTTTTCCCCGTTTGGAAATTAATAATTGTTGCTCTATTTTTTAGTTATTTTATCACATATACATCTCCTTATTTGCTTACAAAAAATTTGTTTAATTTTTTTATTTGTTTAAACTCAAATAAAATCTACTTCGTATTTATTAAAGTTATTTAAGCTTTAGGTATTTTTTCAGTCCTGATTTTTTCAGTATTATGAATCCCGCATCAGTTATTCTGATTTAGTTTCTTTGTTTTATTTAATTTCATTCAAATTTTTTATTAAGAATAATTTTGGTTTTTTAATTTTGTAAATACCGTCAATGAGCTTTAGGTATTTTTTCACCCCTGATTTTTTCAGTATTATGAATCCTGCATCAGTTATTCTGATTTAGTTTCTCTGTTTTTATTTAATTTCATTCAAACATTTTATTAAGAATGATTTTGGTTTTTTAATTTTGTAAATACCGTCACTGATTGATTCAAATAAATTTTGCTATTTATTATTTGATTAATATTTTTGTAAATTTGTAGATTATTTGTACTTATTTATTTAAGACAACTTTGTAATTATTTGTTTGGACATATAAGTTTCTTAGCATATGGTATGAATTAAATAATTAAATGACATAAGTTAATTAAATGAGAGGATAGAGGGTAATTAAATAAGTTGGCATAAAGGTGGGACCCAATTTTTTTTTTCTTTTTCTTGTTTTGTGCAGCGAATAGGAAGTCATAGAATGTTTCTACTTTTGTATATAGTAGATCATACTTGTCAAATATATTAACCATACTAGATTTTATGCCCGTGCGATGCACGGGTTTACATTAATGTCATTTTCATAAATTTTTTATAACAATTAACTTATAAGACTATAATAAAAATATGATTTTTAAGAAAATGATATTGATATATTGAATCAAGTTCTATTTCAACCATATTTTACCAACCTTGTCCGGACTCAAGTTATTTTGACCTATATTATAATCCTTTAAATAATAACATGACCCTCCCATTGAAATCATTTATTAGGTTTACATATGTTTTGATTGATACATTCACAAAAAAAAAGATCCAAGTTACATAAGAGATTTTGGGTTGATACATAAGTTCCAAATATGACTCATATTTGTAATCATAGGATCATCCCACCTTATGCCAATTGTCTAATATGGAACAATTCTACTATTTGTAGGTGGTATATTTATCAAACCTACATTATTTTTCAAATGTGGGATAAATAACATACTAAGAATTACACCTATTGTGAATGAATGAGAAAGAGTTGTATTATTCTTATTGATGATTCTAATAATTACATGGTAAGTTTATATAAGCAACCATACAATCTAATGACGGTAAGAATAATATTAACAGCTAGAAAATAATCTATTATGTGCAGGAAAGAAAGTTGCCATTTCATGGCAAAGTAGCCGTTATGGTGTTAGTGCTCATTACCCCCCCGCAAGTTGGCGCGTGCAAGTTTGAGACGCCCAACTTGGAAAGTAATACATCGAACTGAGCTCGGCCGAGGGCTTTGGTAAAAATGTCTGCCAGTTGAGCCTTGGTGTGGACATAAGTGGGTTTGATAGTACCCTTCACAATTTCGTCCCGTATAAAATGACAATCCACTTCTATATGTTTCGTACGTTCGTGAAAGACAGAATTGCGAGCAATGTGAAGTGCGGATTGACTGTCACAAGATAGGGCGATGGGGTTGTGATGAGGAATGCCGAGAAATTGGACGAGCCCTTTAAGCCATTTGAGCTCACAAACTGTATATGCCATGGAACGATATTCGGCCTCCGCCGAAGATTTAGAGACCATGGATTGTTTCTTGGTTTTCCAAGAGATGGGAGATGGGCCGAGGAACACGATATAGGCTGAGAGTGAGCGACGAGATGTGGGACATGCGGCCCAGTCTGCGTCACAGTAGGCGTGGAGGATTAGTTCAGAGTTGGAGCGGAAAAGGAGCCCTTGTCCCGGATTGGTCTTGAGATAACGGACCACATGAAGGGCCGCTTGCCAATGGTCGAGGCGAGGGGCTGTCATAAATTGGGCTAGAATGTGAACGGAGTAGGTGAGTTCGGGGCGTGTAATGGTCAGATATACAAGTCGGCCCACTAAGCGGCGGTAAGGCTGGGGGTCGTGGAGTAAAGGGGAAGTGGATTCCATGAGGCGATGGTTAGGCTCCATGGGGACGGATGCGGGTTTAGACCCAAGAAGTCCAGCCTCGTTGAGAATATCCAAGGTATATTTCCGTTGGGAGAGATAGATGCCACTTGAATTGCGGGCAATTTCGATACCAAGAAAGTATTTAAGGAGACCCAAATCCTTCATATGGAAACAAGTACTTAAGTAATCTTTGAAGCGAGTGATCATACTGGAATGGTTCCCACAAATGACGAGATCATCGACATAGACGAGTACATGTAAGTCAATGTTGGGCTTGGTGATTGAGAATAGTGAGTGATCATAAGGGCATTGAGTAAAACCATATGTGAGGAGAGCGGAAGCGAGTTTGGCATACCAACATCTAGGAGCCTGACGTAGTCCGTAGAGAGATTTACGGAGGCGACAGACTTTGCCGTGGGTGGTAGACTGGTACCCAGGTGGGGGTTTCATAAAGACTTCCTCCTGAAGATCGCCGTGAAGAAAGGCATTATGGACATCCATTTGATGTATGTCCCAATTCTTTGCTGCGGCTATGGTGAGAAGAGTGCGAACGGTGACCATTTTTATAGTAGGAGCAAAGGTCTCTTGAAAATCAACCCCTTCGATTTGGCGATTACCCAAGATTACAAGGCGAGCTTTATATCGTTCGATCGTCCCGTCGGCATGGTATTTGATTTTAAAGACCCATTTGGATCCAATTGCCTTTTTGTGAGGCGGAAGAGGCTCGAGAGTCCAGGTGTTGTTTCGCTCAAGTGCGTCAATTTCACGTTGCATTGCGTCGCGCCATTGAGGGACCTGCATAGCTTCGTGAAAAGAAGTTGGCTCGTGATTTTCGGTCACGGCTGCTAGAAAACTTTGATGATTAGTAGAAAATTTAGCGTAAGAAATAAAATGAGAGATGGGGTAGCGACTAGCGAGTACCTGAAGACGATGTGGCGGTAGTGACAACGTGAGTCGAGGGGCTGATGGCTGGTTGTTCATAGCCCTGAAGACGTGAGTTGGGAAATTTTGTGCGACAACCTTTACCTACGGCATTGTTAAGAGGGGCCGTGGGTGGAGACGTGCTGGATGTGGGATCAATAAGGACCTCTGGTGGGGCAGAGGTGCTGATGGGTGCGGTAGGGCGGTCCAGGACGGGTGAGTCGTGGACAGGAGGGTCCGTGGGAGGGGAGAGAGGTGAGGGAGGAGTATCCTCGTGGATGTGGACAAGAGGTGCTGTGGCAGGGGAGGCAGGTGTATCCTCGTGGTGGGAAGGGGGAATGATAATTTGTTCGATGGATGTGAAGTCGTTATTGAGGATGAGGCGTCGGGAGGCGTGTCTTGAATATTTAAAGAGTGATACGGGAATTCATGTTCAATGAACACGACATCACGAGAAAAAAGTAAGAGCCTGTGTCGAGATCGTAGACACGCCACCCCTTTTTACCAAAAGGATAGCCTAAAAAAATGCATTTGCGACCACGAGGGGCGAATTTATCGCGAGATCGATTTATGTTCTTAGCGTAGCAAAGGCACCCGAATGTGCGAATATGATTCATGGGTGACGGTTGAGTGAGTAAGATTTCGTAAGGCGTTTTACCGTTATGGATAGTCGAGGGCGTGCGATTAAGGAGATAGACGGCTCCAAGAACACACTCCCCCCAAAATCGAATAGGAAGACTAGCCTGAAAAAGGAGAGCGCGAGCAATATTTAAAATGTGGCGATGTTTCCGTTCCACTCGGCCATTTTGTTGGGGAGTGTCAACATTTGATGTTTGGAAAAGTACACCATTTTCACGAAAAAAAATTTCAAGACAAGTAAATTCATTTCCATTGTCACTACGAAAGATTTTGATTTTCTTATTAAATTGTCGTTCGATCATAGTGAAAAAATTTAGTAACGTTTGACGAGTATCACTTTTTCGACGCAACAAATAGACCCAAGTGGATCGAGAGAAATCGTCGACTATGGTCAAAAAATATTTAGAACCACATGATGCATTTTCGGAATACGGACCCCATAAATCACAATGTAAAAGATAAAAAATACCATTAGCAATGTTCGTGCTTAAGGGAAATGGAGCACGGGTTTGTTTGGCGCGAATACAAATATCGCAATGTTTACTATGAAAATCAGTTTTGAGACAATCCTTATTCAAAAAAGAAAAATAACGAGAAATAGTGGAGGAAGGGTGCCCTAATCGACGATGCCATAGCTCAGCCGTATCGAGTTTGCCAGTGGTGTAAGCATGTACCTCGTTGGTGCGAACATATTTGAGAAAGTATAGCCCCTCACGTTGTTCACCCGCACCAATCACCGTCTTCGAGGAACGGTCCTGTATTAAACAAAGTTGGTGCGAAAATTGAATAGTCAGAGAGGCATCGAGTAATAAGCTAGAAACTGAGATAAGATTGCATTGTAGATTTTCTGCATATAAGACATTACGCAAGATAAGACGAGGGGAAAGACGGATATCACCGCTTTTATTAGCGATGGTTACATCACCATTAGGTAGGCCCACGGAGAGAGGTGTGATAGTATGAAGATTAGTAAAATGCAGGAGACAACCTGACATGTGGTTGGAGGCCCCTGTATTAATAATCCAAGAGGCATAAGAGAAATTACCGCTTAAACGATCAGTAGATTCAGCCTTGCGATGTCGCCACATCTGGGTTAACTCATCAAGTTCTCGGGAATCGAGAGCATTCAAATCAATCCTGTCAAAATTATGAAGAGAAGAGCGAGAGGAAGAAGCCCCAGTATTACCATTGTTAGGGCCGGTTCCCAAGGCCATGTTGGCCCGAGGTGCACCAGTCTCAGGGGTCGGTTTGCTACGGTCTGAAGAATTGCGGCGGCGAGGATCAGGTACATAGACGGCCTGACTCATATCAGTGGCATTTGGGTCAATATAGATCATGTCGCAGGGTCGATCGCCCCACGTTTCAGGGAAATTTCCCGTGACACGGTAGCAGGTACGAAGGAAATGGCCATGGCGTTGACAGGCAATACAGTAAGGACGATTAGGATTATTGGGCCGGTCTGATTTGTAATCACGAGTGCCCCCTCCACCTGATTTGGAACTATGGTGTACCCTAGCAGCGAAAGCCATGGGGTCGGGACGGGAATCAGAGGTAGTTTTGGAAAAAGAACGGACTCCTTCCTCTTGAAGGAGACGGTTGTAGACAACATTAAGATTGGGAAGAGGGGTGATGCCATGGATTTGAGAGCGAACATTATCAAAACGATCATCTAAACCCATTAAAAAATAACGTACCCGTTGTTTCTCACGGCGGTTGTCAAAGATACTGACCCAATCACACGTACAGACTTTGCACGAACAAGGCGGGAGCGCATCATGTTCCATGAGTTCGTCCCATAGACTGTTGAGACGACCATAATACGACATAATAGATTCGGTGGGGGATTGTTGACACGCGAAAAGGTCGGCCTGAAGACGATAAATCCGTGCCTCGTTTTCCTGTGAGAAGCGTTGCCGGATACTGTCCCAGACCAGTTTCGCTTCGGGTCGATAAGAAATCGATTTGCTTAATTCTGGTGCAATAGTAGCAAAGATCCAAGCGGTGACAAGAGCGTTTGTGGATCGCCATGTACGAAAGTCCACTGCTGATTCAGCAGGTTTGGAAATTGTGCCATCGATGTACCCCATCTTGTCCTTGGCGAGAAGAGCAAGACGGAAGGCACAGGACCATTCGTCATAGTTATTGCCGGAAAAAGAGATATGTGTGATTTTGGTGCCTGGGTTCTCAACTTGAACGACAGAGACAGAGGGATTGGGTGTTTTGTCAGTAGATGAAGAATTCGTCATGATGGGACGATGAAGAAGGAAGATTTGTAAGAATAAAATCAGATAGTGAAATAAAACCTATAGTCTGATACCATATTGTGAATGAATGAGAAAGAGTTGTATTATTCTTATTGATGATTCTAATAATTACATGGTAAGTTTATATAAGCAACCATACAATCTAATGACGGTAAGAATAATATTAACAGCTAGAAAATAATCTATTATGTGCAGGAAAGAAAGTTGCCATTTCATGGCAAAGTAGTCGTTGTGGTGTTAGTGCTCATTAACAGCAAGTATGACTAAGTAATATGAGATTCCCACATCGGAAAAAGATCATAATCTGGGTGATCATGTGATTATAAGAGAAGTCGTCCTTAAAACTTAGATATCAACCCAAAATCGTTTAAGTTTCTCAAATATTGTTTAAATAACTGTTAAAAGTTTGTATTAATTATGAAAAAAATATAATTAGATTTGTGGTATGTTTCGTTATTTGTTTTATATTAATTTTTTGTTAAATGAAATGTACTTGTTTTTATATAAAAATTATAAATATTACTTGAATATAATATATGAAATATATATAATAATAACTAAAAGATTATCCACTTTCTTTTTTATATCTAGAATATTATGTATGATATTTTCTTAATTTAATTTTTGATCGATGTAATAATATACTCATAAAAACTCTCTAAGACAATACTTAGTTGTCTTAAAAGAAATTTTGGGTTGATACCTAAGTTTCAAGAATGTCTTTTATTTATAATCATTAAATCACCCCACCTCATGACAATTTTCCGATGTGTGACAATTGTACTATTAATATGTAATATATTTACCCACCTACATTATTGTTTAATGTGGGATAATTTTTTTAATATACATATTACTTTTTTTATCGACGTCTATATGTTACTTTTTTTATTCTTGAATTTTTTATCGTGAAAGATCTCATGAAAATAAGTGTAAATGTTTTTGTTTTATAATCTAATATTGTTTATTTTCCAACTTATTTACGGGTCAAAGTTCGGCATTTTGACCTCCCAAAAGCAAATGGGGTGAAAATATGTGTGTAGAGGTAGTATTAGAATAATAAAAAATATTTTTAAAATTTTCACATACTTATAATTTAGTCATATCATATTATCAAAAATTTAGTAGTAAAAAATATATAATTTATACTCCAATGAAAGTATTTTTCGCTACGAATCCAAATATGTAAGTTTCGAAATGCTTTGCGTTATATTTTTTTAATATTGATGATCAAAAATTTTTCTTACGTAAATAATAGTTGTGATATATTAAAAATATTACATAAGACACTTTTCGTAATCTTGCAAGATCTTAAAATATACTTTCCAAAAACTGAAAAAGATGATGTGAACCAATAGAATTGTTCGAAAAAAGCATCTTTTATATATATATATATTGATTTTTGTTTATTTCATCACCCCGCTACGCTACATTATCTCTAAAATCTCAAAAAGTTATGATTAATGTATACAATTTGTATATAAATAAATTATAAATTAATAAATTAATTATATTTACATCACCATTATGTCATAGTTCATAATTATCTTTTTTTTTAATCTCTAAGAGTTATGATTAATGTATACATTTTGTATATATATAAATTATAAATTAATAAACTAATTGCTAATGTTGTCGACTGATCAAACATTAGTTGATAATTATCTTTTTTTTTATCTAAGAGTTATGATTAATGTATACATTTTGTATATAAAAAAATTATAAATTAATAAATTAATTGCTAATGTTGTCGACTGATAAAACATTTGTGCACTTGTGCTGCTTCCAGAACATACGATTCTCGTAATGTCGTAATTTTCAATTTTTTCCATCGAGAATGAGCATTTTTTATAAATTAGGATTATCATTTTTTTCTTGCCCCTTTTCTGATTATATATATCCCTCGTTTAATTTGTTAAGCATGGTGTATGTATGGAGAATGAGCAATTTTTTTCTTGTTTTTTATTTTTATTTTTTTATTTTGATTATTAATAATCTACTTTTATTCTGTTTTTTTTTATTATTAATCGAGTATTGCCTTTTTACAGGTATATTCATCAAGCAATTTATAGTTCCGTCTCATCAAGCAATTTATAGTTCCGTCTGAGAAATTTTTTAAGTTGCAAGAGTATTGTAATTTTAATTATTAATTATTAATTGTTTGAAATTGAAATTATTTTTTTTAGTTGCAAGAGTATTGTAATTTTAATTTTTGGACTTTGTTTTGCATGAAATTATTAGTTTATAATTTTTTTTTAATCATGGAATATGAAAAAAATTATGGAATTGTGTATGAAAATAAAATATGTAAACAGAGTTTGTAAATATGTAAACATAGTCTAAATAAATCAGAAGAGGAGAGAGGGTAATTAATGTTTTAGTTTTGATGTGGGGCCCACTATTCCTAAATTCCTGCAGCCAATAAAAAGGCTCTAAATGTTTGTGGATTAGTATATAGTAGATGGTATACAAACTACATTATATAATACCATACTTGTGACAACCCGTGCAAAAATGTACGGATGGCTTTTATACACTAGTATACCACGGTAAAGAAAGACATTTAAGGTGTCGTTGGGTTGCCATGGCGGAATTAAACTCCTGTTAATTTCAAAAACACGTGAATTAGACAACTAGGTGAATCGCTTAAAACTTGTTTAGTTGACATGCGGGAATTAAATTGACACATGAGTTTCCAGTATGTGGATTATACATCTGATGTATTACCACACATAATATAGTTTTTGAGCTTTATAATAAAGTTTTTGAGTTTAGTATTAAAAATTATGAATTTTACTATAAAGTTTTTGAGTTCATTAATTTGAATATTAAGCTCAAAAAAATTTACAATAAAACTAAAAAAATATCACATATAAAATTTAAAATGCTCGAAAAAAATGCACAAAAACTCAAATTTATACTAGTGTGAGGTAGTAACTCAGATGTATAATCTTTTTTCCCATGAGTTTCTAACTACCTAGGAGGGGCTAGGTAATTAAATTCACGGGATTTTCCAATTCCTCCACATTTGTTGTGTCAACCAAACAACACCTAAATCTATTACTATTAAGAAATTTAAATTATGAACCACAGACAACTAAATGATTACATACCTAGTCACCCAGATATAATTTGTAAAAAAAATTACATTGTTAGTTACAATTAGCAATACCAAGGGAAATGGAGTATATAATAAGCCCATAAATTACAATTTCTAGAATATTTCTCAATACACTTTGTTTATTGTTATATCGGTTTTATACCATATATAATTTCTAACATTACCCATATCAGAATCCTTCATCACCTTTGTATTGTTAACTAGATTTAATGCCCTTGCGTTGCGCGACTCTAAAATAATATCATCTTAAGTGATTGTTGAATTATTAGAATAAAATAAGAAATCCATTTTATTAGAAATTACAAAACTTAATTTGCTTTGACTACAATAAAAAATAAAGCTCACTAAGTGTTTATCCCATAAGCTACGAGAAAGCTCTTTTATACATTACTAGTACATATCCCGTATTATTGCACGGTATTTCAGATCTTATCGTTTAGAGAGTTTTAGTTCTTAGTCCGGGTCAATATTGTGTGAGTTAGTTTTACAATGCAAGACGCCCCTACAATGTAAGACGGTCACAATGCGTAAAAAGTAACTCATTCATTAGGATTAAATAATAAGTTATTTTAATAGTCGTACGTCTTACTCTATAACTGTGGTAAAATAAAAATTATTTTATTGCAACTCTTCTTATCCAACTTCTATATATCGAGTTGGTTTTCGTAATTTATAAGACCTACATTAATTTTTATTTTCATGTATTTTCCAAGTATTCTGAGAATATTATGATGGATAACTTTTGTGATGAAAAAGATTGTTGGATTAATACTTAGGATAAAAAATGTGAATAATATTGTATATGAATATATTTATGTTATTTTACATACGTAGATTTCTAGTGTAGCACACATTTCAATGAATCTACACTACAAGAAAAGCGCTTGTTACCGACTGGAAAATGGCGACCGACTGAAAAACAGTCGGTAATAACCATTACCGACCGAAATCAGTCGTTAAAAAAATTTGTGGACGGTAAATTACCGACTGAACATAAATCGGTCGCCAAATTGAAATTTTCTGACGGTAATCCAGCAATTAGCGACCACTTTACTTAATTTACCGACCGAAATTAAGCCAGTCGGTACCCATCCGCACATTAAGTCAGACACACGATTCCCTTTCCCCATTCTATTCCACAGAAAAAAAAATTCACACTTTTTTTCCTCCCTTCCCTCATTCAGTCGACACCACACCACCATCCCACTGCCGACCTGCCGTCGACATGTCGTCGACCCCAGTCCGCCGTCGACATGTCGCTGACCCCAGTCCGCCGTCTTACCCTCTTCTGTCTCCATATTCTTTCATTTAATTTCTAATTTGATATAGGTATGGTTTTTACTTAATTTGTTTTGTTGTACGTTGTTTTAATGGGTTTATTATTCATGTAGTTGATTTGTTAGTATGAATTGAATTTAAATTTAGAATTGTTTAAGTTAGGGTTAAGGTTATGTGAAATTGGGGGTTTTCTGTTTTGATTTTGCTAGCCTGATTGCTTAGTTGTATGTAGTGACTAAAGTACTTTTTCTTGTGCTTTTGGCCTCTAATCTTAAGACCGTAATATGTGATCCTAGCCGTCGTCACGATCTTACATTTGAAGAAGTCATTGAAACAAGAAGTCGTGCGGCTAAACTTGCGAAAGTTATTCCGCCTAAGATAAGTCTTGTAATTTTATAATTGCAAACATCTTCTTTCTATCCAGGTATCAATGTATGTAACATTATGTACTATTACTATTAGTTTCCATGCATATATATGAAAAACATCATTATATTTAGAACTTTATTTTGAAGGTTTTCAAATATCAGTTATTATGAGTTGTATTTTGAGAACTAATGTTCTTTCCCTTGAAGTATAATGGTTGGGTCGTGCATTTTTGTACGGGTTAATTTGTATTATATTTAAATAAATGAGCCAAGTAAATCAATTGTATAAATATTGGATATCAAGTAGTGCATAACCTTATAATGTATAAGCTCCAATAGAAAACATCCAACTATGTAACAAAATATACAATGACTATAGTGAAGACTAACATTACAATTTCTTTTTGGAAAATTTTTAATTTTATAAAGTACATTAGTTGTTGACTTGTTAATTATTGGAGATAAACTTCTCATAGTTTTCTTGATTGCAATTGTAAATTTAAAACCACGGCCTAATCAAAGAGGTATGTATTTAAAGAATTTTTGCCGCCATCTCAATGAAATGTACGAGTACATTTTCTTAATGGAAATGAAAGGCGTCTTCGGGCGATATCGATTTTGAGAACCACGCTCATTTAAATAATTTAAAAATTTATGTTTATAATTTGGATGGTATGTTTAGCAGATGAAAGCTAAAAGAATAAATTGGTTGTTGGTTGTCTTTACAACTAAGTAATCTTCTTTCATTCACATGCTGATTACGGAGTATGTTTTAGACGGGTCACACCCCTTATCCATTATCCCCCTACTTACTTCACTCCAATTGTCCCACTTACTTTTTTTGTGAAGGGCTTCACCCGTCTGAAGCAAGACCAACTCTTTACCTATATGATATATACTCATGCCAGTTAAGTAGTCACCATTGTAATACGAGTAATTACAGGCTTCACCTAACCTTTGTCTTTTAGTGTATCATTCCTATCTATCACAAATTCTCATTTGTGACGGACACTATCCGTCGCAAGCTTAAGACGGATACCATATTCTCTCACAAAATACCCATCAAGGGTGAGTGGAGAAGCACATGGGGGGTGCCCACCTTGTCCCCTCTACCCATTTCCTCTCACAAAATACCCGTCACAAGATCCGATCCGTCGCAAGCAAGACCTATTGCCTATCTATATCTCCAAATGAACTGAATGACTTCACAATTTGTGGTTTGGGCCTTGTTAGCATGAGAGTTCTGGACCTCTCTTTTATATAAAGCTAACGAGATTTAAACATAGTAGTCGTATTAAGCTAACGAGATTTAAACATAGTTCTGGACCTCTCTTTTACATAAAGAACGAGGCCTAAATCTTCTTTCAAACGGATAGCGTCGTATTAAGATTAAGACGGATCAAATAAAGAATGTATAGAGAACATCAATATATTTGTCTTATATAAACAAAGAATATAATACTTGACCCGATTTAAATCTAAGATGGATAATATTTTCTTAAATGAGAATTCCGGAAACACAAATCTTATGTATCGATATAATTTTACCAATAAATCTAACGGATTTATCTGATGAAATTTAAACATGAGCCATAAATATCACATCCCATTATTATTATGCAAGCCAACATATGTATATGTGTACTTAACAAAAATGTTAAAACCATTTTCATGAAGATGAACTCGAAGCATTCATTTAACGTGTCTACAACCAAAAACTTTGAATGGTTCAAATCATACTTGACCTAAAAAAATTCGAGCTCAGCTCTCATAGTAACTTGACCTCCTCACATTTTCAGTCTAACGAAATATAAATATTTTCAAAAATAAATAAATTATAAAATACAAAAATATATTATATATTAGTGTATACTTATGTCTAAATAACATATAATTTGAAATAAAATTAACATTACGGTATAAAAACTATACACAAAAAAAAAAGTTATAAACAAGCTGTCTCGGCTTGTATTTAAAGCTTTGAGCGAGCCGATTCCGAGGGCTCAACGAGCCGGCTCATATCATTTACAACCCTAAGACCAACATAATTAATATGTTCCTTTACTAATTACATTTATATTTATATTTATACCGTAATAAGGATGATATGATTTTTTTTTTAACAAGTTCGGAAATAATGTCACTCCTATCGAAGTACTGAAGATCGAAAGTTGAAAATTTTTTCTTCTTTCTTTATTTGGCAAACCCATGGAAATTTTGAGAAATTACCATGGGTCTGAGGGGACTGTTAGAGAATATTACGGTATATTATATTATATACCGAGATCGAAATAATATTGATATTATATGATTGTATTAAGTTACCATATTAGATTATTCTAGGTTTGAGTTAAGGTTACTATATAAATCGTTTGATTGTAGTATTAAGAACGATTATCAATAATACGACAATTCACTTTATGAACTCTCCCCTCTCAATTTATAATAAAGAGGGTGCAAATACATCCCATACACCTTCATTACAATTTATAACCACCAACGAACCCACCGCAACAACTTCACAAATATTCAGCTCTTCAAGCCATTAATGTACAACTTTAAGTTTTGAGGTTACATTTAATCACAAATTCCGGGGACTTGACCCGTCTTAAAATGCAATCTACTGTAATTTTGAACATGCGGTGCAAACATTGTACGAACTCTAGGAAGTGTCCATGAAACAATTCCTGATACATTTATCGTCACTTTTGGCTCTGAATAAATGATACGGGCTCTGACTTATCACTTACGTCCAAAAAAACATTTAAGGGGCCCATTATTGCCCATAACATTGAAAATAAAGCTAAAGAGATTTAAGCATACTAGTAAATCTTCTAACAAACGGATAGTGTCGTATTAAGATTAAGACGGATCAAATATAAATTATTTGTATATATAAGAATAAAAAATATATAGAGAACATCAATATATTTGTCTTATATACACAAAGAATATAACTCTTGACCCGATTTAAGTTTCAGATGGATAATGTTTTCTTCAATGAGAATTACGGAAACACAAATCTTATATCGATATAATTTTACCAATTAATCTAACAAATTTATCTAATGAAATTTGAAAATGGGCCATAAATATCACATCTCATTATTATTATGCAAGCCAACATTTGTATATGTGTACTTAACAAAAATGTTAAAACCATACTCATGAAGAATAAATGAACTCGAAGCATTCATTTAACGTGTCTACAACCAAAAACTTTAAATGGTTCAAATCATACTTAAATTAAAGTAATTATCGTAGGGTGATAGAGGTAATAGAAATCACGATTTTTTGTTAAATGGGCACTATCCATTTTAAGCAATGGATGAATAAGACAAAATCGAATAAATTAAAAAAGGTAAAATATTAATGTTTGTCTTATATATCTATAATCTATGTTGGTGATATTTGACTCGTCATATGCAAAACTTGTTGATTATCAATATTTATAGTTTCATACCAATTCTTTTTAATAACACGTACAACATCATTTATGAAACTTTTTATTTAATCTCACTTGTAAAAGTTTATATTTTTTTTTCTTCCAATTTCCCTCTCTTCTTATAACATAAAACTGGTTTCTTACTTTAGAATTCGATTTCTTATAGCTTTTTATTACGTAGCTCAATGATTGAGAAGGTTCTTATATGTATGAAACTTTTTATTTTCTTATCATTGTTATTGTCCTTATAGTCATTTCTACAATAGAGAGTCATTCGATAAAAACCACACAAAACTTTATTTGAAAAAAAGATATCCTTTTTATTCCCAGTGGCGGAGCCAGGATTTAAAATTAGGGGGGGCGAAAAATTTTAGGGGGGGCGAACGACAATTTTCATAAGGTACTTTTAAAAAATTTCGAAAAATTTCGCTAAAAACTTCGTGACTCCGTTCAATTCAAAGAGAGTACTTATTTCATTATTTGCATAAATGGAGACAAGAGAATATGACATAGAGAACAATAAAAAAAATTCTCAGTATGTATAGATTGACTATTAGATCCATTTTAACTATAGAACGGATGTTTTCGTTTTAAGAGATGATTATCTATAAGAACTATGATAATCATTCTTAGCAAAGTATAGTAGCTTGTAAAGGTTATTGAAGTAAATATACTACGAAGAAGTTGTGTTTATGAGTACGTAATTCAAAAAATCTCAACCGTTAGGGTAGACGAGCGTCTTTACTAACCCCCTAGCTTAACCACTGTCCTCCAACATAGGTCCATATTTCACAAGACACAAGTTGTATGCTGATTCGATGAGTCAAAGTAAAAAAATAATCCATAGAGACTCTCCTCAAATACTTTATCTGAATTTCTCATTTAAAATTAAAGTATCCGTCTTAATTTAATACAGATCAAATACTATGGATAAGATAAAAGTAAAAACTCTACAAATATCCCTCTTATAAAAGACTAATTAAATTATCTAATATTTAATTCAACAAAATAATACTCCATTCATCATCCTCATCTATTCATTTTGATTTAACATATTCATGGTAAATGGTAATGACTAATAAATACAAAAAAAAAACAAATAAATGATCGGTTGTTTTGAGAATATGCAGTTTGTTATGCATGGTAAGTGGAATCGTTTTTTTAAATAATGTTTAAAAAATAAATAATTATCGTTTTGGGTCGGGATGAAACTTATTTATTGAAATAGTGTCCACCTAGGATTGGGATACCCAAACCTAAGACCCAACCCATTATCACCACCATTTTACCCCCACCTTCCACTCATTCTATCTCCATTCTCTCACCCCACCCTTACCACCACCACAACGGTCGCCCCAGTCATCGGCTTACCATTAACCCCCCTCCCTCCGGAAGCCAGACCACCACCGCGTCCACCCTCCGGCCATCGTCGTACTGACGGTGTTGCGGGTAGGGTAGCAGATCAGACAACATGACCATTGGTGGGTATGTCAACGACCGTCTAACCCATCGACATGCCCACAACATGACCGCTGGTGGGTCTGTCGACGACCGCCGACCACTTGCGACCACTGGTGGCTGGTGCCCCAACAGACGACCACCGCCCGTCTCCGACTCTCTCTAAACAAATGACCCGCAACATCGTCAGTACGACGACGACCGGAGGGTGGACGCGGTGGTGGTCTGGCTTTCGGAGGGAGGGGGGTTAATGGTAAGCCGATGACTGGGGCGGCCGTTGTTGTGGTGGTAAGGGTGGGGTGAGAGAATGGAGATGGAATGAGTGGAAGGTGGGGTAAAATGGTGGTGATAATGGGTTGGGTCTTAGGTTTGGGTATCCCAATCTTAGGTGGACACTATTTCAATAAATAAGTTTCATCCCAACCCAAAACGATAATTATTTATTTTTTGAACATTATTTAAAAAACCGATTCTGGTAAGTAGTGGTAGTAGGCAGTAGCCTAGTAGGGTTATGGAGAATCTTGGTTGTCCATGAAATTTGTGGGGAGGGTTAACATGTGTCAGATGTGGACCACTACAATTCTGAGTTAAGTAAAGAGTAAGGACCTAAAATATGGGTGAAGATAAATGTAAGGACCTCAAGTACCATTACATAGCTATAAGGACCTGGGTGGTACTTCCGTTAAACATTCCGTTTTCTCTATTTCATTTTTTGTTTCTTTGAAACAATCACATTACATGTCTAACTTCCGTTAAGTAAAGAGTAAGGACCACTAGTTTACGCCATCGATATATGATAGTCCGATAATACAAATTGAAGTTGGTAAATATTGACGCGATCTTAGGAACCCGGCCTGGACCGCTCGAAGCCCTTCAAGCTTCACTTTGATATTTGAGGTCCTTAAAACTATTATAATTGATAGTTTAGATACTTCTTTTATATAGTTAACTCCTACTACAAAGATGATAACCACTAATTAATGTTGCCCTAAATAGAGTAAACTATAGTTACCACATTATTTATAACTCGAGAATATTAATTAATTAGCCCCTAACATGGCGCCACCGCTGCCTCCGCCGCCACAGGGAGATCCACGTCAAGTAGCTGAAAAGTGAATGTGAACCTGTTTTTAGCACGATTTATCCTGGCTCGCTCAGCTGGGTCCAGATTCAAAGGTACGAACATCTCCTCTCCAGAATGCAGGAGTAATCTTTCTGAGAACCTCCAAGTGATCATAAGAAGTAACAAGCAAAGGGTCATGGTGTCCCAACAAAGCATGCTTCAAGACAGAGATTCGGCGTCCGAGTTCGATGACGTCGTCTTGGAGAGATGTAAACAACAGTGACTCAATCTCAGTCTCCTTAAACACCACCCCTTGTTTCGATGCTTTATCTCTCTTTGACTTCTGCGTCTTCTTCCCAATTTCCAACTCAGCACGGCTTTTCTTGAGTCGCTTCGTGTATTCCACCAGAACGTTTAGCCGCACTTGATTTATATCCATCACCATGTTCACCTAAAACAAACACAAAAGTACGGCTTAATTACTGTATAAACACAAAATAATATTAAAAATAAAAGTACAGAGGAAGGAGGAATAAAACTACAGAAATAATGAAGCAGAAGAAGGAGGAATAAAACTACAGAAATAATGAAGCAGAAGGAGGGAGAATTACAGAGGAAGAGAGAGAGAGGTATCCGTATTGCGAAATCAAATGATGTAATATATATAGGAATTAACGTGAGTAGGGTATACAAGATATTTAAGGGGTAGTTGGTTGTAAAAATTAGGGGGTAATTTAGTCATTTAGCAAAGGGTAGGTTAGTCTTATTAAAATGTCCGGTTAGTTTTATTACTGTAGAAATAACTCTGGTTAGAGGGCTGAGTTAATATGTACTTTGTCCTTGGGCAACGAGTATGGTAAATCGGTAATATTGTAGTATCAAAGTGACAAAATTTATTACCACATGAGGGAGATCCACGTGGCTTCTTTGCCTATGTTGGACATTTCCATCCCATCTTTCTTTTTAATTAAGATACTCCACACTAAACATGTTTGTCCTATGAATCATTAATGAATTCATGAAAACAAGTTATTAGGATTGAAATTAGGACATCTAACTCACGATTAACCCCAAATAGTAGAGCAATAATTCAATGAAGCAGTTGATATTATGAGAAAAATAAAAACCCACGGAAATAAATGCCAAAATAGCATGTTTAATTAGCAACCATTTAACTTGTAGCTTCATCGTTCATACAAAAACTCGAACCCAAAATTCCATATTCAACAAAGATAAGAACCAATAATGTTTGCTCTAAATAGAGTAGTAACTAGTAACCACATTATTTATTAGCCGAGATTATTAATTAATTAATTAGCCGACAGTCAGCCACTAGACCAGAAGAGGAGCAACTGACGCCACCACCGCCGCCGCCGCAACAGGAGGGAGTTCCACATCACCCGACTATCATATACGAAAGTCTTGAAAATCACCAACTACAAATATCATTAATAAGAGGCACGAAACTCCATCATAAATCGACTACTAAATACTTATAATAAAGTATAGGCCACAGCAAAATTCGTGGCGCAAGTGATAAATTTCCGTGGCTAAAGTCTTTTGCCACGGGAATACCTTTCGCGGCGCAAGTGGTCGTGACTAACAGATAGCCACGGAAAAAACAGTAATATGACAAAAATTAAATTTTCGACCCATTAACTTATTCTCTCAAACCCGTGTTTTCTATGCCTTGATCCCCAAGCAAGATACTTCCATATCACCTCCATATCTCACATAAACAACTCACAAAAGATCACAATATTCACTTCCAAAAACCGATTAATTGAGAACGCACTTTTTAAACCACCTCAACCTCTTATCATATTTTGAAGATATGAGATATAAGACTCTCATAACAACATATAATGAACTCTAAACAACACTAGAACACACGGAAAAAGTCGGAGTAAGAAAGCAACACAAACACACAAGAAGAACCATGTTCTTCAACTTTTCTCCAAAAACCAAGTTCAAACTTTCAATCGCCATTAAAAACTCATGTAATAAACGTACGTAAAAATTCTCTAATATTTAGTAACAAGTCTCAAAGTTCATACACGAGTTTTGGTGACCAATCGAGCGAGAATCGCTCCTTTATTCATCTTTGCTTCTGTTTTGGACATCACCTATTACTGTTCGTTTTCAGCCCAGGAAAAAACGTTTTTCCTTTGTTTCTTAATTGGTAAAGATGAAATGTTGATTAATTTACTTGTCTTTTTAACGTCACAAATTAATTGGAATGAAATTTTAATTTGATTAGTTTGTTTATGTTGTTTCACATATTAGTTGGTTTTGATTTAAATTATGAAGTAATTTAAATTGAATTGAATTAATTTAATTAATGACATGTTTGATTGAGATAGATTGATAATTTATTGTTCATGTTAATCCAGGTAGAATATCATGTTTTAATTGTGTCTATGTCATTGGCATGTTAGTTAGTCGATTTGATTTTAATTATGAAATAGTTAGATTCGAATTGGAAAAAAGGATTATACATAAATGAATTAAATCGACATAGAATGAAATTCGCATGTTAGGATTTAAATGGCATAGTTGCATTTTCATATGACAAGTCTCCAAATAGTCATTCTTTTGTTTAGTAGAGACCGTTGTTGTAACAACGTGCGGAGTTGAGTGTTTTTAATAAAATTAATTAACTTCCTAACATGTAATCATATACGAACTCAAATCCCTAAAATTGGTTTCTAAAATCCATGTAAATATTTAGTGGTGACTCTTTTCAAAAGCTAAAATGAAAAAATATTTTTTATGAAATAAAAGGCATCGCGTGGATCGAATTCCCCCATCCACAATTTGGCGACTCCATTGGGGAGTAGTGAAGCTTGAAAAGCAAAAAAATGACTATTAGGGGTACATGTCATGTTTTTTTTTTTTTTTTTTTTTTTTATGTTAATCATGTATAAACCCATTGAGGCCTTAGGATTTGGGCCATTTTCCCTTTAGGGTTCGTCCCGAGATTGGAAAATGACTTCCACTATGTCCGATTTAAATAACAAGGTGATTCCGTGGAGGTTGGCGGCTGCATATATGCCATATTGTTACGAGCTTATGACAAGTATGTGGGTTCCCTAACAAAGCGATTTCATTGACATAGACACTTTTAAGAAGACCGACCGAGACTTAGAAGAGTCTAGCTCATGCATTGCATCCATAAAATGCAAATGACTACGTGCTATGTAAATTAGTTTTCGAAATTCCAAACCCATCTTTTTGAAAATTATAGTCACTACCCACCCGCATTTTCGAAATTCCCGAGTAATTTCCAATCCCTAATTTTGAAAATTACCTCTTTTGAAAAATGATCCATTTTCAAGCTGAAATGCTTTCGAATTAGGATTAGAAAAATCCCGAGTCGTTTTCGATTTACCTCTTTTGAAAAAAGAAAAAAAAAGGATCAATTTTCAAGCTGAAATGCTGTCGATTTAGGATTAGAAAAATCTACCATTATATAATACGGTTGTATGGTGCGATTAATATAAAGTGATACTTTTTAATAAATAGTAACTATTTTATAACAATAAGTGACCGTTTTTAAAGTGCCTTCTTATAATAGTAAAACATGGTTACTATTTATACTATGTAGATTTGACTTCCCAAGGGAACTATTGTCCATTTGTCGTCAATTAATATATTTCTGGTTTTGTTTAGAAAAATTAGGTTAATATGTTGACTAAATCAATAAATCATTCTCCTAGCTAGTAGAAATAATAGGGGGTGTTTGGCCTTGCTTATATAAACGAGTTTTTGCTTTTTAAAAAGAGTTTTTGTATAAGCTACTTCTTAAAAATATGTAGCAAGATGCTACCTATTTGGAGACGAAACTAGACGATGGTGAAAAAAATTGAAAAATGTCAATAGTCGATACGGTTTTGAGATAACTTGTGTGATACTCCCTCTATTCAAGTCCAAACACAACATTTCTCTTTTACACGTTTGCCAATGTACAAATTGTAATGTAAATATATCGACTTTTACATTATAAAAAAATATAAAAAATTGATATTCTTATTGTACTTCTAAAGGGGAATCAAACAAGATCCCACATGACCATATTTTATCTTACATATTGTAAGAAATCGTAAAGATTCTCTTCATTCATGAATAGTGTCAAAAAAAGAAATGTTGCATTTGGACTTGAATGGAGGGAGTATTTAGGTTTAATGCGTCAAGGGGTGAAGGGGGTTCTTTTTGTTCACCGGCAATTTATATGGGGAACAATTGAACAAACACCCGGCCCTAATGAAATGAGTACATGGCTATTGGGAGAAATTAAATCTTACTTTTGACCTCTCGCAAGCTCTCTTCCACTTAGACCATCCCCAAGCAGAGGTCGCGCTAATTAGGTCGCGACCCGGTTTTACTCTTAATCCCACTTTATTTATCTTGATCTACTTTCACCCTCCCAAGCAGAAAGTCGCGACCTAGGTCATCAACCCAATCATTTTCTCTCATATTATTCTCTACCCCACTTTTCTTTCCTATTTTTACAATTATTTTTCCTAACAATTATTATTTTTTTATTACTCAACCAATAAAAAATGCACACCTAGAAGGTCACAAGGTGGTCAATTTTGTTCAAAATGGTCACAAATGGTCACAAATTGACCTTTTGATGGAGAAGGTCACAAAATTAACCAAACAAGGTCACCATTATACTTGTTTAATTATGTCATTAACATGACCAAGCAAGGTCATGACCTAGCAATTGACCTTGCTTGGGCATGGTCTTATAGCTTCTAAGAGGTCACACGCTTGTGACGAAAAAACATTTGTAACAAACGAGAATTTGTCATTGATTGGGATAACGCTTATAAACCAACAAAAGCTATTCAAACTACGATTATAATAAAGGGAAAAAAGAGGTATAACCACAAAAAAAATGGTGTATGATTGATAAAGTTGGCTTGTGTAAATTTCACGGAGATTAAAATCGGAGGAATATGAGCTTATAATGTCAATTATTTTACAACTGCAATGATGCAATTACTTGAAGGCTAATCTTTCCTTCGGGGACGCATGGCCTCCAAGTCGTGCATGTTGGTAGATCCATCAGGCTGATGCCCTTGGCAGCCAACTCGCTCCGAATCTGATCGGTTTTTGCAAAATCTTTGTTCTTCCTTGCCAATGCTCTTTCTTCAATCATACCTGATACTTTATCTTCAGTCGTTTTGGCTGTAATCAACGCTTTTTTCTTCAACTGTTGTAGAACCTGCAAGACGGGCAACAAGAAGTACTACTGAGAATTTAACAAAACCACACCACCGGAAATGGGTTATATGATGAATTAATGATATGCAACAGGTTGAAGAAAATCTCATATGTCAGACAGGGCCATGATAGTACCTCAGAGTAAGGCGCAGCAGACGCCAGCCATAGCACATCCAAAACGTTCATGATTGTTGCCTCCATATCCGAAAGTGACTGAAGAGCTAATAACTTCTGTTGTCCTTGTTTCTTCTGGCATCATAAAAAGTTGTGTTTCATCAAATGCTCAGAAATAGGTAACGCTAGAATCAAATATTTCCCTCAGTCCTTTTTCTCTTCCCAAGATTAAAGACACTAGAAATATGTCGAGGAATTTCCTACCTTCAGCCCGCTAATTTCATTGTTTATGAACCTTAACGCATCTTGGAGACTACCCTTTAATACATCAGCAGCGTGCAAATTATCAAGCATTTTGCTCTCAAAATCTGCCTTCAGCTTCTCTGAATCGGACGGCTGATCAGTTTTTTTGCGGCTAGCTTTAGCATTTTCAGTTACATTCCCTTGAAGTGACCTTATAGCATCACTGCAATCTTGCAATGTCTGCAAAAGCAAAAACAAATATAACACATTCTACTTTGACAAAGAGAGCGCTACTATTTCTGGCAAGCACTCGGACAAAGCAATATTGTGGTTAGAGGAATTCCATTGCTTATTATGAACTTTCAACACGTGCTTCAAATCACCAGCGACCTAGAGCACACTTAATATCTGACTTAATACGACTATGAACAATCGACTCCAGAACCAGCAAAACTTGAAACAGACTCCATAACCAGTTAATACCAGAGACAGGCCACATCCTAATTCTATTAATCGAAAGTTGTTTCAGACAAAAGACTAGTTAGCTAGTTATTATTCATTTCAAGCAGTAAGAAGTAACATGTATTGTACAACTAACTATAAGAACATACTCCGTATAATCTTTCGGAAAGTAGAATCCCATAATCCAAAAGAGATTTACACTTCTAAAAAGGTAACCAAGATACAAACGACTGTATGGACTATAAAAAATACAATGCAAAAACAAGGAAACTATAGGCCAGATAACTTGCCTGATAAATACGATATACTGCATCAGATGCAACGTCTGTTTCAGGAAGTGAAAAATTGACAGGAGAATCATAGTTCATGCTCAGTAAGAAATGCCTAAGTGCTAGGGGATGGTATAGGTCAGTCACGTAGGATAAGAAGAAAACCGCAAATCAGAAGAAAGCAGGCACTTCCAGAAAAAAATCAACAATAGCTAATTAAAATAACAAATGGTAACATTTCGTGTCCAACCTGACGGATAGTAAAGGATTTTTTTGTCGATTTAGACATTTTCTCGTTATTTATGAAGTCCACTCTACTACATTAGCTTAACTCTGATTATTCCAGGGGACGGGAGAGTGAGATAATAAAGCATTAAAGAGGATATAAAATTCACATATGGCGCGTCTGGACTTTGTAGGCTTCAGATAAAAATGGCCGTCTGAAATGAGAATTTTGTTGTGTAGCATTGGATTAGTCATTCGGGATCTCGATTCAAGTTTAAAGTTGTGTCTTTATCTTAATTTTGTTGTACATTTTATTGAAATTGTTTTTGTTTGGTGAAATTTATGGTTTTTGATAATTGGCTTTATTTTGAAATTGTGGTTTTTAATAATGTTCATATTTTTTTGGTAAATTAATAGCACTATGTATTCGTCTCAATTGTCATATTTTTAATAGTACTTCTTTAGACGGACTATTTTCGTCTAAATAAATATAATTACTTTGTGATGAAGTGTAAATATTTTCTGATTAAATGTTACCACCACCTTTTTTTTTTGGTTAAAAAGTGACAACTTTAGTTACAACAGGTTATCATTAAATGACGAGAAGTACGGCCAAGTTAGAAACACTATTAAGCTAGATTTATTAAGCAAATTTTTGACGGATAAAAAGTAGTTGAAAATAAAGCTTCTTTGGAATACTCTTTAAGAGATCATAATGGTAAAATTATTTTGTATGGACCTAAAACTTGTGATCAATCTAATGAAATTTTGGTTGGAGAAGCTCTCGCATTAAAACAAGACATTCTAGTGGCTCAATATATTAGAGTTTGAAATTGAAAATTGAAGGTAACAGATTCCGTGTAGTTGGCAAATTTCGTGTTAAGTGTTATTAAGGGTGTTTTAGACCTTATTTCTCTCGAGGAGGTGATAATCTAACATTGTTTTCGTGAATCCAACAAAGTCGCTACCTTTATAGCCTTTATTGGACATTCTCCTTCAATTCTTTCCGGGTGATTTGAAATTCGTTGGCTTTCATCTCACATGATGAAATGGGTTAATTCTACCCTAGAGAATCAACCTAGTTTTCTTATTTCATAATATAAAAAAAACTACCAAATGCTCAATTATTTTAGGTTTGGCCGGGTGCTTTGTACTTATAATTGAGTCTAATCAATATATATATATATATATAAAAGAGGCTTTTTTCGAGCAATTCTATTGGTCAACATCAGCGTTTTCAATTTTTGGAAAGTATATTTTAAAATCTTCCAAGATTACGAAAAAGATACTATGTAATATTTTTAATATCACAACTATTATTTACGTAAGAAAAAATTGATCATCAATCTGACAAAAAAATTATAATGCAAAACATTTCGAAACTTGTATATTTGGATTCTTAACGAAAAATGCTTTCATTAGAGTATAAATTTTGTATTTTTTACTACCATATCATTTATAAGATCATATAACTATAACCTAAGTATATGAAAATTAAATAAATGACTTAAAATATTTTTTATTATTCTAATATTAGTATAATGGTTTAGAAGTATTCAAGAAATAATTAATTTATAGAAAAATATGATGTAGTACTTAGTATGTTATTTGTCCCATATGTTATTTGTCCCACATTGAAAAATAACGTAGGTATGGTGAATATACTACATATAAAAAGTAGAATTGTCCCACATCGAAAATTTACCTTAAGATATGGTGATCCTATAATTATAAATATGAGTCATAATTGAAACTTATGTATCCACCCAAAATCTTTTGAGTCTCTTAACTATTATCTTAGAGACCTCTTACAAGTTTGTATTATTATCTTTACAATAGTGAATTTACATCATAAAAAATTAATTTAGGAAAGTTTCAAAAATAATACTTTGGATATAAAAAATTAAGTGGATAATTTTTAATTATTATATAAAATAAAAATAATAGAAATATAAATTTAAAAGAAAAAGATGGTGTACTTAATATATTATTTTTCTCACATTGAAAAATAATGTAGATGTGGTAAACATATTACGTATAAATTGTAGAATTATTGCATATCGAAAAAATAACATAAAGTGGCTAATCTTATGATTATAAATAGGTGTCGTCCTTAAACCTTAGGTATTAACCCAAATTTTTTTGAATCTCTTAAAAATTGTCTTAGAGATTTCTTAAAAGTTTGTAGATGTGATGAATATACTATGTATAAAAGGTAAAATTGTCCCACAACGTAAAATTAATATAAGGTGGGTGATCCTATAATTATATATAGGAATCATCATTTGACCTTATATATCAAAGTGAAATCTTTTAAGTCTCTTAAGTATTGCTTTAGAGATCTCTTAAAAGTTTGTATATTATTATCTCCACAATTGTTAAATTGACATCATCAAAAATTAATTTAGAAATGTATTATTAAAAAAATTTAAGTATCATTACAAAAATTATGAAGATAATATAGTTACATTCGTGGTAAAAAAAATCACGAAAGTATAAAAACTCATACTATTTATTTGCACATACTTGGTGTAATTTTAGTATATTATTTATCTCACATTGAAAAATAATGTAGGTATGGTGAATATATTACTTATAAATAGTAGAATTATCCCACATCAAAAAATTATCATAAGGTGGGTGATCTTATGATTACAAGTAGGAATCATATTTAGAAATAAAGTTTCAACCCAAAATTTTTTGAGCCTCTTACATATTGTCTTAAAGAGCTCTTAAAAGTTTGTATTATAATCCAAATTATAGTTAAATTTACATCATTAAAAATTAATTTAGAAAAGTATCATAAATAATAAGTTTGATGATAAATTATTTAATGTGTTAGTTGAAAAACAATGTAGCTATGGTGACTGGTGAATATATATTATGTATAAATAGTAAAATTGTGTCACATTGAAAAATTATCTTAAGGTGGAGTGATCATAAATATGATAATCTTTTTTATATTGTTAATAAAAGACTTTTAAAATATAATAAGTGACCTTTAAAATATTCTTTTATTATTCTAATATAGAAAAAGATGGTGTGTTATTTAGTTTTTTATTAGTCCCACATTGAAGAATTATGTATGTATGGTGAATATATTACATATAAATAGTAAATAGTCGCACATCAAAAAATTACTATAACATATGGTGATTCTATGATTATAAATAGTAGTCATCCTTGAACTTAAGTATAAACCCACAATTTTTTAAGACTCTTAAGTATTGTGTTGAAGAGTTCTAAAAATTTGTATTATAATCGTCACAATAGTGAAATTTACATTATTAAAAATTAATTTAGAAAAATATCATAAATAATAATTTTGATGATAAACTACTTAATGTGTTATTAGTCTCACATTGAAAAATAATGTATTTGTGATAAATATATATACTAAGTGTAAATTGTAAAACTATCCTATGTCGGAAAATATCATGAGGTGAAGTGATAAAAAAATATGATTATAAATTGGAGTCATTTTAGTCTCTTAAGTATTGTCTTAATGAACTCTTAAAAGTTTGTATTTTATCTCCACAATAATAAAATTTAAACCATCAAACTTAATTTAGGAAATTTAGGAAAGTATTATATAAGTAATAATTTTGATGGTGTACTACTTAATAAGTTATTTGTCCCACATTGAAATATAATACAAGTATGGTAAATATGCTACGTATAAATAGTATAATTGTCTCACATCGTAAAATTATGCTAAGGTGGGGTGATCCTATAATTATAAATAGAAGTCATCATTAGAACTTAGATATCAACCCAAATCTTTTGAGTCTCTTAGATATTGTCTTAGAGAACTCTTAAAAGTTTGTATCCACATTAGTGAAACCTAAAATATCAAAAATGAATTTAGGAAGGTATCATAAAAAAATAAAGTGAAAAATCTTTTATTTATCTCAATATACATTTCTTATATTATATTCAAGTGATGCTTATAATTTTTATATAAAACCTTTTACATTTCATTTCACAAAAAAAAATATTGTGAAAATGAGTCATCTTTCAAAGTTAGATATTCACCCAAAATCTTTTGAATCTTTTAAGTATTATCTTACAGAACTCTTAAAAGTTTGTATTATTATCCCCGCCTTGATGAAATTTACATTATCAAAATTAATTAAGGAAAATATCATAAATAAAAATTTAAGAAAATATCATAAATAATAATTTTAATGGTATACAACTAAATATGTTATTTGTCCTACATTGAAAAATAATGTAAGTGTGGTGAATATACTATGTAAAAATAGAGGAATTCTCCCACATCGGAGAAATATTATAAGCTGGAGTGATCATGCGATTATACATAAGAGTCGTCATTGGAATTAGATATCAATCCAAAATCGTTTAAGTCTCTCAAATATTGTTTTCGAGAGCTCTTAAAATTTTGTATTAATTATGAAAATAATCTAATTATAAGATTCGTAGTAAAAAAATGTTATCATTATAGTATAAAATCTCATATTATTTGTACATATTTAGTGTAATTCTTAGTATGTTATATATCCCACCTTGAAAAATAATGTAAGTGTGGTGAAGATACTAATACCTATAAGTAGTAGAATTGCCCCATATCGGACAATTACCATAAGGTAGGGTGATCAACCCAAAATCTATTGATTCTCTTAAAAATTGTTTTAGAGAGCTTAATTCTTACGTACCTTGGATTATTTTTCGAGTCATATAGATTAAATATAACTTGATTCCTGGCAAGATTGGTAAAATATGTTTAAAATAGAAGTTGAATCAATATATTAATATTATTTTCTTAAACATTACGGAGTATATTTTATTATAGTCTTAAAATTTTAAAAGTTTATTTTTACAAGTTAATTGTTATAGGAAAATTATGAAAATGACATTAACGTAGATTACAAGTTAATTGTTATAGGAAAATTATGAAAATGACATTAACGTAGACCCGTGCATCGCACGGACATGAAATCTAGTAACTAATAAAATAGTCATAGCAAGTTAGTAATATTATTTCTATAATAAATGATCGGTAGGCGGGTTTTACGTAAGTATGATGTAGAACTCATCCATTGTCCACACCTCGTGTGGAGTACAGATTTTGTGCCTTTGCTCGCTCCACAAGCCACAACCGACCTAAGTACTACCCTGCTGCTATAACCGCTTTCAAGAATACCCGCTCCAGCGACATTCCTAGTTTTGACCAAATTCCTATCCCTATTATTTTCGTTCACACAACCCAATATAACTCGCAAACATACAAAAATTACGGCTAATCTCACATGTGACGGATCGCACCGTCAGAAACGAGAATTTGTGCACAAATTGAGGCATTGAATCATTGACTAGAATTTGTGCACAAATTGAGGCATTGAATCATTGACTATGGTACATTTATGTGTCTCGTTATAAACAAGAAAATAAACAAAAATCAGAAACAAAAGCAAACACATACACATCAGTTAAACAGCTTGGGAACACATTTTATTGGTTAAAACTGCAATCCCATTTGAGTTTTACCCACAATTTTGAAGTTAAATAAATTCAATTACTATTCAAAATTAGGGTTTTACACTTTTACCACCACCCCCAAAAATTAGTATTTCCACTAATATCACTGCTTGATCTGATTATTGTTTTGTGGGTAATAAGGGTTTGCTGTTTTAGTGCATCTTTGTTGATTTTATTGGGATTTTCTGGGTTTGAAAGCTTAAATATGACCAATCAATCTTGCTAGCATTATAAAGATGAATTCTTTGAGGTTAGTTCTTACTTAATTGTCACTGTTTTGATTGTAATTGTAGTATTTTATCATATTTGTTGCTTTAATTGTCAGTTTTCTGTAATGGGTATTTCCTAGAACTACTTTTTTGTTCATGAATTTGGTTGTTTATGTTAAATGGGATAAATTAGGGCATATTGTTATCAATTATTGATGCATAACTTGTGTTTTTGTGGACTATACTCTTGTCCTATCATTCTATATGGGGTAGTACTTGACCCGTTTTAAACTTAAGACGGTTTTGTTGGTCTTAAGGAAGATCAACTGAAGTAATTGTTGGTGTATAACCTTGGTTTAGGGTAATATGCCCTTGAAGTCTTAATTGAGCTATGCTTCGGGTGCGTAAAATTGATGTGGGTTGTGTTTTGTTGAGAAGGGGCTTTTGGAGAAGGCACAAGAAGAAGATTTTTGTTACATTAGGAGTTGTGGGAAGCGGGTATGCTGTATATAGACTATACGATGCCCACAAGCGTCGACTTTACGAATTGCAGATACAACTTGCTCACGAGCGGGAGAATGATGAGAAAATTAAGGCTCAGTTAAGATAAATTCTGATCACTTTGTGATGTAATTTTGGGAATTTGCTTGCTTGTTTGTTCTAATCATTTGTGGTGGTGTTTTGGGTATGGTAGATTGCAAGAGCATTTTGAGAGCATTCAAAGGATTGCGGACGCATCAACATTGCCGCATGCTATGCACTACTTGAGCAGTAGGTTAAACGAGGAGTTAGATCTTGCAGTGTTGACGGAGAGGCTGAAACAAGGAAAAGATACTTTGACGCTTCCTGAGAAGCTAGACTTGTGGGATAGACTCAAAGTACTTAGTATGTTGTCTTTAGCTTATTGCATTTGTTTATTCAACTTATTTGTGTGGGGGATTAGTTCTTACATCTGAATTGATGTTTCCAGGTTTCACGAAAATGGTGTTGTCACTATGGTCGGTCACTTTGCTAAGCTTATTTGTCAGAGTACAAGTCAACATACTAGGAAGACAACTATACATTGATATAGCAAGATCACATGAAAACTCGCCCTTATTTGTAAGATTGTGATTTATTTGCTCTTTTGTTGCTGCTATTACATGTCTCCTGTTAGTTGATGCATGCTCATAGTTAGCTTATAGCTTTCCTCCCGCTTTTTGCCTAGATAAATCAAATTATCGAGGTCAACCGATGCTTACACTCTTGTAGGGAAATACTTGGAGGGGAATTACCCGCCCTCCCCTCATCCTTCCTCCCTGTCCCTTCCTTTTCCGCTCGTTGCTCTTATGCTTCTTGTTATAGATAGGTAGTCACCTTGCTTGTTGTGCTGGAGCTTGAGCAGGTCAATTTTTGTGTCTCGGGGAGTCTAACTGAATTTGTGTATCTAATAGATGCAAGTATTGGGTTTGAGTGATGCCTGAGTTTGTTAGAGAGTATGGTGACCATATTTGCCGATATTACTGGACAACTGCGAAGTTGTAAAAGTTTTTTCAGAAACACATGGCAGTCTTACTGTTATGGATTCTCCTAAAAAGAATTTGGTGCACTCCCACTCCCATCTCTGTTAGTTGACCTACTGTACTTCAGTGAGCTCAGCCTATGGTCTCAGCTTCTCAGGCCTGGCTCTTAAAAGTTACGACTAAGAAATGGATAACCATTTTAGCTGATGTCTCTCTCAGGATGGATTATATTTTCCCATTAAATTATCGTACAGCGCAGTTAGTAGCTCCTACGGTGGTTGTTATTTTATGTATTCTTCAATGTTCCTGGCTTCTGGTATCTACGTCGGATTTGGCTTATTTCAGCGATAATGAGTCAGTGTATTTTTAATATATATAACTTGCTATATATGAACTGGCAAATCATCAAGCAGTGCAAGGGTTTTGTCCCACTGTGACTTAAATGTGGTCAAATCTTGGTAAATCTTGTGACATTGATTCTTCGTGTCATCTATTCTACTGCACACTGCGTCTTTATTTGACCCAATGCCTTTAATGAGGCTTCCGTAATGCAAGCTTGAATAAAACGGCCAGTTAAATTTTTGAAAGTCACTATGAAATAGGACGCTACTAACGATGTTACGACTTGCTGATACTTATTCTTAAGAAGGGTCTATCCTCTGAAACTCATATTTGCCTGTATTCAGAGATGGCTACATTTGATAAGTTGTTTTTGACGAAGCTCTAACTTCTACTTTTCATGTATGCTATGTTTACATCTTTTGGTAGCAGTAGAGGAAAAGGTCTCTGGTTAGTTGAGCCTAGAGAAGCAGCTTAAGTTGTGTCACTGGTTTAGTTATGACTATATTCACCGGGCAATCAGCTTCTTATGTTTGTCTTAAGCTTTTTTTTACAATGCTCTGTCTCAAGTTATGCAATATAATGTTTCATAATGCCCAAAGGGCTCTCCTGTACAGTAATGGTTCGCGCATGTCACGTTTCAAGAACTGATAATAATAGTATAACAGTGTATGTATCATGTTATGCTGATAATGTTAATCAAAGAGTTACCTTTGGATTCGTTATTTTAGTCTTATGACTCTTATGTTATAATCTTGACCTTTAATTTATTACAACAGGCTTATCTTGACCTTTCATTTATTACAACATGCTTATTTGGCTAGGTTGTTTATATCTAGTGGACCTGAAAGTGTTCCTTAATAGTCAAAATTACTGCCGAAGGAATCATATATTGATCACAAATTCTTATTTCAGACCGAGGTATCCGTCTTAAGCTTAAAACGGATACCATATTCTCTCACAAAATACCCATCAAGGGTGAGTGGAGAGCACATGGGGGGAGCCCACCTTGTCTCCTCTACCCATTTCCTCTCACAAAATACCCGTTGTAAGATCCGACCCGTCTTAAGCAAGACCTACTGTATATTGATATATGTGACTCTTAATATGCATCTTTTATTATTTGTAAACCACGATATATAGTAAAAATTTAAGTTACCTTTAAATATGATTTCTGACCCACATCCAATCTCCGTCTCCTATCTTCTCTTATAAAGCATAAATTGATATATGCATTTTCAAGTAAACTACTGGTCCACATATGCCCAAAATATCAAAAAGTTTCTCATTGGTCTCATTTAGACTCGGAGATATTGAATGTATCTGCCAATTTTAAATTAGACTATCATGGTTGTCTATCTAGCTGTAAATATCTCATTCATGGTGTTGTAAATTGTTATTCAAGCACAATATTCATGGGAGATTTTCGGAGGAAACTTGTTTTTGGCGCTTTTCTCGAAATATTCCTCACATATTCGACTAATTGAAAATCTCCCTAAGATATGTAGTTACGCTGCTCTTTGCCTTATATGAATCGATGAAAAGGATTTTTATAATCATCTACCTACTGGATTAAAGGTTGGGATGACCGATGAAGTGGATTCCAGATTGGGTGTAATTTATTAAGAGTACATATTAGGTAATGTTTTACAAATCAGGTAAAATTAATCATCTACGTACTGGAATAACGATCGGGATGAAGTAGAATACAAATTTGGGTACTGGTAGTTTACAGTTTTTGTGAAGCCTATGAGGACAGTCAGGTTGTTATGCGAAGCTTGTGTTTTGGTTTGGCTCAATAAGTTGTTGCTTTACGCATTATGGTATTTGCTTTCTCCGTCCTGGATTGTTCTTAGACTACTCCTTGCTTGACTAACCGTTTCTGTATATGTAATTTTTATTTGATAACTACCGTCAAGACCATGTTAAGGCATGCAAATCATTTCCGTCTTTAGAATCAACTGCTTTTCATGGTCTGCTGCTGTGCTAAGTCACATTTTTCATCTGTGTGTGCAGGAAGAAGCAAATTTCATTGATCAGGACGATGAACAAAAATTCTTAGCAAGGGCTGATTTCCTTGCAAGGCATGGTTTGCCTGCTTTGATGACTAATATGGAGGCTGCAGTTGTGGAAATACTGAAAACGTGAGTTTTTTATTCCATCTAGTAACCTAATAATCACATTCTGCAATATAGCTGTAAAACAACTTTTAAAATAGTACACGGTCCCATATGGAAATACTGATGTTCTTAGTGCGTACATAGTGCATACTTGCCATTTTGATCTCCAACAACAATACTTTTTTTTTGTTAGCGTCCATGTATAAACCTGCACAATACCGACACATGAAAGTTATGTAAGTAGCATAAATCCATAGAACGAACGTTTTCCAAAGTTCTGATAGCAGTACACTTAACTTGATCTATCAAACAGCCTTGTTTTAATTATGGTAAAACCTTAACTGGATCTCTGGACCTTTTAGGCTTTTATAGTATGAATTCCGAGGAATTGCTTTAACCTTAGGGTTTTTTTTGTACAAAACATAAAGTCTGAATTATTGGTAATATATACTTATAGCCCGTGGTATTAAACCTTCCTTTGAGACTTGATCTCAGCATCGGGCATCTCTGCTTAATCCCAATGTTGGCCATAAGTGTGACGACTACTGCATCAAAATGTGGTTGCTGTAACCTTGAAACCTTGATAACGCGGTCGTCATTCAGTGTTATGTCCCAGATTTAATGCCATAGCTGTTACGAAGATATTTTTTAGACATGCACCCCTAGAGGCCTAGAATGGCGTGCACTCGTCAGTCTATTGAAGATTCGGTCTTCTGAATTCTCTGGTATGCTGCAATACAGTCGACTTGCCAATCCTTGTGACACTAAGAGTACCTTAAACCTGTTTGCATATAAGTAGATTTAGCAACTAGATCTTGAGTTACAAGTTCTGAGTTTGACAAAATGTATACGCATTCATATTCAGTAAGTATCCTTTTATCTAATCAGAGCCGTCAGCAACAGGTAGAAAAGAAGAGTGATGGCGTTTTTCTAATATATGTTTGCACTGGTACGTGCTGTTTTGATTGCAGCAAGCAGCTAAAAGACACCTTCAATTCTTCAACGCTTCATGAAACTATTATGCAAATACTTGAGACATTCATGAGCATGGGAAAGCCTCATCCATGGGTGGATTACTTAATGCCTGAAGATGCTAGATTTCCCGGCCTGACTGCATCCTCGAGCAACAACTTAATTCTATCTGATGTGACCAAGTTTGATCAACTCATGACGGAGGCACAAACAGTTTTATCAAGGTATTAAGTGAATTTTATATGCAATTTTTGCAATTACTCGTACGAATATAATTTTATATGCAGCTTTTGCAATTACTCGTACGAACAACAGTTAAACACGTTGATATTATGCACTTTTTGTTGATCTTTTGACAAATTTTTGTCGTAACATTAGCATAAATATGGTTTACCCAATCATCAATATAGTTTCTTTATAAAATTTTACTGTTTAAAAACTCATTTTTTTGTAGTTGGGGTATTTTACGTTGTATATACTAAGTTTAGGGGTATTATGTAGATTTCGAAAATATGAGGGTTACCAGTGTACCACATAAAATTCGAAAAAACAAAGGGGCACCACGTAGAAAAACCCTTTTTATCC
The DNA here is from genome assembly GCA_022085475.1 of Heliosperma pusillum. NCBI lineage: Eukaryota > Viridiplantae > Streptophyta > Magnoliopsida > Caryophyllales > Caryophyllaceae > Heliosperma > Heliosperma pusillum. Next base: position 332,861 of record JAIUZE010000112.1, read on the forward strand.
TCCCCTCAATTGACTCAAGATATGCCACCTTCATCTTACTCATTTACTATAATTGCATATCTCAGGATTCATTACGTTGTTAATTACTATGCACGAGTACGATAATTCCTCTTTACATACAGTATAGGACTATAGGCATTGTATAGCATTAAATCTGCCTGGTCTTTTTATTCATGCAAGCAACTGTGTATCCCTTCTGTAATTTCTGTAGTACCCTTTTTTAGATTCCTCAAACTATTTTAATTACTATTCACGAGCACTATTCGTCAAGGCAAATCACATTATGCTTGAGCACAAATTCTCGTATGAGCTAATCTCATTATAAGATCATCAATAACCTGACCCATATAATGGATTAATGGGTATTTATTCCTTGTGTGTCCAGCTTGTTCCTTCTTTTTAAAATTTTTAACGAATTACTGGGTATATGGCTAATTGCTGTATGTGTATGATTTTTAGTCAAATACGTTGGTCTGACATTTATAAGCTTGTTTCTAGCATCATTTTCTCTCTTTATTGTCACGACCCGGTCTTTTTTGTGCTTGAAATATCTTCCAGTCTGTGGGGTAGTTAGCCTGATTGCAATTGCATTTCTGAAAAATTTACATCTACAACCATTATTTTTTGAAGGGGAGGATTAATTGGTCAAATTAATGAACATTTTCCCGTTTACTGCAGTGATGAATTCACCAATGTTGTCGAAGTATCGCTCAAAACAGTAGCAAGTGCAGTGGTGAAAGATGTATGCGATCATCCATCTGGAGCGTCAACAGGAACACCTTTGGTCAAACTCGTGCCACGAGTAGCGCAAGTCAGCCAGCTTATACTTGATGAACCAAGTGAGAACCAGTTTATTCAATTAATCCGAAATATACACGATGTTGAGTTGTTCTTCACCATCCTCTATACAAACACCACAACAGTGTAACCACTCCGATTTCCTGAAGAAAACACAGCTGAACAATTGGTCCGGTAATAGTGAAATTTGTTTAAGATGTATATTTGTAGGGAAAAGGGAAAATAATACCATGGGACATATTTTTTCCAGTACTGTGGGAACTTTCTTTTTTCCCGTCGTAAGGCATTGATAGTACAAAAGGTGCAGAAAGATAAAATACTGTCGCGGGTTTAGCATTGTTCAATTCTAGTCGCTCTTAAACTCAGTTTTGAGCGGTTTTCGATTCAGGAAATATTCTTTGAAACAAGGTTTTAGTAATTAGAAATTTAGAATCAACGCTAGTTAACTTGCCGCACAGGTTGAGCCCAAGTGCAAACTTGTAAAACTGTCTTATATAGTTAATTGAATTCGTATCACAGAATGGTTTTTACCAAGTGTATCAGACTCGAATCTTACCTGTGTTTCTCATAAAACCACAACAAATGACTTACATTATTCGCCTTTACAATACATTGTATGGCATTTTGGCCTATAAACTTTTTCGTATTAAATACCGTAAATAAATGACTCAAATAGAGGGAGTCGCAAATTTACGTGATGGATAGGAAACATGATGCGTCTCAAATTTTCTAGCTACTTCACCGTAAAAAAAAGGCGGTCTATTAAACAAATTTACGCCCAGTACAATGTTCTCCAATACTATTTCTTTACTTGACAATCGATACCTAAGGGACATTTTCCAGATTAATTTCTTTTCCAAAATATAACGAGGTACTCCTACATATTTTTATTGATTTTGCAGTTATTTTAGTTGGAGTTGGAGAAATTGACAACTATATAAACGTTCTCTATAAATAACGGATGTCGGTCGTGCACATCCTCACCTCACTTCACTCCAACAATGCCATTTTGTTAGGCGGTGAGTTAGAAATGGCTATCAAGATTCGACCATGAAATTGAGTTAGAAATCTGTTGGTACGAGCTGAACTTGTAGCGAGTTAATAGAACACACTAAATTACTAAGTTTCTTTATCCACCCTTCAAGAAAAAATCGTCCTTGAATAAAAATTGTTACATAAACTGAGTACAGTACAATTAGTTCAGTATGAACAAACAGCTCACAAAAGCCACTGAAACTAGGTGGTGAATTTACTCGATTAACTTACACTCCTCTTCCATTTTTTCATCATAATTCATCGTATGCTCAAAATTTACAGTTGCAGGCCGCGACCTCCATTAAAATTTTCCCCGACAAGTTAGATCAGACTGAGAAAATTGTTCGGACCATATACTTGAAAAATAAAATGACTTTATTCAGTTTCACTTCAGAATCTTGTACCTTTATATCATCTTCATTTGTGATTTGTTCCCCTCATTTAGAGAGGCATAACTATCAATCATTGTCTCACAGAAAACTGACCTTTATTGGACGCTTGTACTATTATTCTGAAGAGTCTTGCTGTGATCGTCAAAATTATCAAAATTAGATTGAGAATGTGGCGTTTCTGAAGAAGGAACTGCTTGCTGTAAAAATCTTTTAATCATCTCATAGCTAGTAAAGGTAATGACAGCTGATGGAACTGTTCGCAATAGATTAGTTGCACATCCACGATAAAACCCCGGAATCCCTTGGGACTGGTAGACCTTCCTCAAGCAATCAAAAACACCTGAGTAACGCATTTCCTGGCCTTGTTCCTGAAGCCTGGTACGGACAACCTGATTACAATTAGAAAGTTAAGGCAACTGCGCAACTTGTTTTAGCAATTCCTCCATCCCATTAGAGTTGTCCTTGTTTGACTTGTAAGTCAAACGATGTCGACTTTGATTAAGATTTTTCTCATAATATGCAATAATTAGAATTTTACGATGAATCAAACATGATAATTTTTTAACATCTCTGTTTATAATTGGAGAAAGTGATAATCAAAGTTGACAATGGCGGACATCAAAGTCAAAGGTGGTCAATATAATTGGGATGGAGGTAGTATAAGGATGTTTGAATTATCATTTGAAAGAAACCTCATGCGGGTAAGTCATTATAGACGCTACTATTTTTGACAAAGAAGAAGCTATTGCTACGTTTCCTGGACTAAGCTTGTCGACAGTCGTATGTTCTGCAAATTAAGTATCGCACAAAATCAGTACCACAACAGCATACTTTTGGGGAATAAGAAAAAAAAATTTCAAAGGAATATTCACAATACCCCTTTCAGCCAAGAAGAACTTGATTTTTTCATAAGCAGGAAACTGGATGGCAACATGACTTATTCCCGCCAACGAAGGCAAAAGCCCGCTGTAGATACAAGGAAAAAACCAAATTCATCCAACTATTAAGCTGATGTTTGTTGGATTCTAAAATAAAATATAAACTCTAGAAACTGAAGACATGAATATCAATAGACTGAATTATATTTCAGCCTGACCAAAAGTGTACATAAAGAAGGTACGCAGGTGCAAGATTTCATGGAAGTACAAGAAAACTGATGACACGAATTCAAAAACCTGAATACTCCTATGCATCAATCACGTTACCTGTATAACCCCCGTCTTCCTTCTTCACGAGCAATCCTTGTCAAGGCAGAAGCTATGCTTTTGTATGGAACCACATCGCTCCTCATTCCCTGGGTCTATAGGAAGAGAACAAATGATCGATCACAAGACAGGAAAAAAACGATTTACTAATCTTCGCACTCTGATAAAAGACGGCTTCCAATTACATGGAGAGGGGGGGGGGGGGGGGGGGGAGGAAGGCCAATTAAAGAAAAGGCAAATTACTCTCAAGAACAATCCTGCTGCAAAAAGCACTCATACATAGTACAGACCGCAGAGAAACTACCAACTGAACCTATTATTTAGGAAATAGCCAACCCCGGAGACCGGAGTAGGTTTACATGACTCAGGCCCAACACCTCAAAATTGAGCACACAAACCTTAAAGCAAAGGGTAAAACTTCCCTTCCCACACTAAATGGTTCCAAATTTCACATCATATTTCAAGCTCCATTAGATAGATAGCAACGATCCATCCACTTTTCAGAAACTTGCCACAACAGTTAATGTTGAGGCATTGAGCTTCTTAAAACATAAACAAAACAGAGCTTTGTTCTTTGCCAAAAATGAAATGAGTATAGTTTAAGCAAAAAGATTATAAATATCAATTCACAATTTCTATAGGAAAAAGGATTAACTGCCAGAAAACTATTGTCACGCCAAATCCACAAACCTTTTGTTCCAAGGAAAAAGGATTAACTGCCAGCAATTTTTTATTCTACAATGCACATAAATAAACCACCAAAAAGTTGGTACTCGTAAAGCTCGGCAATTAATTATGGGAAAGCTTATATGATGATACGAGTATATGAGACCAACATCCAAACATTAGAACAGCAAAACGAACAATTTCCAACATATTTACCTAGGAATTTACTTATTCTAGAACTAACACTACTGTCAACACCATAAAACGAGGCATCTCGCCAATAAAGGGTTGCCGTTATTGAAAATCTTAATTAGTCTAAAAAACACTTGAACTGATTTAACAAAAAGCAAGACACTAACATATGTGGCTCCGGTTAAGAGTTTCTTGACTAATTCATAACCACCAACTACAGATGAAAGCTGATACGAAAATGTATTAGTAGCTGAAAAAGTTGAGGTATACTGCTAACTTGCTAAGAGTCAGATGGAGCACTACTGTCAACACCATAAAACGAGGCATGTAACCAATCAAGGGTTGCCGTCATTGTAAATCTTAATTAGTCTAAAGAATCTTTAACTGATTTAACAAAAAGCAAGACACTAACAGATGTGGCTCGGGTTAAGATTTTTTTTACTAATTCATAACCACAAACTACAGATGAATGCTGATACGAAAATGTATTAGTCGTGAGATAAAGTTAAGGTCTACTGCCAAGAGTCAGGTGGACATGCTTCCATGCCAAAAAGGCAGCATAGAGAGAACTAAAACATCCTTTACCCCGCTCAAAACAAGGTTAGTATAGCTGTCGACATGAACTTACATTCTCTTTACAAGGCTAAAGAAAACGAAACATCTATGCATGTGCATACCTATCTATTATTCGAGAATATGAAACATTTTATGATCCCAGTTGAACATTGTAGTAATAAGCTGTCATCCAACACAATCATTTTATTTATTTTTTGAAAGCAGGGGTAGAGGCATGCCCTTCACCAAAAATTCATCGATACAGCTTATTACTGAGTATTTACTCACTTGGAGACGGGTCTTAACAACCCACAGGGGATTCGTTGTGATGGCAGTTGCAGCTCCAGCACCAGCAGCAGCAATCATATTTCTACCGAATGTTAGCTGACTATTACCATTATCTACAAATATGTAAACAAAACACCATTTTGTTCACAACTGCTGTAAGGCAAGAAAGAAAAAGGCCAAATCAAAAACGCGTGGGAAGAAAACAAACCATCTATTCGAAGTACGCCTTTAAGATGCTCATAAACTGTGAAGTATACCTACGTATGAAATGAGCATGTCTGTCATTAAAGGAAATTTAAAGGGTATGAGATAGCGATCAGTGCTGTTCTAAATGCCAGAGATAATGAATTAGAGAGGAAAAACAGGCAGAAGACCAAAACATGAGATGAAAAGAGAAAAGCTTGCCACCATCACTGGAACAAAACAACAAAACCAATAGTTTAGGCTGATCCCGTGACCTTGCCTAAAAACAATGGTGAGTCTCATGGCTTACTACAGAATTATCCTATTGAGTCATTGGCTAGACTGAGAAAGTGGTAATGAAATGCATACAGTTACCATTAGCCACCACAAAGACAATTTTACTAAAACTTCACCATTGTTACAATAGTATTCTAGAAAATTCTTGAAACTCTAAGATTTGTAGCAAATTACAAGAATACACTAGAAAAGTAACGAGTCATCCAAATATTTACTTATAACCTAGAACATTCTCATATACTACTACAAATATGGGTGTGAAGGTCATTTGTAATGCGTTTAGTCCATATGCTCCTAAAGAGCTAATAAGGTCCCACCAATATATTGTCTCCCCATATAATATAATATCAAACAATTCAATATAAAGTGCCATGTTTGAGAATTCCAGGCTCCCAATACTTCCGTTGCAAAAATTTCAATTGTTGAGTGGGAGTAGAAGATAAATGAGTCTCATAATGAGATCGTAGTAAGTAGTAACAGTAACCAATAAAACTACCACCTCAAAATTACACTTGAGTAAAATCTGTCAATTTTAAATGTGCAAATACAGAGAAAACTAACATTATACAGTAACAAAATAAGAGCAGGGGGGAAACAGGCAAAATGTTACAAAGACGAGTCCAGGATCAGATATTCTATCACTTTCATTCAAATACCTAGCTGAAGTAGAAATGCTTACCGCCCAATTTGGAAGTAAAGCCAATATTGTAGGTGAAAGCCCACAATACAATCCTCGAAAACCCTCCCTTTTAATAATGTCTTGCAAGCTCGTTATGATAATACTACCTGTTTACATATATATACAAAAATGAAAGAATGAGGCACTAAACAAAAAAATATAATATAGTGCATGCTGAGTCACTGACATTTACACAAGAGATAAGCCCTTCAGATTTAAATGGGAACTTCTGAATGTTTGGAAGCTTTATAAAAATTTCCACGAGAAAACCAGGAAAGCAAGCTTGTGAGTTGTGACATTATTCATTACTCCCTCCGTCTCAATCATTTGTTTACCTTTTATATTATTTGTGAGGGGTATTTTAATTAAAAGTAAACGAATGATTGGGATGGAGGGAGTAATTTGCAGAGTGTGCTAACACGAAGTGAAACTACAGTTTCTGTACCACAATCCCGACCGACCATCCCCAATAGCTTAGCCAAATGTTTTCAATACTCTACACAGGCGGATCGATCTTTAACACTAAGATACCAATGAAATCATCCCGTGACGTAATTTGTATTTTTTTCATCAATAAACAAGCGAAAACGAGTGCACTACATAGAGAGCTCAATTTTATTTAATATTTTATCAACTCTCAAGCAACTATCAGTTCTTACACCTGCCAAACTACTACAACTAAAAAAAAACGTTTTTAGGATAAACAGAGTCAAGGGCTTTACGATAGAATGCCGAGATTTGAACCGAATATACGTGTATTACTCCCTACATTTCACTAATATTGTGCCCTTTTCCCTTCAAAATTTACCCCAAAATTATCGTCCCCTTTCTAAGTTTAGTAAGTAAAAAGTACCAGGTCTACCACCATAACCGCCATGAAATTAATATCTCAACTCTCCTTAAATCTAAGGAGTAAAGTTGGCAATTCAAAACTTTTCCTTACCAATAAAATTAACAAACATTAAGCATTAACTAACAATTCAGCATTCAATTAAAAGCGAAGGCAAAGTGACGGATACTTTTTGTCACAAGCTTGTGACCTCTCTCAAGCTGCAATGCAACTGAGAGAGCAAGTGTGGAAGTCACAAACTTGTGACGGTAACAAGGGAGACTTTGTGGCGAAACAAAAACACACCTTTAACGGTAGAACCAGAAGCCATAAGTGTTCCATGAGCCTGCAATCTAGTCTTAATCACATCTAACGGACAAACAAACGTCGCCGCAATCGAACCTACACATCAAATTAAGCTCATAATTCTATAATTAACCTCCACATTCATCTTCAAAACCCTAATTTCACCAACAAAATTAACTTCAATTGAAAAAAATACTACTCTTCCTAATCAATCATTTTAATAATAATAATAAAAAAAATGATCGAGACGGAGTAAGAGAGAAGAAAACAAACCAGCGGCAGCACCAGCACCGGCGTCGCAAAGCACGTCTCGAACACAGCGGCTCTGCGACCACGGGACATTTCCGGTCATATTACCGACTCGGACTCGGACTCGAGGACAATAAAATTGGAATGGAAGGAGTATATATAATAAATTAATAATGTATGTAAGAAAGAATGTAGACGGAAATTGACAAACTTGTGGCTAATATAAATGCGTAACGAGTATACAAATAATGGCAGAATAAATTGGTTGGAAAAAAGTGGTGTATTTTTTAGTTATATATATAAAGGAGGGGAAAATTGGGCGCAAAGGTTACGGTATGGACCGTATGGTTAGTTTTGGTAATGTAGATTCCGTAAGAGAAGCGGTGGGGATGATTGACGAAAGAATTATGATGTTTCGGTCGTTAGATTTTGTGACAATTGGAAAAAGTAGTAGGAAACATGAAGTTTAAAACCCTTTTTACAAGGAAAACTTCCAATTTGAGATGTTTTGGTGAAGACGTAAGTGATACGATGATTTGAGTCTATAGTCTGAAATTATGTGGGCATAAAAGAAAAGTAAATAAAACTAGGCTAAGAAATCGCAGCCGTTAAAGAATAACATGGTTTGCTTGACAGCTGGAAGAGAGGTTAGAAAGCCCCCAGTCTGATTAAAGTAGGCTCACATGTGAGGGGGTGTGAAAAAACTCAATAGTCCACATGTGAGTAATCCCACGTTGATAAAATATGGGAGAGTTTACTGATTTATAAGGCGAGTTTACTGATTTATAAGGCAAAGGACTACATCCTCTATTTCTAATTGGTTTTAGAGTGAAACCTTCTTGACCTTATAAAGCGGGCTCTGTCTCCTCTTTCTTAAAATTATGGTACAGTACAATATTGGAAGAAAGTAGTTGGATTGTATACTAATCCCATGAACGTAAATCACCCCAATGCCTCCAACAAAGTTTGGGCTGTGTGTGTGATGGGGCTGTTTCCGAATAACCAAATATGTAAATTGTGTCGAGAACTACGATTAATGCCCGTTGTTACTTCACAAGAGAAAGAAGTTGCCTGATGGATATATCCAACACACATGAACATGCCTGATGGAAAGACTTGTAAACCTGGAAAAATTGCGGTACTTGTATTTCTGTCAGACGCCAATCAAACAAGTCCCTCACGGTCTTGACAGGTTAGAAATGCTTAAAGAGCTCAAGTTATTCTCCGCTTTCAATCAACTAAAGATTTCGTGGGAAGTGTAACTCTCTTTACCCCGACTGAAACGACTATCATGCGGTATCATCAACAGCAGTGACCTACAACGTTTGAAATCACTAGAAATTCTTGGGGCCAGATTCGCCGACTGTACTGACCTAACTGAGTACGTCAGGTCGAACTATTGGCGCACTCTAAAGTCCTTTCATCTACAGGTTGGGAATAGTACAGACTGTACACGGCCTTACACTAAGGCAGTGTCCCTAAATGGCTGCTCCTTGAATGCTCTAGTAGCGAAATCTATTGTGTTTACCGATAACATTCAGGAGTTTTACATCGACGGATGCCAAGGTCTCCTTAACCTTAATCTCGTCGACTGTCACTTCTCTGGCCTAATGAGATGTACAGTCAAAAGGTGCCATGACGTTGAGCAGCTTTTCACAGCAAGTTGGATACAAAAATTACATCTCGAATCAATTGAAATTGAAGATTGCAAACAGCTAAGGGAAGTAATCGCAGATCAGATTGTCGAGGAAAGCGGTCCTATTAATCTCCCACGCCTTAGACGCTTAGTTCTTCATAACTTGCCTCAGTTGAGTAGCATTTGTAAGACCAAACTTGTTTCTGCTTCCCCTCCCTCCCTTTCGATAACAGGCTGTCCGAGACTAAAACAAAATGCTTTACTTTCTTCCGTGTAAATATCGAATGCGTTCGTTTACGCAGCATGAGCCAGAGCTAGCAGTTTAGAACCACAAGGAATAGAGTTTTGGTCCTGAAACCAGTACATATAGTGAAGTGAAGGTATAAGTATTCGATTGTTATAATGTAAATAATAAAATCTTACTGACTTGGTTTTTCCATCACTCTTGTTTACAAGTTACTACGTATTAATGTTAACCAGCTCCCAAAGAGCCGTTGAAGACAAACAAAGAGCTGTTGGCTCTCCTCTAATTAAGCCAACACAATCAATGTAATTATGCACATAATTTGCTCCCCTTATTCTTTCCTAGTTTGGAATATCCACTTGTATATATATTAGTAATAGTCAATATAATGAAACACAATTGTAACTGGACAAAATACAATACAATGATTTTATTATCTTATTCTATTCTTCTCATTGTTTAACATGGTATCAGTGTAACCTATTTTCTCATCTCTCTCCATAATCTCTGCCGTCTTCGTCATTCTCTTCTCCAAAAAAAAAAAAAAAAAAAAAAAAAAAAAAAAAATTCTCTATGACGAACACTGATTCGTCTACAGTCGTTTCTTCGACTCCAATCGTTGATCCCTCAAAAACTCAATCTTACTCTATGGTTCATGTGGAACACACAGGGGCCAGTATTACACCGATTTCCTTCTCCGGCAAAAACTATGATGAATGGTCTCGGTCTTTCCAACTTGCTCTCATGGCAAAAGGAAAACTCGGCTACATCGACGGTTCCATATCTAAACCCTCTGAAACATCCAAAAATTACGACAATTGGTGTTCCTCTAACGCTCTTGTAACAATGTGGATCTATAATACTCTTGTACCAGAATTACGAAAACAAATTTCTTTGAGGCCCGAGGCTCGCTTGGTCTGGACCGATATCAAAAATCGGTTTTGTTAGACTAATGAAGCCCGCGTGTACCAGTTAGAGGCTGACTTATTGGCATGTCGTCAAGGCGCAAACGAGTCTCTCATGAATTACTATGGCCGGCTGACGACTACCTGGGATGCCCTTCTTGAGCACGACACTATTGAGTCTTGTTCCTGCAATCCATGTAAGTGCAATTGGCTCACTATTATTGACACTCGTAGAGACAAGAAACGAGTGCGTGATTTTTTGATGGGTCTTGATGACCGCTTCTCTAATGCTCGATCACAAATCATCGGTATCAATCCTCTTCCCTCTTTAGATCTTATTTACAATCGTTTATTGCAAGATGAAGGAGTCCGTAATTTATCGCTTAATCGCACTGACATCACGCCTGATGTGATGGCCTATGCGGCTCGTGCTCACCAGGGATCTCGACAGTCCGGGGGAGGGGGGCCTGAACATCGCACTGAACCTTCTAAGTACTATTGTATTGCTTGTAAGAAATCTGGTCATAGTCTGAAATTTTGCTATCGTGTGACGGGAAAATATCCCGCTACATGGGGTGACCGTCCTCGTCCCCGTATCTTCCTTGATCCCAATGCCTCTGACCTGACCAATGCTGTCTTTCTCCCCGACCCTCAAAGTACCAGTCGTGATACCCGACACAACCAGGGATTTTCTACTGCACCAAAAGCTCACATGGTTCAGACCCCGACACCCCCTGCCCCTGCTGCTCCGGTAGGGCCCTCTGCTCGGCCATCCCTGTCCCCATTTGACAGCCTTGATCTGAACTCTCTCACACCTAGTGCCTTGGATGAGTTGGGTAAGTTGATACAAGCACGTAAAAGTGAAATGGACACACCTCGTCTCAATGGTAATTTCTCTTCTTCTTCTTGGATTATTGACACGGGAGCCTCCCATCACATGTCGGGATGCCTCTCCCATTTTTCTAATCTCCAATTTATTTCACCTTTATCTGTTGGCCTCCCAAATGGAGACCTTACTATTGCCACGCAACAAGGTGACATTCGTTTATCACCTCGTCTCGTCTTAAGGAATGTGTTATATGCTGCAAATCTTCATTGTAACCTGCTTTCTGTTTCCTGTTTATTACTTGACACTAGTCTCACCATTCAATTCTCTCATAATTTGTGTCTTATTCAGGACCGTACCTCGAGGATTGCGATTGGTGTGGGTGAGCAACACGAGGGGCTCTACTACCTTAGCGGAGTCCGGACTAATACGGCCCAAGCATACACGGTTGGTACGGGAAATCTCACGGACCTTTGGCATCAACGGTTGGGACACCCCTCTTCCGACATCTCACGTTTTCTACCTTTTTTGAATGTTTCTAAAAATAATAATTTTCATAGCAAAACTTGTGATATTTGTTTACGCGCGAAACAAACTCGCGAACATTTTCATTTAAGTCATAGTCATGCTACTTCTTCTTTTGATATTATACATTGCGACCTTTGGGGTCCGTATTCTAAAACTGCTTCTTGTGGCTCACGGAATTTTTTAACTATCGTAGACGATTTTTCCCGCTCAACTTGGGTCTATCTTTTACGTAATAAAAGCGATACGAAACAAACTTTATTAAATTTCTTTGCCATGATCGAACGTCAATTTGAAAAGAAAATAAAAATTTTACGGACTGACAATGGTACAGAATTTCGTCCCTTAATCCCGTTTTTTAAAACTCACGGTATTCTTTTTCAACATTCTAACGTTGACACGCCTCAACAAAATGGGCGTGTTGAACGTAAACACCGCCATATTTTAAACGTAGCTCGCGCTCTCCTCTTTCAAAGCCATCTACCCATATCTTTTTGGGGAGAATGCGTCTTGAGTGCAGTTTACCTCATAAACCGCACTCCGACTCGTCTCCTACATGGTAAAAGTCCTTATGAAGTTCTTTTTCATAAACCTCCTCCTTTTGAAAATCTACGTATTTTTGGTTGCTTAGCATACGCAAAATCTCTAAATCGGTCCCATGACAAATTTGCTTCAAAAAGTCGCAAATGTGTTTTTATTGGCTACCCTTTCGATAAAAAAGGGTGGCGTCTTTATGAGTTAGATTCCGGGTTATATTTTGAGTCGAGGGATGTCATCTTCGTCGAAACCGAGTTTCCTTTTCAACACATTCGCTCTCATGATACCCCTGCCTCGTCTCTTCCTATTTTCCCTGACCACAACATTGACACTACCTTCCTCCTACAGCCCTCCCCGACAACTACGCCTATCACCACGCTCCTTCCTACAGCCCCACCACCCTCGGCAGACCTTCCCACTGCCTTGCCCTCTCCCCAGCCACTTATCGACACCCCACGCTCAGACCCACCCTCTTCTCTGCCCACGGTCGGTACTAGCGCCTTAGACACCGTTACACCCTCCCATCTTGGTCGTGGCCATCGCCTTAAAATACCCAACTCCAACCTTAAGGACTTCGTCGTTTCCACAACCCGCCCCTCGCTCAATGCTCTCACCACCGCACCATCCTCTCCTGGTACAGCTTTTCCGCTTTCTCATTACATTAATTATGCAAAGTTTTCCACTAATCATAAAGTTTTTTTGTCGGCCGTGACCACAAATCACGAGCCTAGCTTCTTTCATGATGCCGTGCAGGTACCCGAATGGCGTGAGGCCATGAAACATGAACTTGATGCTCTTGAAAAAAATCATACATGGACGCTTGAAGATTTACCTTCCAACAAGAAGGCCATTGGATCCAAATGGGTCTATAAAATAAAATATAACGCGGACGGATCAATAGAACGTTATAAGGCCAGACTCGTTGTTATGGGCAATCGCCAAGTAGAAGGGGTCGATTATAATGAAACTTTTGCTCCCACCGTCAAACTCGTCACCGTTCGCACTCTTCTTGCCATTGCTGCGGCCAAACAGTGGATTCTTCATCAAATGGACGTCCATAACGCCTTTCTCCATGGGGATCTCAATGAAGAGGTCTATATGAAACCCCCTCCCGGCTTTCTTCCCTCGGCCAAAGGAAAGGTTTGTCGCCTCCGTAAATCATTATATGGTCTTCGTCAGGCACCTCGATGTTGGTATGCCAAACTTGCTTCCGCACTTCTTAAATATGGGTTCTCACAATGTCCTTATGATCATTCCCTATTCTCTATTTCTCGGCCAGGCACTGAGGTACACGTCTTGGTTTACGTGGATGACTTGGTCATTTGTGGTAACAATATTGATTTTATCTCTCATTTTAAAACCTACTTAAGTCAATGTTTTCACATGAAAGACCTCGGCAATTTAAAATACTTTCTTGGTCTTGAAATCGCCCGTAATCCATCTGGCTTATTTGTGTCTCAACGAAAATACGCCCTTGACATTTTAACTGAAACGGGTCTCCTAGGCACTAAACCTATCCCTACCCCTATGGAACAAAACCACCGTCTAGCCCTCTCTAAAGCCGACCCTATGCAAGATCCTCAACCTTATCGTCGTCTAGTCGGTCGTCTTGTTTATCTCACCATCACTCGTCCCGAGTTGACATACTCCGTCCACATCCTTGCTCAATTTATGCACGCTCCCACAATCGAACATTGGGCCGCTGCACTTAATGTGGTTCGCTATATCAAGAACTCTCCGGGTCAAGGTCTTCTCCTTCGATCTGACTGTGATTTACGACTCAATGCTTACTGCGATGCGGACTATGCCACCTGCCCCACTAGTCGTCGGTCCCTTTCCGCCTATATTGTATTCCTAGGTTCCTCTCCCATATCCTGGAAAACAAAGAAACAAGCTACCGTCTCACGGTCATCTGCTGAAGCCGAGTACCGCGCTATCGCCTTTACTGTTTGTGAACTAAAATGGCTCAAGGGCCTCCTCCAAACCCTCGGCATCTCTCATTCCACTCCTATTACGCTTCAATGTGACAACAAATCTGCTCTACACATTGCTCGAAATCCGGTCTTCCACGAAAGAACTAAACACATTGAGGTTGATTGCCATTTCATCCGGGATGAAATACAAAATGGCGTCATTGCACCCACGTATGTTAACACCAAGGCTCAACTAGCCGATATTCTCACCAAAGCTCTCGGCCGCGCCTCATTTGAAGATCTTCTTTCCAAGTTGGGTGTCTCGGACCTCCACACGCCAACTTGCGGGGGGATGTTAACCAGCTCCCAAAGAGCCGTTGAAGACAAACAAAGAGCTGTTGGCTCTCCTCTAATTAAGCCAACACAATCAATGTAATTATGCACATAATTTGCTCCCCTTATTCTTTCCTAGTTTGGAATATCCACTTGTATATATATTAGTAATAGTCAATATAATGAAACACAATTGTAACTGGACAAAATACAATACAATGATTTTATTATCTTATTCTATTCTTCTCATTGTTTAACAATTAATTACTCCGTAAGTTTTATTTTGTATAAAAGTTTACCGAATAGTAAGAAACTATACTTAACCAACTGTTATTAAAATTCTATATATTGTTATATTAAGAGTTAAGACCTACGGAGTACTTTATTATTTCCATCTCTCTTTTGATGAGGTTATGAACGGGAACTACTTTTTAGTGGTTCGGATTTAATACGGAATAGATCCGATGTTTGTAATTTCAATTGAATAAGAAAAGATAAATAAATGTAAAGGGGTACATAATATAATACGGAGTATGAATGTATTAGAGAGGAAATGGAGAGAAAAAGTTGGAGAGGATTCAAATTGGTTATGAACCTATGATTATCTCCATTTCCAAAAAAGGCGTGGTTCATTTCTCAATTGCTCCAATTTAATATGGAGTACTCCGTAAATTATTTCTCCCATACATTATCATTTATTACTTGGAAGTTTTTAATTTTCGCTGTTACATTGCTTCAGGATAAAATTTAAATCGCTTGATAAAACCAAGACAGAGAAAATGAAGAGGATCCAGATTAATTTTGATGATACTTAGTGCTTGTTTAGTTGTCATACGGGAATCAATTTTCCATATTTTTACAAAATACATGAATTGGACAATTCATGTGAATGAACCAAAACACGTTTGATTGACATTCGAGAGTTGAATTAATATGGGAGTTGACAACTATCTAGGGAAGCTGGGTAATTAAACAAACATAAAACGTCTCCCTTTTTTTTGTTTGAATACCCAAAGGTGGGCTAACTTCTATTACTTGAATCAACCTCGATCAAATGAGAAATAATCGGGGAAAAACCCGCCGACCACCAAGAGGCAAGAACTGCCTATACTCCAAGGACTTAAGTGAGCTAATTCATGCACTACGCTATTATAGTTTCTACGAACATACGAGAAATTACAACTATCAAATATCAAACGTAAATCATAAATATCATTGTAGATCAAGTGGATGTGAACCTCCCATTTTCCCCGTTCATAAGATTTTACAATTCATCACATTTATACTACAATTGCCCATATCAAATACGAACACGAACACCATAATTAATACTTGTATACGAAGTATTAATTATAAAACGCCATAAAACAAACTTTTGCTATAATAATCCTTCAAAAATACAAAATAATTATACCTAAAATTCCATTATATCTTATTCTTTATCTCTAAATCATTGAGAAAAAACGTGACTAACTTGAAAAAAATGGGACATTATTAAATGAAATATTACCAATTATTAATCTACTATATACTAATCCTGAAACATTTAGAGGCTTCCTATTGGCTGTTGGATTTCAGGATTAGTGGACCCCACATCAAAACAAAAACTTTAATTACCCTCTTTCCTCTTCTTTTTTTCTGATTTATTTAGACTATGTTCTTCGAATGTTTTTGGACTTTGCATTAGTTTATTAATTATCATTATCCAATAATGCAAGGATCCTTAGTAATGTTCTTTGCTTTAATTTAAAACAAACATTACATGAGTAAATAAATAAATCTCATTAAAAATACAATGATTTAAACAAAAATCATAATATAGAAAAAAAACAGGTTAAAGTCAATTAACCAAGCATACATAATTTAACTACATACGAAATAACCTAAATTGCATGGACCAGCTTTGATTTGTACGCTAAAAACTAACAAAAAATGATATAAATCTCAAAATAAAATATTTGACATGAAAAAAGAATAGATTTTTACATGCAGAAAAAAGATATTAACCGGATGAAAATTGTTCTACTGAAGACGAGTTGAAATACACAAATTCAAGGGAGCCAGAGAAAGAGTCTGATTGTGAATAGTATTCATTTTAATTGGGCATTTTTAGAGAAACAAATAAGTGTAGGTTTATAATAGTGAGGGAGCAGGAGGGAAGGGAGCAAACGGCTGATAGAATGAATAGGGCAAGGGGAAAATATGAGGTGAATATTATATCTAGGAACAAGCCAATTTATTTGATATAGTCAGTCAATGACTCGATGGACGGATTCTTTTGGAATAAGGAAGGCCCATTTGGTAGGTTATTTTTGCAAAATAATGATTTTTCAATAAGTCTTTTATTACGAATATTCGCCTTAAAATTAAAACGGGTTAAATAGCATATCACTTGCATAGATAAGACAAGTCATTCGCTAATTATTTAAGTATTTTGTTTTTGCCTGATCTATGCAACTATGCAAGTCGTATGCTTAATACAAAGTATGTGAAAATTAAAACGGGTCAAATTACATAACATTTGCATAGATAAGGCAAGTCTATTGCTAATATATAAGCATTTGTTTTTGTGTTATCTATGCAAGTTGTTTGCTGATTCGTATTAAGTTTAAAAACGGATACTCCCTTCTTAAACAAGAATTTGTGATAAATTTTATTATTGAGTAAATAATTATGATGAGTGTTGTAGTTATAATTTGGGTTGCTTATAAGGTTAGTCTAATTTATTTTTATTGATTGTTCATTTATTAATTTTGTTTAACTTAGGTTGATAAATATAAAATACTTGGATTATGATAACTAAATCTCCCCGTTAGCATAGGTACAGTGTAAACACAAATGTGACAAAAATAACCCACCCAAAATAACCAACTTTATACCCATAGATGTAACAAATGAATTAAGTGGCCATACATGAACTGAGGACAAGATTTGAGTCGTAATCTGAGTTACTTCTGCTAATATGACCTTACTCGAATCTTTATTGTTGGACAATGATAATAATCTCTAGATAAATTGATAGAAATTGACCAAAAAATGACTCAAACCTAACCATAACTAAATTGACAAGACTTGCATTCGACTCGATTGTTCGTCATGTCTAGGTAAGTAGACCGCCACGACCTTAGAGCATGTATAATTAAGTACACAAGTGCTCTTTTTTGTTTTCATGAGTTTCCCATTATATAATACGAAGTAGTCGAGTTTTATATAATTTATTACTTTTTGTAAAATTTTAGGTGGTTACTCAAGTAAGAAATGATTTTATACCATTGAACGGAAAAAAGGAGGCATTTCCTAATAGTTAGAGTGAAAACTAAACGCGCACATTATTTTTTATTGCATATTTATTTTTACTTCTGTTTATTTAGAAATGGTGTGCAAATAAAATGCTAAATAAGCGACCCGTGCAAACTTTGCACGGGTATAAAACTAGTTGTTGAAGATAACAAAAACGGTCGATTATTATTTTTCTCAAATTTTGCCATTTTCATCAATATTCAATACTACTACTTCCATTATTATTACTACTTCACTCATTTTCTCTCTCATCTGACATTTCCTTCTCTCTCATCTTCATCTTCATCTTCATCTTCATCTTCATCATCTGAATAAAACCCAGAAAATTTACAACTCCCAGAAATCAATCGTCCCAAGATTTTATCTTTTGTTTTTAAAAACTTCATATCAAAGAAAATATTAAAAACAAAATTTCCCCCATAAATTCTTATTTTTGTTGTTGTTATTAAACAATTTTGGTGGATTGAATTATATAAAATCTTTAAAATCGTTTTGGTCCTTTATACCGATTCGATTTTATCTCTAATTTTAAAATTTGGGCTAATTGAGAAAAGGGTATTTCAAAGTTCTTACCTTTTCGGTGAAATAATTTATTGGTTATTAATTTTTTAGGGTTTTAGTCAAAAGAGTAAAAATGTTAGGACAATTTAATATTCCTGAAAAAGTGAGGTCAAATTATGATCATGGTAATAATAATGATAATAATAAATTTAATGTTAGTATTAATAATAAGAAAAACTCACAAATTAAGAAGACACAAAGTGAGGGATGCAGGGGTAAACCTGTCTTTTCATACCGAGAACCCGAAAACAAGAGTGGTGTTGTACCAAGGGAGTTGCCTTTGAGTAATGTGGAACGTTTTCTTGAAGCTATTACTCCTTCTGTTCATGCTCAATATTTGTCTAAGGTAGTTCTTATGTTTTTATTAATGTTTTGGAAGTATTTTATTTTATAAATTGAAGTTTTGTTCATGTTTATGTTGGTTATTAATTACTGTATTATACTCGGTAGTAGTTAGAACTTGAATGTTTACTTACCTTTTTTATTCTTTGGGAGGGCCGAGGGGAACTGTAATCAAAAGGTAAACAAATGATTGAGATGGAGGGAGTACGAGAAAAAAAGTGGAAGTGAAATGATTATCATTATGAGAGTTTGGATATTGTGTTTATGTGAACATGGTGATTGTCATTAGAGCTGTTTATGGGCCGTCCCGTCCATTGAACTCGGCCCATCCCGCCCTCTAAATAAGCGGGTATGGACACGGCATTTGAAGAAAAATACAATGGCCCGGCCCACTAACCTGTCCGAAACCCGCTAACAAGGTTGTTTTACAATAATGTTGGTTAAATTGGATCCATTTGTTAGGAAATTATGTACTTATTGTAAAAAGATTTGTTGTACAAAATGCATATGTAAGCCGGCTTTACGCAAGAATTTATGATTTTTTGTGTAGGTTGAGTTAAGTTTACAGGAGATTTAACATGTTTAAGAGGTTGCTTCCTTTTTTGGGAGATGGAATACATGTATTTTGATTGGATTAATGGATAGAAGATTTGCATAATTTTCGCATTAATAAGTTATGCTGACTTGTACTCGGGTTTGTTTTTTTGGGCAATGGTGTTTTGCAGACAACGAAGAGGGGGTTGAGAACATGTGATGCGGAGCTCGAGCCGTACTTCTTACTCAATGATTTGTGGGGGTCGTTTAAGGAGTGGAGTGCTTACGGTGTTGGAGTGCCCTTGGTATTGGATGACCATGATTCCGTTATTCAGTACTATGTACCTTATTTGTCTGGCATTCAAATATACGTTGACCCATCGAAGTCTCCTGTTAAGTCAAGGTATCACAGATTCATTTATTCTCAATGCCCTGGTTGTCTTAGTTTCATTTGTCTATATTAGGAATCATTGGAAGTCACTTTGGCTTTGCACTTGGGGGCGTAGGTGCTGTGTTTTGCTATTGTATCTCTTTTGTACTTTCTGCTGTAATCCCTTTCATTTAGTCTGTTCCGGATATTAAGTTGCACTCGATAGACTTAAATAAATAAACGTTAGCCATGGAGTATGTAGTTTCATCCTTTATCATTGGGTTATAACTGTTCCATTTATGTCGTTGCGTTTAGTATTTGGTTTATCTGTAATCCTCATTGTTTATTTCTTCCAAACTGCTGGGATTTGATGGAAAGTTTCAACTTCGGGGACAGTAAATCTACTGTTATGGAGTAATGTATTCAATTTCGGAGTTTGTTTTCTCTACTTGAGACGCTTCACATGATATGTAGAATTGAGAATGTTTAGTCAATGAGAACTAATGATGATTTCATGCTCTTGTTTGGCTGTGTGCATACCTGGAAACAGTATTAAATTATTACACCTAGTGGAAGAAACATGTATGCACAATTCTTGTTACAATGAGATTCTTTGAAATGTTACTCCGTGTTATCTTCTTTGATGTAACCATACCTTGTTTCTCTAGCGGGATGGGGAGGTGCGGAGGTGGGTATGTTTTAGATAAATGGTCCTTGTACTCTTTAATTTAATTTCTTATTGATGCATCTACAAATGTATTACCTATGAGGACTTTCTTAGAATGGAGGTATTATTACCGGGCCAATTGAAGCGAAACTGAAGGAGATAGGAGGGAAGTGATGGCAGAGAAAAAAGAAAATGACCTCCTTATTGGGGGGGGGGGGGGGCAATGAATTAACCTAGCTTAGGTGGTTAACTATAACCCTATTAATTGGGTCAGTACCATCTTCTCTTCATTCCCTTCCTCCCATTCCGCCACCACCTTCCTTTACATATATTTTTTTTACCTAGATGGGAGTTATAGATCACTTCCAATGCCTTCTTCATCCCTTCACCACCATCGCTCTCCAACATCCTTTATTTAATATATTAGCAAATATGACAGTTACTAGTATTTCAAGCAAACCCTAAGGGCGATCTAGTTATTGGTTTGGTGCGATGATCTTGACAGTAATACTGTGTGAAGTTCATGCTCTGAAGTCCATCAATCCATCGAATGTAGGGTACATCCGTGGTCATCAAATGTATAATGATGACTGTCAAATGTATAATGATGACTGTCAGCAACCGACTTAAAAGACCGATTTCAAATTATTGAACCCCTTTTTTGGTAAATAATTTCTAGAAGAGCAGTACGAAAAATGCTGAACATTGAAAAAAAAAATCCACTTTTTATTTGACAATTTAAATTGGCCTTCCTTAGACTTTGCCAGATTCGTGAAGAAGACAAGGTCTAGATCCTTGTAATTTCTGATAGTATGCTTTTATACCTCATGCTTCTCCTGATATTTTCTTTGAGCTTGGTTTTTCTTTCTAAACCATGATTGAATGCTCTTGTCTTGTCCTTCGTTATAATCTTCTTATGTTTATACTTCATGCAATAAAGTAATTACATAATAAGAAATTTAAGGTCAAAAATAGAAAATATTCACAACAACATTACCTTAGAGGGCCTCAAGGGCTCCCGCAAATTGTGAGGTAAGTGGAGGCCGGATGTACGCAATCTTACCCTTCTATTGGCAACACAAAGAGGGTTGTTTCCGAATGACCCAAAATGAAAATTGCAATAAAAAAGTGACTGTCTTTTGCTGTTACTTGACAATAAAAAAAAGTGCAACCAGTTTAGTAAGTGATTTTGCTTTATTTCATCATAATCAAGAGCCAAAGAATAACAAGTTTTTGGTTCCATTGGAAACAGAAATCACGAGTCATTTTTCTTTTGTCCATCATAACGACATCCTAAGAGAAAATATTCACATACACACATAACTCCCTTTCTAGATTTTTCCGACTTCGTGTTTTTATACAAAGTATGTGGCTAGAAGGATCTTTCATTACCAATTTGGTCCGAACTCTCTTTCTCGTATCAATTTTGTAATTCGACTAAAATTCTCATGTGTTTTTTGTGTTGAAGCCTGGAAAAATGGAGAATAAGATCCTGTGTATTGTAACTCGTGTTGCTAAATCAATGTGAGGTAACCATTGTAAATGAGTCGTAAACAAGTGACTGTCTTTTGCTGCCGTCTTTTCTTTTTCGTCTGAAATGAGTCACAGGGGCGGTAACATTATAGGGGAGGGAGATATGAAGTTAGGACTGTCATGACCATTAGGCTATGACTTCTTCGGACAAATATTTTGCTGTCGTCTTAGTTAAATCACAACTTATATACATTTGTTGCAACATGCTTTACTCTTTAACACCGAGTTTCTTAATGTTGAAATTGGGCAACCAGTAGCACTTTCTCTTTCAATTTTGACTTTGAAATTAGATGTAGCTGACAAATATCGGGACTTGAGATACGAACCAACATTTGGGATTCTTCATATTCTTAGCGATAATGAGACGAGAAATGCTCAGCGTTTGTCTTGATAAGGGTATTCGGGCAGTTAATTATCTTTGGGGGATGATCTGTTTGGCTTGTTTGTGGGCCAAAAGTTTTGGTGCTTTCTAGGGATTTCCGTATGTTTGGAATGGACTTAGGCTTCTTCGTAAATGTTTGCTTATGAGGATCCCCTTTCCTCCTTTGCTCCGTTAATTGTTTTAATTGTCTCAATTTTCTTAAATTCATAAAGGGCCTTAATAAAAGCGTTTTGATGTGCAAACAGGGGCGAACCCAGAATTTAATTTCTGGGGTAGCAAATAAAATTTAGCTTATAAATATCGATAAATTTTGAAATCGAGAAAAGTATATATAACTTATTAAATGTAATTCACAAATCTATAACGAGTACAATGACTACTTACATAATAACTAAAAATATTGTTACTTCCTAACAAAATTTCAATTTTAGTAATTTATGATCAAATAATTTTTTTGTGTTCTATTTCATCGACTAAACTTTTCATGTTGCAATTTAGCAAACTTTCATTAATTTTATTTTATACATCTAGAAATTTTTAATTATTCTTGATTATTAATTCACCATAAAAAATAACTCTATACAATAACATTAGAGAAAACAAAAATGTGGTACACAAAACGTTCATTCAAAAATATTTATCAAAGAAAATATTTGGTTGCTATATATTTAATACGGATTTACTTTATTAAGGAAAGTTTAATAGAATAATTGACTTTAGATATTCCCTGCATTATTACTTCACAGTTCTCATAAGCATTTATTTAAATGCAGCAAAAAAAAAAAGGAAAATGCTTGTAGTGGGGGTTGAACCCAGGACAACAGACTGAAAATCAAAGTCTTTACCACTGAGCTACATGATATTCACTGCATAATTAATGAGATAACATTTACTTATTTACTATACAGTAATATTTGGGGTAGCAAAAATCCGCCAACTAAACCAAATTTTTTGTGTTTGGGGTAGCGGGGGCGACCCCTTGCTACCAAGTGGGTTCGCCCATGTGTGCAAATGACAACTATATGAACGCGCAATCACTTCGAAATATTTATTATGTCTGTTGTCTTGTGCTGGCATTTTATTCCCTATAACTTTGATTGTGTTGTGCTTTGTTTCAGCTATTTTCGGTAGCTATTTTCAGCTGCACCCTTTTGTATCATTTTACCTTTCAGATCTGATTCCCATTTTATATTTTCTATTATTTGCTAGTTAGTCTACATTTTTGTATTTCTATTCGTTATCTTTGTTGCTACAGAACTTTTAAAAGATTGTGTTCTTACGGTTATAACAGTTAGAGTTACATTTATGGAAACAAAATTTAGATGATACTACGATCGTGATGTTAAAACAATGTCCGGATTTGAAATAGAGCTAGTCAGTTTTTATTAAGCTACGTTAAACTGTTGATACACTCATTTAACCTAACTGCATTTAAGTGTGCATTTCTTTGTAAAGTCTGAGCATATTCCTATTATATCACTTCGACGTGATACTTTTAGCTTGCTAATGAATACTGTTGAAAAATTTATTATATTTTTAGGAGCCCAATTTTTAACTTCCGCACAGATCCCCTTAAATGTACGAGACAGCCTTATCTGTGAAGTATATTTCCTGTTAATGTTCCTGCTTACACTGTTGAATTATTCTCTCTCTATTGTTTTGACTGAAAGGGACTATTGTGTTGATTTTTTGGCGGGGAAGACTAATGATTGGTTATTTATAGGCAAACAAGTGAGGACAGCGATGGCGACTATTTTAGCAGGGATTCTAGTAGTGATGGAAGCAGTGATTCCGAGCAGGACAGAGAGTTGACTGACTCAAGAGAGCGGCGGAAACCTTGCAGCCTTCCAAGTGTTATTTCTTTCAAAATGGAGAGATTATTGTCAAGAGACCAGCATACAGCTTTACATGACGGGTTTTCAAGTGACGAGGGAGAATCTGTAACTTCTCAAGGCTCCCTGTTATTTCAGTATTTTGAACATGATCCACCCTTTTGCCGTGAACCTCTGGCTGATAAGGTTGGTCCTTTTTTTTGTTTCCACACATATAATAATTGCGGACATGGATCCTCTGCATTTCTTTTTTTGTCCATTTCCTCTCACAAACATTATTCCAATTCATTCATTTGGTTTTTCATTTCCAAGTAAATCTATAGCCATCCGATTGGGCCCAGATTTAATCTGAACCATTGATAAGTAATGGACCTTCATTTCTTTTTCAGAAATGGAGAGGATCCTTACTCTATAATTGCGTGCTCAGTTTCTTTGTTATTTTCACTGTCAGGTATTGGTTCTGGCCTTGCGATTTCCGGAGCTAAAGTCACTTCGCAGTTGTGATTTACTGTCTTCCAGTTGGTTATCTGTGGCATGGTATGAATATGATTTATTGACTTTCTGTGACATTTTTCTGACCTTGCTTTTCCTTTTGATATAAATATTTTTTGTGTGCTGGTTATTGTAGGTACCCCATCTATCGGATACCGACAGGACCAACATTAAAAGACTTGGATGCTTGTTTCTTGACCTATCACTCATTGTACACACCCACAGGAGGTAATGTATGATAACATTTGTCTTTTTACTTTGAAGCGTGTTCATCAGTTCGTTGTTGGTTATTGGTTGCTCGTCTGATTCCAATTAAAAGTTTATTTTCATCGTAATGAATACCTGATTTACATGTGAGTTTGAGCTAGTCGTTTAATAAACACGGTACTGAAATATTATTAATAGCATTAAGCAGTAAGCACTCGGGCATTTTGTGTGCATCGGAATTTTGTAAATTTAAGCATGTATAATCAGACCTTCATGAGCTGAGAAAAGCACTAGTTGAGTATGTCTCCACTCCAGCTAGAGTATTTTTGGCTCTAACTCAACTCTGGCTCGAGTTCTGAGTTTCCTGTTCCTGTTCCCCTTAGGCCCTTATTCTTTCCAAACCCACGGGTTTTAAAGTAAACTCATCACTGTCGAAACTACTGAAAAATTGCGCATTCCTATATTTTGTCCTTAAATAAACAATGTTACATTAATTGGAATATTTGCTTCCTTAGCTAATGACAAGCTTTTGTGCTTTTGTTAATGAGTAATGTTGAGTTTCGCTTAAGTTCGGGGCATATTAAGGCGGTAAAGCTAATTAACATCTTACGCATGCTTGGATTCAGGGTAACATATTAGTCATTACTTTAAAAGGGGTTGGGTTGCTAACATGCTATTGCCGTTATTTCTGGGAAGAACACCCTAAAAAAATTAATCCGTTGCCACCATTCTTCTCCTGACTTCCACAACCACTGCCCAATTTTCCTTTCCTCTTTGTTTTAGGTTGCATTACCTTTAAATACTAAATCCCCAATCCAAGCATGCACGCGTTTAATTTTTTTATTTTTTTTCCTTTTTACAACTCTACCTTGTGTATCTAAAGCTGAATTAGGCTCTTTGTTATTGCTCATAAAGTGCTTAGGCTCTTTAAGACATGCTACTATCAGTGATATAACTCTAATGGTCTCCTGTGCCAACTCTGTACAAATCACCTCATGAGCTCATAACTTGTTGCCTTTTTGAGACCTGTGGAATCGACAAATATATTGCTCTTTACTGTGTTGACTTTGATGGGCTATATTATAGTTATGATAGCCCTTGGTCCTGAAGGTATTCTCAAGGGTTTTAGACTCTCCATGCTGATTTTTACATGGTCTTCAGGTGCATGGTCACATGATTCGGGTTTAGTCGGTTCATCGTCGAACCAAAGCATCCATACTGAAACAAAGTTTGTTCATGAACTAGGTCGACAGAGTTCTGTAGATTTTTGGTTAGTTAAAGCTCTAGGAATTCAAACCCATTCCACAAACTGAGCAGAACACCGAACCTTGGAACACCACTCAAATTGCTTAAATATGTTAGGTTGTAACCATGTAAATAACATTCTATAGAGGAGAAGAGCTCTATTTAGAGAATGCGCAACTACAAACGAAAATTCCTATAGTGGAACATTGCTTTGAATATGGCATTCCCTATGTCTCTGATCTTCCGACCCTGATATTGTTTTTTTTTCTTTTTTTTCTCTTCCTTTTTTTCCTGCAGGTTCTCCTGCTACTCGAGCCTCAGTGGTAATTTACCCTAATGAGATAGATGGTAGTTCGAGGATCTCCCTGCCTGTATTTGGTCTTGCTTCTTATAAGTTCAGAGGATCACTGTGGACCTCGACTAATGGAAGTGATCGTCAATCAGTGAACTCTCTCTTACAAGCAGCTGATAGTTGGTTGAAACTTCTCCAGGTGAATCACCCCGATTACCTGTTTTTCTCTCGAAGTAGATGACGCCGATAATTTGACTACCATTGTACATTCCGGTTTGGAGAAATGTCCAAGTGTGGGGTCCTTTCCGAGTAGAAATACAGGCTTTGTTGATCAAGTGGCAGGCATGAGTTGATTTTTTTCTGACTTGTTCCGGTCACAAATTTCATAAAAAAAAAACCCTTCAAAAAAAAATGGAAAATGGAAAAACAAAAGAGAAGTGAAAGGTATAGATAGGCCTGCAATAGAATTGGTCATCTGTAGGCTTAATTTTGGTGTATGCATATGAGATGAGATTATCTCCTCAACCCCCAATTTTCATTCGCAAGTCCATAGATTTTAGCTGACAAACATTGCGAAACAGGATTTTATTAGTTTAACGGAAAAGAAAAACTTGTTAGAACTTGAATTTTGTTGGTGCTGGACTTTTTGTGCATGTACTTGGATCGAATCAGGCTTGGTTGCTTGGCTATAAGTGTGGGAGCCAAATGTACTAGTGACTGCTATCTTCGGAAGATGCCTATTTCGCCTTAGTTTTGTCACGTCGCATTATTTTGAGAACTGGTGTAAGTGTTTGAGCCTGAGAGTTAGAATGTAACTAGAAGCGACTTGGATACTCTGAGATGAAGTTGAATTAGGGGAAAAAAGGTATAAGTTAGATTTTTTTTTTTATAAGCAAAACAGGTGGAAAAAAATGTGAATGTCCAGTACACTATTGAAAGCAAGAACAAACCCAAAACCAAGAATCCGCCTTCTTCAATTTGAGGCTGCCGCGACGCTTACTTATATCGCCGCTCGACCATGCCTGAACACGTTGCTCGCCCATTGACCCTGCTAGCCTACTTCGTGATAGATGAACTATCTCAACCAAAATCTTAAGGTTATGGTTGAAGTGCATATATTATAGTTATATTCTATTATGCCCCTCACTCGAATGCCCATTGGGCTTGAAGAGTGGATGGTTAGTGCACAGGTCCCCCATACTATGTGCCGGGTTTTTCCACTTGGTGAGTTTGTGATATATTGGGGGCTCCCAGGGTTTGAACACGTGACATTCGGTCACTCTGGCTCTGATACCATGATAAATGAACCATCTCAACCAAAACCTTAAGGTTATGGTTGAGACCCATATATTATAGTTATATTTTATTACTTCGAACTCTAAATTGTCATTAACGCCGCACGCCTAAACACTAGTCGGAACTCTAAAGTGAAATTAACACTGAACGCCTAAACACCAGTAAAAGCGAAATTAACACCGTATGCCTAAACAGTAAACACCAGTAGGGCAGACAGATGTAAATTGTAGTTAACCCGCTGCAGGCCCAAACACCACTCGAGTAAACAAATGATAGCTCGCCACCATAACGGTGCCCTCGTGTTTTAATAAAAATTTTCCCACTATGAGTGTTCTATAAGATGTGGGTCAAAGATCAAAATATTATTCATATAGATAGATCAAAAATAGTGACTTGTTACTCCATAAACAAGTTATGACTTGTTTATGGAGTAACCGGGCTGTGTTCGGGGGGAGGCGAGCCTAAGCCCACGCTACGGGTTGGAGGGTTGCGAGATGGGAATTGATGGTTCTGAACTGGCCCACTGAGAAAAAAATGAGTATAAAGGAGAGCGCACCAGTTTGGGTTGGGCGGGCTAGGGAGAAGGGAGCTCGGGTTGGGCATGCATGAGGGAACGACGCCCGATGGGCCGGCCAAGCCAGAGGGAATAAGGCTCAGTGGGCCGGGTTGGGCCAGTATGGGCCGCACCGACTCACACCCATGTCCAACTCTAGTTTGACACAAAGAAGAATGTGTGTTAATTTAAAAAACATAAATTCTCATTTAAGACGCTAACTATCCTCTTAAGTTTAAAATGAGTCAAATACAAATTAAATTACCTCATAAGTTGCCTAGGAAATATTGACCCACATTAGACTTAAAACTGATAATGTCCGTCTTAAAAAAGGCTTCCTCTTAAAAAAAAAAAAAAAAAGTCAAGAAAGGAAAGGGACATGAGTAAAAAAAGCGAGTGGATGTAATAATCAAAATCCAATAAAAAAAATCAAAAACAGCAAAAACAACGCCGCATAAATAGTCTATTCTATATTTACTCTACAGTATATTGTTTTCTCCTAAAAAAAAAAGAAAAAAAGAAAAATGGGAGCTTCAGTAGCGATTTTAGCAGTGACTATCTCCCTCCACCTCATCGCCTTCGTTTTCGCTATCGGCGCCGAACGACGTCGTAGCACGGTACTTCTCTTCTCTCAATTTCCTCTTTTATTTTCCTTTTTTTAATTATTTAAGTTTAACTACAGTAATAATTAACTAATAAGTAATATTTAATTGTAAAATAAAAAAGGCGGAAGTAGTACCGGACCAGTACGATGATACGACGTACTGCAAGTACGCTTCAGATGCATCAACGTTGTACGGACTAACGGCGTTTGGTTTGCTGTTAATTTCTCAAACGGTTATTAACGGCGTTACTAAGTGTTTGTGTTTTGGTAAAGGCCTTGTTGTCGGTCGTTCTACTACTTGGGCTGTTTTCTTCTTCATCTTTTCTTGGTTAGTTTTTCGTACTCTCTCCGTCTCAATCATTTATTTACTTTTTTTGTTGTCGGCCGTTGTAGAAATGTTGTTATTTAAGTTGTGAGTGATATAGAGCTGATAGAGTGATATAGAGCTGATAGTGTATGGGTCGGGTTAAGACCAACATCGGGTTGAATTTTGGTTGTTGTCAGGTTAGGTTTGGATCGTAGTTAATTAGTTGGCTTGAAGCTAAATTATTATCGGGTTATTAATGCAGAGGGGTCATTATCGTATTATTGGTCGCTTCGGATTGATTAGGAGTTAAGACAAAGTGGTTTGAAAGATACGGAGTATTTTTTTGCCTTTGGGTTTGGTTTGGTTGGGTTTGGCCGGTTTTGTTTGATTGTTTTCCAGATATATTTGGTAAGCTTTCTGAGGTTGGGTTGGATTGGATTTTGCGTTTGCCTGACCTTAAACATGGAACTAGGTAC
The DNA here is from genome assembly GCA_022085475.1 of Heliosperma pusillum. NCBI lineage: Eukaryota > Viridiplantae > Streptophyta > Magnoliopsida > Caryophyllales > Caryophyllaceae > Heliosperma > Heliosperma pusillum. The sequence continues at coordinate 362,447 of JAIUZE010000112.1, forward strand.
TCCCTATTTGCGACATATGGACTTTGCAATAAGATGGGGATATATTTCAGCTGAAATTTCAGCTTCTTCTACATTATAGCTGTCATTTCTTAACACATGCATCTGTTGTGACATGATTTTAACAAGCAGTTTGTCATACGTTAGTGTAGACAAAGCCAAAGCCAAAGCCAAAACCTTAACCCTCTTTTTAGAAGGTTCGATCTGGATAGTAATGTAGGGAAACAATTTCCCTTGAATTAGGAAATTTAGTTGGAGGGATCAATTTTCCCTCCTATTAGGCAAATTAAAACCATGAAATTTTTTGGAGGGAAAACATTAAGGCTCTATCCCCCCCCCCCCCTCCTTTCCCCCTTCTCTGTCCTACAAGTACTTCTGTGTGCAAAAAATGCCTTGAGCAATGGTCACTCTTGGAGACCTGAGGGCCTGTAACTGCCAGTGTAGTGACATCCAGTTTTTATACGACGTCTTTCACCATTTGCATCTTCGTCTTATTTTTTCTTCTGATACTTTTTTCCCTTAATTATATTCCTATTTTCATCTGCTGCACAACGCCATAAATATAGTTCCATACTTGCCTGTATGTAGCCTTCAAAATAACCTGCTTCTGCTCGGCTGCTCATAATATGACATCTAACTCATTGTATTCCCTTATGCAATAATTCTACAGATTCAGCCAGAAATTATGACTAATAAAGTAGTAAGTTTGCATTATTTGTGTTCACTTGCCTAAAATAAGAAATTACCACAGCTGGCACAGCTTTACTTCTCGTCTGACTGTTGGAGCGTTAAAAGCTCTCGTGTATGTATCATGATGATGGTGTATTACTTATCCATTGGCTAGAGCAGTAGCGTTTGATTGAAGTCTTGTATGCTAACATTGCAAGTTTGCCAGCTTCAGGCTATTTGTCTGTCCACTCTTCTGCTCATGTCATCTGCTCTTGTCGTGGTTTATTCCGTTGATATCCAATTTATCAGTCCCATGGATTTATCCGTCTCCACGTCCCAATTCTTCGGTTATATGTAATTATGTACTTTACTACCTTAGGCATAGAGCTGACCTATCTACAAAGACACGAACAATATCAAAAACGTCTATAGCTTTTGACTTGCTGCTTGCAAAATAATTGAGATGCTATTGCAAAATAGTTGGGTTTGGTATATATTAGGAATATAGGGTACGGATATTTATGGCAATTATAAGTTGGGTCTTTCAGCTGTTGAAATTTTCAAAGTCAAGTTAGTTTTAGGCTTCGAATTTTGGGGATTGTGACTTGTGAGCTGTGAGATGTCAAGATGGTACTACCTGCAGATAAATTCATATGTAATTCAAGTGAATCTCCATTTTGAAGAACTATAGCATATTTAGAATAATGTGTAGACGTGGACACGTCTTCCTGTAATTTATGGTAATTAGCTCAAGGTTTTGTGTCTATTTTCCTTAAATAGCATTAGCCAGAGGCCCAAACTCATCTTGCTTTATTTGGGGATTCAATTATTAGTTGTGAAGACAACATCAACACTGATGTATTAACTGTTGTTTCATAAGAGGGAATAGTTTTTATGGCATCATTAGTTGCTGTACATCATTACCATCATTTGGACATTATGTCTCTGGCTCATTTCCAGTTGCATTGAAGCGTTTTCTCGTTCAGTCAGATTATTGACTCATCTGAGAGTGATACTATTTGAGAGCTTTTCATGATGGACTAATGATGGAATTTTGAGGTCAGTAGCTAGGAAGAACTGCAAAAAACATGGCTAAGAGCATACGCCACTATGCGAGCTTCTTAAGTGTAGCTGGTTTCAATGAAAGTAATATGCATTTTTATAAGTAGATAAGTAGAGGAAGGATAGAATTTTGTGGACGGTTATGATGTAGTTAGACCCTGGCTTTAGTTTATGATTTCAGCAATCTCTGTTTTTGTGTGTTTTTTTTTTCCTTTTTTTCTCCCTCCTCTTGTGTACCATCAATATTGAACTTCCTTTCATCGCTCTCCATCTTATGTATTCTTTCTCGATTCTATGATCTGTTATAATATTCTAGTTTGACAGCCCCTCTAATCTTCAATTGCTACTAAGTAATAAAGTGATTTAAGATGGGAAGTTGTATTAAACACCTCTTGGCATCAAGATGGTATTGTGATAACTGCATAGATTTTTCTACTTTTCCATCACGGCATCACTTCTTTCCTAAACTTGCTTTTGATTTTTATGTGGATACTCTCCTTTAGTTAAAGGTTGTGAATTTCCATGCAGGGTGACCTTTCTGAGTGCGGAATCATGCTTGTTAGCCGGTTCCGCAAGAAATGCATATCATACCAAGTATAGAGGAGCCTTTCAAAAAGAACCGATATCATGTGCTACTCTTCGCAAGGGAGTCTTTGCTGCCGGGGCTGCAATGACACTGTTATCGATGATTGGTTCAGTCTTCTACTACTGGATCCACTCCAAGGTTGACACTGGTGGCTGGGAGAAACATCAAAATGATGGTATTGGAATGGCCACTTCAAATATGCCTCACCAACCTCAAAATCAAACCGATGATTTCAGCAAACCGTAATCGTTCTTTTACCTGGGTTTGGTTACTAGAACAAGTCAATGTCAACTAAAAAAAGCCTAATTTCCTTGAAATATGTCCATACATCTATGTTATATTATGTAGAAATGATAAATTTCGTTTGTGTTGGCCAAAAACACAATTTAGTAAAAACCGATATAGGGATTGTGTTGTACTCTATGACAATCTTTGTTCGAGTCTGAATGAAGCTTGTGTACGTCATTCAGTGTGTTGAAGTGTTTGTAGTCATGTATTAGTGCCGACTGCCCAGATATGAGAAATGCAGATATAAGAATTATTGCTAAAGACGCTCGATAACTCTTGTAATCATATTATTTCTATCCCTAATTTCTTGTGTTACGGATATCAGGTTTTCATATAGGGGATTTGAGTACTCCTATCCGATACAAATTTTCTTATACGGGTCCTATATATCTGGTTTTTCCGTATATATAGTATCCGGTTCCAGTTCAAGCTATGAACTATATAGCTGGTCGCGTTAGAGTGGCTAACATGGATTATTTTATACATAACAAAACATATCGTTATGTTAAATTAGGGAGAACTAATCAGCAAGTAAGAGGGATCTGACTCGTAGACGGATATGCCCGTCTACAATGAGATCGAATTTGTGAGAACCAATATCTGACCAACTTTTTTTAGGTACAATATAACGCGTTAAATTCGCATAGGACCTACGCCGCGCCCGTCGAGGAGGAGAGAGTGTTCAATTTATAAGTTCAAGGGGGTTCCATCCCAAAACCAATTGACAATGAATGGATTGACCCCTTGACTTTTCACGTAACCTGTGATTTTTCCAATGTGTGAAATTCACATCTCTCTTTCTCCATTGTGTGAGACCAACCTGTGATTTTTCAGGTAACGAACCAACTTAGACTTGAGATTTTGCATATGACCATTTAAAAGTACGTTTTTTTTAACACATTAGAGTTAGTATTGTAAATTTGTAATGAGACTCCATAAATCTTAAAGGATGATCCGAACTCCGAAGTGTGATATATTTGGATATTTTAATATCAAAAAAATAATCGTAGATTGCATGCATTTGAGATTTGATTAAATGACACTTGTTCTCTAAACAAAATACATGCATGGTTAAGTTTCCAACATGTATGCATTTTAGGTGATTTTCACTTGACACTTGCTCTTGGAATTTAACAAACACGTCTTAATAATGCAACAATTCTACTCTATAAAATTTGTTTATGAATTCTATAAGTTTGTTAACCCTCTATAAATAGGGTTTTATACGTGAAATGTGATATATACAAAAACACAATAATATATAGTAAAATATCTCACAAAATAATACTATCATCTTTGTGAAAATGGCAGTTTTTTCAACAATCTATTATTTCAACCCAAGTGCTGGTGTTCGCGCTTGCCCACCTTCTCAGGTATACATAAAAATCGAATATTACACTACCAACTATTTTTAAGGTTTTTATTTAAATTTTCCGAAATTTTTCGAGTGTACTTATGTCATTTTCACCCCCTCTAAAGTCAATTTATTATTTATGAAAATTTGTGATTATGATTGTGAATAATTAAATTGTAATACTAGTATTATTGGTGGTTGGTGTGCAGGAGACAAGGGACGGGGCGGATGCTTCCGTCGCGGTGTAGAATGCACTCGGACGCTGCTCTCCGCCTTTAGATGTATATCTAGTGTAACCATGTACGTAGGTGATCTTGATACTAAATAGGGTCATGCTTGTTCCTCTACTCTATCGTCTTGTGTCGTAAGTTATGTTGTTTAGTGTCTGTAAACGTACGTGTTAATATTTTTAAGTTAATTTTTTGATTTTTAAGTCGAAGCATGTACCTTATCAAGATCTTTAATAATAAAATCTAAAGGCGGTTGTGTACTAAATTTCTTGCCTTACCTATTTTACTAGGTTAGCGAAACCTGGTACGGTCTACCATTAATTTTGGCACAAAGATACATACGGAGTATGTGTTTCCCTATTATCGAAAGACTGAACAGTACTCCGTAACTATTTAGCTCAGTGATCGAAATGCTAGCTAGGTAATATAAGTGAGGTTCTATTCATTTTATAATAAATCCGTATTACTGTAAGCTATAGATGTCATGAGTTATCTCCTTATTGCCTCGAAAATGTCCGTCATTAAATACATGGTCAAATATATTTCTACTGTTTAGCCCATTTCAGTCTACTATCATCTAAAAAGATAATAAAAATATCTTTTTATTATCTTAAAATATTTTAGGATTATCTTCTCAATATATTATCTTCTTGCTTTATTTTAGGAGATTTATTAGTTACCAACACTTCTCCTATAAATACAAGACTATTATTTCAAAAATAAATACCCTTTTCATGTGCTTTTATAACGTTTTTGCAAAATTAGGTTTTTATGTTTTAAGCTTTTAAATTCATTTTGCAAATATTTTCTGAAAAGGTGTCTTGTCTATATATCGAACAGTTCGTGAGACTGTTTAATTTGCAACTCTGTTCTGTATTGCTCGATTCTCTTGCTATAAGGAATTCAATTTCGTCTCTATTAGTCTTATATGAAAACATTATAAAAGAGACACATTTGATTGTAATATTTCATATCTAAAGAGATCGAGCTTAGGGGTGCTAAGAGTTTAGCACTCGAGTCTACACAACTAGAGTTAGTTGTCGGGTGTTGGGGTACAAGTGTTTTGTACTCGAGTCGCACAACCGGAGTAGCTTGTGGGGGTTTCTTTGTAGTCGGGGTTGATTATTAAAGAAACATTAATAAGAGAGATACTGGACGTAGACCTTAAGAGTGTAGGTCGAACCACTTAAAAATCGCTTGTGTTTTGTTTCTCTTTAATTTGCTTTATTTCGTTTATTACTTTTTATAATCGTGCACGCTTCCGCAAACACAAAGACTCGACCTATAGTCTATTGTGATTATCCAGCATGATTTCTTTCATAAGACTACAAACGATTTCCTTATTACATTCGTTATTGCTTTCGTTTTATTTTAGCAAATTATCACGTACTCTACAAACAAGTCGATCGAACAGTACAACAGACTGCTCATTTTACAATATGTACTGATAATTTGATTTTAAATTTATCAAGCAACAAATTTTTTAAAAAAGAAAAAGAATACTCAATTCACTCCTTCCCCTCTTGAGTACCGGATCCATAAACTCAACAATCTTAAAGGATTATCCGAAGTGGGATATTTGGATATTTTAATATCAAAAAATAATCGTAGATTGCATGCATTTGAGATTTGATTAAATGACACTTGTTCTCTAAACAAAATACATGCATGGTTAAGTTTCCAACATGTATGCATTTTAGGTGATTTTCACTTGACACTTGCTCTTGGAATTTAACAAACACGTCTTAATAATGTAACAATTCTACTCTATAAAATTTGTTTATGAATTCTATAAGTTTGCTAACCCTCTATAAATAGGGTTTTATACGTGAAATGTGATATATACAAAAACACAATAATATATAGTAAAATATCTCACAAAATAATACTATCATCTTTGTGAAAATGGCAGATTTTTCAACAATCCACTCTTTGAACCCAAGTGCTGGTATTCTCGGTTTCCCACCTTGTCAGGTATACATATAAATCGAATATTACACTACCAAGTATTTTTAAGGTTTTCATTTAAATATTTCGAAATTTTTCAAGTGTACTTGTGTCATTTATTATTTATGAAAATTTGTGATTATGATTGTGAATAATTAAATTGTAATACTAGTATCATTGGTGGTTGGTGTGCAGGAGACAAGGGACGGGGCGGACGCTTCCATCGCGGTGTAGAATGCACTCGGACGCTGCTCTCCGCCTTTAGATGTATATCTAGTGTAACCATGTACGTAGGTGATCTTGATACTAAATAGGGTCATGGTTGTTCCTCTACTCTTTCGTCTTGTGTCATAAGTTATGTTGTTTAGTGTCTATAAACGTGTTAATATTTTTGAGTTAATCTTTTGAGTTTTAAGTCGAAGCATGTACCTTATCAAGATCTTTAATAATAAAATCTAAAGGCACTTGTGTATGTATTAAATTTCTTGCCTTCTAGGTTAGCGAAACCTGGTACGGTCTAACATTAATATAGGCACAAACATAAGTAGGGGTGAGCAAAACCGGGTACTCGATACGGTTTTAAAAACCGTATGGGGTACCCGGTTTTTCTAAGGCCAAAAATTAATACCTGGATACGACCCGGTTTAACCGGGTACCTGGTTTTCATATACCCGGATCCGGTTTAATCAATAATGGTCAAAACTCAAAATTTGTTTTCACAAAATTAGTTACGGCCCATTACTATGATGTCCATATAATCTAATAGGCCTAGTATTACGAAACAGAACTACTTGCAAAGTTAGTTTTAAGATGCTAAAATGCAAACTTTCTATCGCTTCACATAAAACTTTGACACTCACAAAGTAGTTACATACATTGCAAGTTTCACACAAATATTACATATCAAACCCAAAGTTTCACGTACAACTTATTTTTTGTTATTTTCAAACCGTGTCAAAAACCGTATATCCAGTTTTAATTTTCCCCGACCCGAACGCGGACCCGATACGGTTTTTTAAAAACCGTATCGTATACCCGGAAATTCGTATCGTGTACCCGGAAATCCGTGTAATTAAAACCGTATATCGTATCCATATATTAAAACCGTATCGTATATTGTTGCTCAGCCCTAAACATAAGTATGTGTTTCCCTATTAGCGAATGACTGAACAGTACTCCGTAACTATTCAAAAATTCTCATTTATGACGGACTGACCCGTCGCAAGCTTGCGACGGGTTAAATCTCCCTTGCCAAAGAACAAGTGGGTACCCCACTTGCCTTGCCACTTGTTCTTTGTGAACGGATTTGACCCGTAGCAAGCTTACGGCGGGTCACCCCATCAGAAACAAGACTTATCGGTAATTATTTAGCTCAGTGATCGAAATGCTAGCTAGGTAATAAGGAGTGATGTTCTATTCATTTTATAATAAATCCGTATTACTGAAAGCTATAGATGTCCTGAGTTATCTCCTTATTGCCTCGAAAATGTCCGTCATGGGTCATTAAATACATGATCAAATATATTTCTACGGTTTAGCCCATTTCAGTTTACGTCTAAATTGGATTAGCTTGCTTGAATTTACAATAAAGGGGCGAAAAATTTCAGCGAGGCAAACAAGTAACTGCATAACATAAACTCAAAAAAAAAATTCGGAAATTTTAACTTGAACTTTCGAATTTTCCCCAGCCAGCGGGGACGAGCTCCCTTACTAGCCGCTCCTAATTCCGTCACTGCTTTCGTCCCACTCAATAGTTTACAATTGCTTTATTTCCCTTAAAAAATAAACTAAGTGTAAACTATTCGCTTATTAGGCATACTAACAGAAATACATGTAGAGTTAAAAACACCTTTGGTTAGGTAGTGTGTGTCGGGTTGGTTTGGGTTAGCGTTAGAATTAATGACCACCATTGATTATTTTATCGTAACCAAACATATCGTTACGATTACACAATGTATAAGTGATAAATATGGTTGAAATTTCATCTAGTACAAACGCCTAAAACTTTATGGATGTAAAACTAACCCGAAATTCGAAAGTGACTAAAAAATTGCTTGATCTAAGTATCACCTGAAACCTAAATTCCCCTCAATTCAAAATTTGATTGACCCCAAGTGATCCAACAAAAAACCATCCCTTCTAGAATTTACCGAATCCGAAATGATCCAAATTGACCCAAAATAATGTGAAATTGCTACTCGTAGTAGAGTCATAGTATTAAGCATATTAATATTATTAAAGACATCAATATAAAGGTCGAATTGATTATTTATTCACAAATTGTTGTATAAAACCACTTTTCACATGTGACTAACACAATAATAAAATGTCCTACCTCAATTACAAAGTAGTTAATAAATTTTTTTTTGCTATTCTCTTTCTGGGACAGTGATATGCTACAAAACGGTCCTACAATAAGATTAAGCGACAATTAAAATATTTTAGACACTGATGTGAAAATGACTAGATTCAAAATGACTCAATTCGAAATTGGTGGGCAGGATAACTCAAGTACTCATCTATGCATGACCGTGAAACCGGTCATTAATCCCATGGGCCTTTGCCTCTCTGAAAGCTAACCTTGGACTGGGCTCTTTTATTACTGATCTTGGGCTTCTATGGGCCCAATATTTTTAATTATAAACCTAAAAGGCCTAATAACTGACATGATGTATTCAATTAGTTAATTCCTTTAGGCTTTTCTGCAGGGCCAACCAAGCATTTGAGAGGCCTATTTCAAAGTGTCAAAGTTGAGGTCGATAAGAAATTTTCACTTTGGTGTCCTAAGATTTTTGTTAATTCCAATTTAGTGATCCAAAGTTTGGATGATTTCACTTTGATGACCCGAGGTTTGAATTATTTACATTTTGGTGACCTGGAGTTTGAATAAAATTCCATTTTTGGTGACTTTAACATATACTTCCTCCATTCAACTTCACTCTACCACTTTTTTTTTACACTATTCACAAGCGATCATATAATTGTAATTTTCTCTCAATATATAAGTAAAAAATATATTCATGTGTGATCTTGTTTGATTCGTCTTTACGAGTACATTATTAATATCTAACTTTTATAATTTTTGCAAACACGTAGCTAACGATATTTACCGTGTAAAACTCGTCTCGGCAAATGTGAAAAAAAAATTTGGTAGAGTGGAGTTGAATGGAGGAAGTACAAGTAATAGTTAACATTTATCTTAATAAATTATATTTTCAACATAATTAATTGTAAAATTAGATATTAAATACCATATTATGTAAAATAATCACATAATATTGCAAAAAAAAAGATTTATTATGTTTAAAATATACTCTCTCCTATTCAAAATAATCTTCCCTCTTTTCTTTTTCATCTATTCACAATATCTTCCCCTTTCTTTATTTAGTAAATTTTTATAATTATTTTAATCACCTCACCCCACAATAATACCCCACAATACTCATACTTTAGCTTATTAATCACCTCAACCCACAAAAATACTTATTTTAATTATTTTACCCCACAACAATACCCCACAATACCTTCCTCTCTCCAATCACCTCACCCCAGCACAATATTTTACCTTATTTAATTATCAACCCTTAAATTTTGTTCCATTCATGAAGAGGAAATGTTATGTAGAATAGGAGGGAGTAGCTTTTAGTATAAAATAATAAGTATATAAGTTATCAAAGTGGGAAGTAGTCCAAACCTCGATGCACCCGAAGTGGAACTATACAAATCCTAGGACACTAAAGTTAAACTATACCAAATCCCAGGGCGCCAAAGTGGAAATAATCCTAATTTAAGAGCACAAACTGTTATGTACACAAATTGTTCGCTAAGACCTATTTTTAGTTATGACTAACCCAATAATATTAGGCCCAACAAAAATACTTAATAAAACTATATTAGTATTTAAATTGATAACTTACATGTTTAAATATGTTGGTTTTTATTGTAAGATATAAGTTATAAAAATAAAATTAAAAAACTTAATATATTGATGATTTTTATTGGGTTTTTCTTCTATTGGGTTATTCATGTGTCCTAGAACGGTCCTAAAGAAGAGTTGTTGGTTATGTAAGATCTAATTTTATGTAAGACTAACCTAATAACATTAGGCCCACAAAATCACTTTATAAAAGCATAAAACAATATTTTTATTTTAGTTGTATGATATTTTTAATTGATTACTTATATTTAATTATGCTAATTTTCATTACAAGTAGCTATAAAGTTATCAAAATAAATTAAAAAACTTAGATATTAATGACTTTTGGTTGGTTTTTTCTTCTATTGAAAATGTTGTTGATTAAGAGACAAAGTAATATAATGATATGCATAAATATTGTTTCATTAAACCCTAAGATTTCTTATTATGATCACTTTAAGGAAGTTGACTAATTCTCGGACAATAAACATTATACTCATTTTTATCAGAATCGACTTATAAGAAATTTGCTAAAAATTAGTCATTTCATCCCGGTTAATTGTTGTCATATTCCTTTTTAGAGTGTCTCAATCAGTTGTTGTCCTTTATATATTTGGAAGGTATTATATGAGTAATTTGATTACCGAATGAGACTATTATCCACTTGTCATCCACTAAGTGGAACCACCACTATTTCCTTGATCTATGTGCAAAAATAAAAGAACAACAATTGACCGGAACAGAGGGAGTACTAAATTGAGTGTACCTTATGTTATAAAAAATTCGTCTCCTTATAATTTTTCGCCTACTAAATTAAAATTATGACTCCGCCACTAATAGTGAAGCGCTGCAAGCGAGGAAAGAAAGAAAGAAACAAGGAAGAATGGGAGCAAAGACAAAAGGTGGTAAGATTAAGTAAAGCATAAATGCATAATAACTCTTAATTTTGCATTTTGTTGGAATGCTGAAACATGTGGCCATCCTCCCTGTAATTACACTTCACGAGATTTTTAACTTTCTTCTAGTACTAGTGACTAGTGAGTAGTGTCTACTACTACACTCCAAAACTTGAACCATATATTGCCAACTGTTACAATTCCTCCTCCTACCAAACTATTCGTATAAACTATGATCAACTCGTCTCACGCAAGATAGCTATTATACATCACAAGTCGAAGATGGATAATGCCCCTTTTACAATATGCAAACTGAAGATGAATAGTGTCCGTATTCAATGAGAATATGTGAACTACGATTGCCTTTCCAAAATGAAATCATCTTTTTATATTAGCAAATACTTATGTAAACTCAGAAATTTTTTTGCACTTCAGTTCACTTTCACTAAATTTTATCCACTTCAATCCAGCTCGATTCCATTAACTTTCATTTAACTTAGGTCTACTCAACTTGACCCTATAATTTAATTCAAGTAAACATAAAGCTCAATCTAATTCAATTTAGTTCAACTTCAATCGGAAGAATAGAATATAGACAATCTTAGACTTTTACTTTCTAACTTAATTTCAGCTCATTCATATCAGTCCACATTTATTCAAATTAACTCTTATTTCAGCTCCATTTAGTTAATCTCATCTTCATTCACTTCACTTCGGATCAATCATACTCAGCATCATTCAGTTCAATTTCTTCCTACGGAAAAAACCTTAATAATTAACCCAAATTCTCCCTATCTTTAACCTTGGTAGCACCAAAACGGACACGGACACGGACACGTGATACGGCATATCGTGAAATTAAGGACACGGGACACGGCAGTTAAATTTAATAAAATATATATTTTATAGTTATAAATAACATAAAATTTTATTTTTATATTAATATTTGATCTTAAATGTAAATAATTGAGTGTAAAACTTGACTTTAACTATAATTTGTTCTCATTTCCCACCTAAACTCATCTTCTAATCAATCTCTTCTAGTCTTTCAATCTCACATTCCTTGTTTATAGGTGTCCGTGTGTCCGTGTGTCCGACACGGTGTCCGACACGGGACGGTTGGTTAGGAGAAGTGTCCGTGCTACCTAGTCTTTAACTCATTGTGTGATTATGTCCTACTTCTATCACTACATACATTGTACATTTGTACTACTTTAATTTAATGGTTTTCCTAGAATATTTGTGGGGACTCTTTTAACCCCATCTTTCTTTTTACCAATCTTGCTTTTTTTCTCTCAATATCTCCTTTTTTCTAATCTTTTTCCCATCATATTATTCCATCTTTCCAATGCTACAATCCCTTTTCACACTCTCAAACTAACCTTCAATCTCTTCTCCACAAAATTAGCTTAATAATTTTGTTATCAGGTGATGTATAATTTGTTTATTTTGTGTGTTTTTCTAGTAATAATTACCTCTAATTACTTTGTGCATTGTTTGAATGAAGAAGGTTTAGCACTAATTACATTCAAACAATCTATAACAAAAGACCCAGAAAATTGTTTAAGTAATTGGAATATTAGTAATGAAAATCCATGTTCTTGGAATGGTATAACATGTAAAGACCTTAGTGTAGTGTCAATTAGTATACCAAATAAGAAACTTTATGGTTTTCTTCATACTTCACTTGGTTTACTTGCTAACTTGCGCCATGTTAATTTAAGAAGTAATATGTTTTATGGGTTTTTACCAAATGAGCTTCTTAAAGTTCAAGGACTTCAAAGTTTAGTTCTTTATGGTAATTCCTTAATTGGGTCATTACCAAATGAGATTAGTAAGCTTAATTACCTTCAAAACTTGGATTTATCTCATAATTTCTTTAATGGGTCTTTACCAAATGAGATTATTTACTGTAAGAGGTTAAAAAGTCTTGTTTTAAGTCATAATAATTTTACTGGGACAATTCCTGATGGATTTGGTAAGGGTTTGGTTTCACTTGAGAAACTTGATTTATCATATAATAAGTTTAGTGGATTAATTCCTAATGATTTGGGGAATTTGTCTAATTTGCAAGGGACTTGTGATTTTTCTCATAATTTGTTTAGTGGTTCAATTCCTGCTAGTTTAGGTGATCTTCCTGAGAAAGTTTACATTGATTTAACTTATAATAATTTAAGCGGAGCGATTCCGCAAAATGGTGCCTTAATGAATAGAGGACCTACTGCTTTTATTGGGAATCCTGGTCTTTGTGGCCCTCCATTGAAAAACCTTTGTTCTTCGGATTCTACGGCTGCTTCACCGTCTGCGTACCCTTTTTTGCCTAGTGACCATCCATCCCATGGTAATGCTGGGGGTGGTAAGGGGAAAGGGCTTAGTACAAGTGCTGTAGTCGCGATCATTGCATGTGATGTGGTCGGGATTTGCTTGATTGGGTGGTTATTGTCGTATTGTTATACAAAGGTTTGCCCTTGTAAAGGTAAGGATGATAAGGGAGGGAAGGAAAGGAAGGAGTGTTTTTGTTTTAGGAAAGATGAGTCGGAAACTATGTCTGAAAACATTGAGCAGTATGATTTGGTGGCCTTGGATTCACAAGTAGCGTTTGATCTAGATGAGCTTTTAAAAGCATCGGCTTTTGTTCTAGGCAAGAGTGGGATTGGTATTGTGTATAAGGTTGTGCTTGATGATGGTCTGACTTTAGCTGTGAGAAGGCTAGGTGAAGGTGGTTCACAACGGTTCAAGGAGTTTCAGACGGAAGTTGAAGCAATCGGAAAGCTTAGGCATCCGAATATCGTCATTTTAAAGGCATATTACTGGTCTGTTGATGAGAAGCTGCTTATATATGAATATGTACCTAATGGAAGCCTTGCCACTGCATTGCATGGTAAGAATCCACAATGTCTTGTATCTCGACTTTTATCGCATTTTTCTTTTCATTGTTTTACCCGTCATTTTACATTTGATTCATTTTAGCTGACCCAATATTTTTGCCGGAATTAAGATTTATTGTTGTATAATTGCTTTGGTTGACCTTGTCAACAGGGAAACCGGGAATGGCATCTTTCTTACCATTAACATGGTCGGAACGCTTTCAAATCATGAAAGGCATTGCCAGGGGATTAGTTTACTTGCACGAAGTCAGCCCGAAGAAATACGTTCATGGGGATCTAAACCCGAGTAACATACTGCTCGGGCATAACATGGAGCCTAAAATCGCTGATTTTGGACTCGGCCGACTAGCCAATATAGCCGGGGGATCCCCAACCCTGCACTCAACTAGGATGACCTCTGAGAAAGCTCAACACAAGCAAGCAAGCAGTGTGCCATCGGAAGTTGGTAGTGTCTCTATCGCGAGCCTGGTTTCATACTACCAAGCTCCCGAATCACTTAAAGCCGTGAAACCCTCCCAAAAGTGGGATGTTTACTCATATGGAGTAATCTTATTGGAAATGATTTCGGGTAGATCCGAGTTAGTTCACGTGGGTGCCTCGGAAATGGACCTTGTTCAATGGATGCAACTATGTATTGAAGAAAAGAAACCTCTAGTCGATGTATTGGACCCTGATTTGGTTCAAGAGGCCGATAAGGAAGACGACATAATCGCTGTCCTGAAAATCGCTATGGCTTGCGTGCATGGCAGCCCCGAGAAGAGGCCCACGATTAGGCATGTGTCCGATACGTTGGACCGAGTATCCGACTCGAGCCCTTGATTAAAGAGAGTTGACCCGTGACCTATGTAACTGTAATTTGCTTTGTTTTGTGCTACTAAAAAGTAAAAAAGTAGTAGGGGTAAACCTCTTTTTAGGTAATTGATGTGTGGTTTTTTTTATTATAGATAGATTGTAGGTGTAAAATGCCAAATTTGGTGTCATTCATCTATCTTTATCAAGAATCTTGTCATCTTAATCATTTGTCTGTTTGTTTTTGTCAATTAAATGGATAACTTTCTTTGTTAAAATTGTACTTTCTTCTTTTCTTTTAATTCTTTATATTTGTTTTATACACGTATATTAATGTTTGTTTTTATTTGTTCATATCTTAAGTTATATACTCCCTCCTATCCAGACGAAATGTTACATTGACTTTTTTGCACTATTCATGGTTGTAGGGAATTTTTAATATAACTTCTAATATGTAAGAGAAAATATGGTCACGTGAGATTTTGTTTGATTTATCGTTATGAATGCTTTAAAAATATCAAATTTTATAATTTTTTATAATGTGTAACTAAAGATGTTCACGTTGCAAAACGCGCATCGACAAATGTGAAAAAGTTAATGTAACATTTGGTGTGGATAGGAGGGAGTATTATTAAACTATTAAAATTTATAAAAGTTTTATATTCATAATACACTTGGTAAAACAATTTAAATAGGTTCTCGCATGACTTATCTTTTACTCATATGTTATATATTTTCCTCCCTTACAAATGGCGCTAAAAAAGGAAACGTAAAGAATTCAATGGAACGAAGAGAGTAGGACTCGGAAATGTTATTTCATTACTCTATTGTAGTAGCATCTAAAATCTATAATGATGTAAACAAATAATAAAAAAATTTGAATATGTATAGATTCCTTTCCATACGCTGAATTCTAAGCATGAACTACCCGTGTTCTTGACGCTCAAGAGTAAAGACATTTGCATGAAACATGTCAGATTTTTCTGAGGGACAACGGTATTGTTTTTACAAACTAATTGAAATGTTTGTTGAAATTTTTAATGTTGGTCCAAATTTTAAATGGGAATTGAAATTTGAAGGACATTTTAAAGTTTGAAACCCTAAGAATTGAGTGAGTCTCGTATGATACGGTGTCAAATTTTAAGTAATTCGTAGCTTTGCCGAGCAGTAGGTTAGTATTAGAGATCATTCGATAGTTATAAATACCAATCAAACTTGCAAGTAATTTTGTAGCCTTGTGGAGCAAATAGTTCTATTAAAGGTGATGTGATTGTTCTACAATTAATAGATTAAGGGGTTGTTCGGTTCAACAAGACGGAATGAACCGGAATGTAGTTCTATAGGATGAGACTCTCAGAGTATGGGGTTTTAAATCCATACTTGCGTAAGGTTATTCAATTTATCATAAGTTTGCAGAGGAGGAAAATGGATTTCGAATCGAAGGGGCATGGTGTATATAGAGCCAACCAATTAAGTAAATGAAACTATTAATAAGATTTTGTACGTCTTCTGATTTCTTTTGGTAATATTGTCATACTCCGTATTTTTTTTATAAAAAGTATGGAGTAATATTTTTTGAATTAGAGTCACATATTTTGAAAACACAAATTCTTGTTTACAACCGTCGCATATGCGACGAGTTAAGTGTGACCACTTTTTGATAAATAGTGACCATTTATTAATAAACCGTAACCATCTTTTATAACTTGAAAATGACATTTATTATCAAGGTAGTCACTATTTAACAAAAAGTGGTCACATTTTGCAAAAAAGTAGGGAATGAGCCCGTCACAGAGTTACTATTTTGAAAAACATTGAATGTCAAAAGAGCGCAAGATTTGTTAGGCTTCATAGAACAACATAACAAGTTATAAATCACTAATTCTGACCAAGATAGAGGTAATAATTAGATTAATTGCTGTTTTTTTCCAAGTTATCTTGCCTAATTGTGACCAAGATACCTTCCTCAGAAAATTGACCAACTTCCTTTGATGACTGCCCAAAATTCTATTTCACTTTTGTAATCCTTTCTAGCTTAATCTACTACTTCCTCCGTTCCATTTGATTGTATACGTTTGCTTTTTGGGCACTATTCATAGGTGAGTAGAATCTTTAATACAACTTTTAATATATAACATAAAAGATAGTCATGTGAGATCTTGTTTCAATTGTCTTACCGAGTACAATATTAATATCAAATTTTTATAATTTTTAATAATACGTAACTAAAGATATACACAAAAGAAAATGAGCATTGACATACGTGATAAAGCAAACGTATACAATCAAATGGAACGGAGGAAGTACAAAATTGCTATATCCCGCCCCTATATTACTCATCCCGCCCCCTAATTTCATTTCACTTTACAATTTTGCCCTTCTCACCAAAACATCTTTCTAAAATTTATTTTTTCCGTTAATTCGAAAATGAATGACGGTAATGAATTTTTCGATTATCTTTATAATTCGTACAATAATTATGATAACAAAACTCGATATGCAAACGACTGGAACGCGCAACGAGATAACATTTCGATTTACGAATTTCCGTCACATCATTCCCAATTCGTTTCTTTTTCCGAGTTTGCCCTTCTCTCTATATCGTCTTACTAAATTTATTTTTTATCGGTAAATCGAAAATGAGTGACGGTGATCTATTTTACAATTATTTTTTTTAATTCGTATAATAGTAAACGACACCAATTTCAAACAATTAGAATGTCGGACAACATTAACGTTTTAACGAACAATATTATTGTTTTAACGTTAGCTTTTATATATATTATTTAACGGTAATTAATTTCAACAATTAGCAATCATTTAAATTTTTACAAAAAAATGCCGATTAAAAACTGGAAAACTTCAATTGGCCATAACTTTGCGCTCGGGTGTCCGTTTTCGATGAATTTTTTTTTCAAATCGCTTATCTCGACGAGGCGAACGCAATGGTAAAAAAAAATTGTTTTCAATGGCCCATTCGTGTGAAACACACGAATTGGCCTGGGCCGATTCATGTGGTTTACACAGGCCAATTCGTGTGTTTCACACGAATGGGCCTAGGCCAGTTCGTGCAACTCACACGAATGGGCCTAGGCCAGTGCTGGCCTAGGCCCATTCGTGTAAACCAGATGAATCGGCTCAGGCCAATTCGTGTATTCTACACGAATGGGCCATTGAAAACAATTTTTTTTTTACCATTGCATTCATCTCGTTGAGATAGGCGATTTGAAAAAAAAAATCATCGAAAACGGACGTCCGAGCGCAAAGTTATGGCCGTTTGAAGTTTTTCCGTATTTAATCGGTATTTTTTTGGTAGAAAGTCAAATTATTGTTATTAGTTAGCGTTTTTTATATTAATTATCGTTAAATAATATACAAAAATTAACGTTAAAACGATAATGTTGTTCGTTAACACGTTAATGTTGTTTAATATTTCAATTGTTTTGAAATTAACGTTAAAACGATAATATTGTTCGTTAACACGTTAATGTTGTTTAATATTTCAATTGTTTTGAAATTAACGTTAAGCGGTTTTATTTTTGAATCGGTTTTAATATACGAATTTTAATTTAAAATAATAAAGGGGAAAGAACAAAAGTTGTTGGTTCAAATAACAAAGGGCAAGAAAGTAGTTCTAGGGAGCGGGATGAGTAAAATGGGGGGCGGGATATAGCAAACCCCATCTACTAACACCTCGTCATTTTATAATAACTAAATAATTATTTTTAGTGTTTATTACTTATTATGTGTTATATGGAGAGCTAGTGAGATACAAGTTGAGACACGTAAATGGGGCAGGAAATCCGAACTCAATCTACCGACCCTTTTTGGTGCTTAGTGTTTGGGGTGCATAATAATTTGGAGCAACTATACGTAATTCGCCAAGTAATAGTCGTAAATTTTGTCCATCATTTTATTTTGATGACAATCGATCGAAAAGATCTTAGTTAAATGGTTAAGACGGAGGTATCGTGACAATATGTCACGAGTTCAAATCTCCTCCCCACGTATACTTATTGTATTGCCTATTACTTAAAGGTAATTAAATATTTAGGACTGAGAGACAATCAACTAGCTTAATTTTGCATCAGATTCTACTAGTTCAAACTAAATTAGCTCAAACCAACATTTGATCAAATGTTAAACTGTCTGTACTTTTCTAAAATTGTAAGCAAATTCGTAAGGCAAAATCACTGGACTTGCTCTTAAGATTTTCAAATCGTCGTGAGATGGTTTGATACACAATTCTTTTTTTGTCAAAAGGAGTACTACAAAATTCGTACTCAAAATGCCTAATTCTTGAATTTTGTAACACAACAACAACATATCTTGATCTCCGCTAATCAAGCATTGTTCCTGTCCTACTCAAAATGTCAAATTTGGCACCTAAGACCAAAGCAACTATCAAATTTAGTTTTTCATTTAAAGTTAAATAAATATATTTCCTCGAAAATTAACAATGACTAATATCACATATTACATATATTCAACTTTATTCCGCGCTCTTTAAACAATGACTAAGATCGCAAACGACTTACGAGTAATAATTTTATGGTTTGAAATTGATTACACAATGTAAACATTATATTATGAAATGGTTATAGATTGACGCTATTATCATTATTCATTTTTCATAAAAATACCTCTTTGTATGCGACATATTAGATAATAAGAATATATATTCGTCATAAAAATAACCAAGTAACAGACCGACAATAATAGGTCTCTCTTAAGACCAGAAAATGTCACCATGTTTAAATAGAGTTTAACCATTTAATGATAAAATTATACGGAGTATAACTAAACTTGTCACTTTTTTGAAAAAAAAAACTGGTAGAAATTTTATAAAGAAATAGTCATTTTATTGTAAAGTAGTGACATTTGTCCCGTCTTAATTCATACGAATTTGGTCGAATTTGCCGACAGACATATATGTAACTGTGTTATGATAAGCTATTTTCTCTGAAAATGAAGCACCAATCACTAATTTTCGATCATTGCTGTTCTTTCTAGCTGCTCAGTCTCATCTACAGTTGTGTATTAGTGTATGTACTACTTCTATGTACTGTGTACTATGTCAATAACTGAGATAAACAAAAGCTAAACGATTCTATTAGAATGTTTTCTTTTCGCCGGAGTAAAGACGATCGAATAACACGCTACACGAACCCGCATCCAACATTTGCATTTGAGTCTCGGTTGCAACAAGATTAGCAAAGAGATTTCAGCTTAAGACTCTTAACAGTAAACTAACTATGAAAAGAAAATAAGAAATCATTTATCTGATCTACTGCTTTCTGATGTAAACTTATTGCTTGAATAATTAAAATATGGTATAACTCCACTAATTAATCTCAGTTCTTAGGGATTGGGAGAACAGAAACTTTGGTCTTTGGCACAATCCTTAAACGCTTCACACCGTCTACAAAATCCCTGCATCCACAATGTGTATAGGACGATCAGAAAAACAGCTTTCACAAGAATCACACATCATTACACTGAGACTTCTTTTTTGGGTCATACCCATGTGAGCCATGTCCGACATGATATTCAAGGTCGAATCATTACAAGCTGGTATTGGTCGAGTTTACAGAATGCATAATGAATTGTAGGCTAAAATGAGAAAACTAGAACATACTTCCAAGGGATATCACCAGCAGGTCTCCAGTGTTCCTGCCTGTCCTTGTAAAACAGAAAGAACTCCGAAACATCTGTAAACAAGCGTAAACCACAAGCCGACAGTCTACCTGAGATCAACAGTGAAGATTCACTTCAAAAATACCCGAAAGGATGTAGTCATCTTAAGAATTTATGTAAATCTACGAAATAAAATTACCAAACATTTCTTCCAGTTGAACAGCAAGAGTGAAGTAACCCGAATAATCACCAGGGCAGATTTTCCGACCCACGACAACTCCGTCCATGTTGACCTTCACATAAGACCGTCTCTCTTTGCTTTGGACTGCGTCCGAGTCTTCACCATAATCTTCGGGATTTGTTCTCGAGAATCCGGTCTTTGGACCATTGAGATTAACGGTTTGGGTGTACGGCCAGTCGAGCAGGCCATGATATTCTGCTGGGACTATAATTGAATCCAAATGCAAACTTTCACTAACTGCATTGTTATAGGAACATATTATTAAAAATCAGGTGTGTTTTATGTAATTAACTGAAAACTGCTTGATATACTATCTAAGGGCAGACCAGTTTAAGGCATGCTCCAAATACCCTCACATCGATCATTACTATGGTTATGCAGATATCGGCTAGCTTAGCTAATAAAATCATATGGAGAGTATTTGAAAACCAGTCGGCATTAAATGTTCTAGCAGTCTCGTTACCAGTCAGTAGCATGTTAGTATGATACTGTATACCAGAAGTTCTGCAGATGTTAGATACGGAGTACGGAGTATAATTCAGGAAGAAAAAAAGACAGTAACTCAAAAGGCGGGTCAGAAAGCATACCAGGAATAACAGCGTGACAAGCTTGAGGATGCAACGTTTTCAAGCTCAGCCCGAGATCAATAAAGCCATCATCCTTATTCACCTGATGGTACATTGTTTCAAAAGTCGATGCATTGTACAGAAATCCCGCCATGTTCGAGTCCATTAACCTCCACCTACAATAAAATACATCTAGATATCAATAGTATATATAGAGATAAGTGAAGAATATGAATAAATGTGATCGAAATAAGAGTAAATGTAGGAACCTACCAAGAAGACATAAAAACCTTGCTCAGTCTTTGCCTTCTGCTTATCATCATCCACTGAGCTATCAACAAATACAATTTCAGAAAACATATACTGCCACAGGAACAAGTGATGGGTAATTTTGATATTGTTACACATAGGTTAAATTTTGCTACCAGAAATTGCTACAAACAATTCTTACATTTCAAATATTAATTTCAAAAAGTGGCAAAAGCTTGTGATCAAGAAACAGCATTCAAACATCTTCTGAAATCCTGTTTTTTTTTGGCTCAATAACCAAGCTAGAACGAAAAGAAACTTTCAACGATTTAGCCGGGTGAAAAACATTGAACGATTTCAATGGAAATTTAGCAATTTACAAATTTCTTGTCCATGTCCATCCTTGTTGTGAAGTAGCATTTTCAATACGGATTTACGAGTCATCGACACATACATTTTTTTTTATCACAGAGCAATACTCGTACATTGAACTCCTTTAAACCGCGATGCAGTGGGGTAATGTCGTTGTTGACCGGTCCCTCCTTTACACATCTTACTCAGTAGGGAGTTTGGCTACAACCCAAGTTGCATGATCTAGGATGGGCAAACTTTATTGCTATATATGCCCATAATTTTGTGAAGCTCTATCAACATATTTTGCTAGACAGAAAGGAGACATTTTTGTTGGGTGCTAAAGTTGAACACTTGTCCATCTAATTCTTCAGGTTTCTACCCACCCTTATCACTAACAAAACTGCTAGTTGAATGCTTTCAGTCGAATATAACATGAACAGCGTGACTTGTCACCAGAAAGGATTTTACTCGGATTTATTTCCACATAATGGCCGTTTTTTTTTTGGCATCATACAGGGAGACACAAGGGCAATTGTGATACGAACGGGCTTAGGAAATCGGAAAGAGGTTATAAAATGACGAAGCTATTAAATCAAAACTACCAATGTCAATATGTCATACACTGAATATTACAATATGCAATTCAACGTAATTGTAGAAACGAAAACATTTACTGAATTAAATT
The DNA here is from genome assembly GCA_022085475.1 of Heliosperma pusillum. Taxonomy (NCBI): domain Eukaryota; kingdom Viridiplantae; phylum Streptophyta; class Magnoliopsida; order Caryophyllales; family Caryophyllaceae; genus Heliosperma; species Heliosperma pusillum. The sequence continues at coordinate 384,801 of JAIUZE010000112.1, forward strand.
AAACCCGCCATATTACAAAGAGACCACAGTCTAGCTTTACTGAATAAAGAGACAGAAAGGCTATCAATGAGCATATGTAAATAAACTGTCTCTCTAGTCGTAGTTGTGAGAAAATCGAGTATACATGAATAAACTACTTCTACGGCCTCCATTGACAAAGCAAGTATAAGTTTCTTCTACAGCTTATAAGGGAATATACTCATGTGTTCAAATACCCCTCACAAATACCCCCTTATTTCATGTAATCCATATTCCCGGATCGTTGTTAGTTGTTGTGAAGAAACCCAATAGTCCACATGTATGTTATCTCACATAGATAAAATTGGAGAGAATTTCTTACTTTATAAGACAATGAGCTACTCCATCTAGTGTCAATTGGTTTAATCGCCAGCTAGGTGAGACTTTGTGTACCTCCTATTACCAAATTTCAAGGCTCTTATTTGGTTGCACTTTTTATTTAGAAAAATGGGGGATTCTAAAGTTCCATAGAAACTTTAATTCCTACATCAGGTGGGAATTGGCTGACCAACACCCCCCTTGATCATTTCTAGGGGTGTTAGCGAGTAGAGCTGAGCCCGAGTTTGGCCTTGCTCGACGACTTGTTATCGAGAGCCAAAACTCGAGCTCGAGCCAATCTCGAGCTTATGCGAACTTGAAAAAAATGTGCTCGTTATCAAGCTTGCGAGCTTTAACGCGAGCTCGAGCTTAAATCGAGTCTATATGTAATTGTTGATTTTTTTTTTTTTTCGATATTTTAAATAACAACGCTCGAAAGATATATATAAAAATATTTGGTAAATAAGTTAGTCATTTAATTTATTTAATATATAAAAAATACAAAGATATAATCATGATAAAAAAATATTTTTTTCTTATTTATGTTTTTTAATCTTTTATCAACCTGAAAATTGTATATAATAATTCTGGCTTGAACATATTCGGATGATCCGAAGTGCGATTAGTTGGGATACAAAAGATTCTTCCTCCCTTCCACTATGATTTTCTCATTTACCTCTTGGAGGTCAAAATTGAAATGGCGCCTGGTAAACATCGACGACGTTTTAGGAAACATCGACGACGTTTTTCATAAAAAAGACGAAATTGCCCTTAATGACTTATACTCTCTATCTCTCTTATCTCTCTCTTCTCTAATTCTCCTAAAATCAAAACAACTAAATTGAACTAAAAAAATTAAAATCGTACAAGAACAACAATTTGACTAAATCCAACAACAACAATTTTCCTAAATCGATTATCATGGCGGACGATTACTCTTCGGTATGTTCACATATTAATCAAATTTTACGTTTTTCAATTTTTTTTTCCCGGAATCCGTTAATTGTTTGTTTATACTTATCTAACTTAATTGATTTACGTAACGTCTTAGTTAATTAAAATTCAATTGCGGTTTTTTCAAAAATAATTAGGAAAAAATATCATGGTCAGATGAAGAACTGGATGTCATGAACCATGGCCAGACATCCATTTCACACGTCTAACCATGGTGGGACGTGTGAAATGGATGTCTGGCCATGGTCAGACGTGTGAAATGGATGTCTGGCCATGGTCAGACCTCCATTTCACACGTCCCACCATGGTCAGACGTGTGAAATGGTTGTCTGGCCATGGTCCATGACATTCCAGTTCTTCATCTGACCATGATATTTTTTCCTAATTATTTTTGAAAAAACCGCAATTGAATTAAACAATTAAAACATTCAAATAAGCGTTAATAATATTCCAAAAACATATTAGCATCGAAAAAATTAATTTAATCAACTTAATTAACAAATTATAAATTTTTTTTTGGGTAAACCATGGACGGACTTTTACTCAAAAAATTCAAACCATGGGCGAAATTTTTTTTTTTTGAATACCAACCATGGTAGGATTTAAATTCTGGAAATTCCACCATGGCTGGACAACTAAATCACACGTCCCACCATGGTGGGATGAAAATTCTGAAAATCTCACCATGGTTGGACGTGTGAAATGGTTGTCCAACCATGGTGGATTTCCAGAATTTTAATCCCACCATGGTTGGACAACCAAATCACTTGTCCCACCATGGTGGGACTTGGGGAAAAAAAAATTTTCCCCCATGGTTGGACGTGTGATTTGGTTGTCCAACCATGGGGGAAATTACTAACAACAAACAAATACTTTGAAATAATTAAAAACTAAGAACAAACAAATTACAACAACTTTAATTAAATCAAAAACAATCTCATACAAACTAATTACAAACAACTTTAATTAAATCAAAAACAATCTCATACAAACTAATTACAAACAACAACCTAATAACTACAAGTTTAATTAAAACAAAAACTAACTAACAACAAACAAATTTTAACAAATTAAACTAGAACAATATAACTAGATCTACAAAAAAAAAATGGTGGTGGGTGGACGGCGGGAGGCGGCAGATAACGGTGGTGGGGGACGGCGGCCGAGTGGTGGCAGTGGTGGCGGTGGTGGCGGTGGGGGTGGGAGAGGGTGAGGTGAGTGTGTTTGTGGGTTTTGAATTTGAGAGAGTTTTTGTTTTAGAGAGAGAAAGGATAAGGGCAAGTAGCGTCTTTTTTATGAAAAACGTCGTCGATGTTTCCTAAAACGTCGTCGATGTTTTACAATCCGGATTGAAAAACTTCAACCAAAAATACACTAAAATCATAACAAGTATAATTCTATGACATAATTTTCACTACAAAAAAGTATTTCATTAGCGACGGAATATTTGCGACGGACACAAATTCCGTAGCAAAAAAACCTTTGCGACGGATCCTGCGACGGAAATAGTAACCTGCGACGGAATTGCGACGGATATTCCGTAGCAGAGTTTCCAGCCATGGCGCCTAGAAAATTTACATGGCGGGAACCTCTGCGACGGAAGTTCCGTCGCAATTTGTAAGCTTGCGACGGACTTTGCGACGGACTTTCCGTCGCAGATTCAAATAATTGACTGAAATATCACAAATTCGCAACTGGCAAAGCCAGGTGGCATTTCTTTCTGCGACGGAAATTATATTTCTGCGACGGAAAATCCGTCGCAAATATTATTTAATAATAAATTTTGCGACGGACTTGCGACGGAAATTCCGTCGCAAGGTTTTTTTGATATATCCAGCAGCAAGTCTTTCCCCGTATTTCATTATACCTAAATCAATTAAAAATCCGTCCGTCAACTCTACCCAAGACCCCACCGGCGCCACTAACCTAAGACCACCGGAGCCACCACAAACACCACCTACACCACCACCTACACCACCGGAGCCTTCAATTGGTACGTCCCTCTCTCTATCTCTCTCCCTCTTCTTAATTTGATTTTTCAGATCTACCACCCCCTCCCCTTGCCTGCCGCCGCCACCCCGTCCCTGCTGCCGCCACCCCCTCCCTGCCGCTGCCCCCACCCCACTGCCACCCTCCCTCCTTTGAATTGTTGTAATTATTAATATAGATAATTATTATTACTCCCTCCGTCCCGGTCATTTGTCTAGCTTTACTTTTGTCACAATTATTAAGGAAATGTTGTTCATATATGATAGACTTAGTACCCGTTCAAGAATTACGCATTAGGTGTAATTCTTGAATAGTCCCCGTTTTGGGACTGTCTTTGAATCTTTAATGCCATTTAGGTGGTAAATACTAATCATTTTTTTAATTGTTATTTGACGATTAAGTTTGGTTGACAGTTCCTTTAATGTTCTCTGAATACATATGGAGAGTGACAAGTCATTCAACATTGTGTATTTGGAGAACTGTAGGGAATTGCTGCCGAATTTTCGTCTCATAACAATTAATTAAATGATTAGTATTTACTAATGGTATGAAAGATTCAAAGATGGGTTTAGGTTGGAGAGATAAGGACCCCATGAACTCGAATATTTTTTTTTTTGCAGGTGGAAGATGTTGTTGTTGTTGTTGTTGTTGTTGTTGTTGTTGTTGTTGTTGTTGTTGTTGTTGTTGTTGTTGTTGTTGAATATGTATTAGTAGTTATTGTTGTTATTGTTGCTATTAGTAAACTTTTAGTTCTTGTTGTTATTGTTTTGAATATTTATTTAAGTCGATAATAATAATTATAAACGTGTATGTAGATTTGAAATGAAAAGAGTACAACGGGCATGGATGTATGAAAGATTGGATTGTAATAAAAAATTAAGGCAGGAGTTTGTAATGGGCGTTAATGAATTCATTAATTATGTTAAGAATCAAGAAGATTACGGTAGATGTAAGGAAATTAGGTGCCCATGTGTAAAGTGTAGAAATCGCAAATTTTTAGTCGAACAAGAAGTACGAAAACACCTAGGACTTTGGGGCTTTTGCGATGACTATTATGATTGGGTGTGCCATGGTGAAAATTTTCCCGTTGAGGAGAGGTCTGACAATCCCTATAGGGATATGGTGGAGGATGCGTTGCGCGACAACATTAATGAAATTATAATGGAAAATGTTGACGCCGAAGTGGTTGATGAATCTCCAAATCCTAATGTACTAGCCTTTTTCAAAATGTTGGAACATGCCAATAAACCGGTGTATGAGGGGAGTCGTATCTCTCTATTGCAGTCAGCTTCCCGGTTGGTAACTTTGAAATGTGAATACAATTTACCCCACAAATGTGTAGATGGTATCGCGTCATTTATAGGGGACATTATTCCTGAAAATCATGTTATGACGCGTAACTTCTATGAAACCAAAAATATTCTTAAAGCTCTTCAACTGCCTTATGAAAAGATAGATGCGTGTGAAATAGGATGTATGTTGTTTTGGGATGATGATAGTCTTCTCGATAAGTGTAGAAAATGTGGTAGAGATCGATATAAAAAACAAAAGAATGCAAATGGCAAAAGGGTTGGGAAAAATATTTTAACTTATTTCCCAATAGGACCGCGTTTGCAACGACTTTATGCCACAAAACTAATTGCGGCAGAGATGCGGTGGCATCATGAAAATCCACGTGTCAGCGGGATAATGTCTCATCCAAGTGACGGCGAGGCTTGGAAACATTTTGATCGCATTCATCCTTCTTTTGCAAGTGAGCCTCGAAATGTTCGACTTGGTCTTTGTACTGATGGTTTCGCACCTTTCGGTCAATACGGTGATGTAATGCATATCGAGAAAAACTGAATTGGACTCGTTAAAAGTTTCTCGAGTTGGGTGGTGGAAACAAAGCATTTTTTGGGAACTTCCTTATTGGAGAACACTATTAATTCGTCATAACCTTGATGTAATGCATATCGAGAAAAACTTTTTCGAGCAACTGATTCACACGGTGATGAATGTGAAAAACAAGACAAAGTTTACCCCACAAGCACAAGAGGACATGTTGACCGTTTGTTCTAAACAGCGAAAAATGGATTCATTCATTTTGAATAAAGAACAAAAGAAGGTGTTGTGTGATTGGATATCCAATTTGAGATTTCCGGACGGTTATGCTTCAGATCTGAGTAGATGTGTTGATAAACACGAGTTGAAACTACATGGATTGAAAAGTCATGATTGTCACGTGTTTATGGAGCGTTTACTTCCAGTGGCTTTAAGGCACCTTCTTCCGAAGAATGAGTGGAATGCTATAACTGAGCTTAGCCAATTTTTCAGAGATTTGTGTACTTCATCGATACAAGTTGAAAAAATAACTACTCTCGAGAACAACATTGCCGAAATCATTTGCAAGTTAGAGAAGATATTTCCACCATCTTTTTTTAACTCAATGGAGCATTTACCAATTCATTTGCCGTATGAACTGAAAATGGGTGGTCCAGTGCAATATAGGTGGATGTATCCTTTTGAGAGGTAATTAATTCCACAATTATCCAATTTTAACTTTAATTATTGCAGTCTATCTTATCCAAGTTTTTTATAGGTTCTTAAATCATTTGAAAAAAAAGATTGGAAATAAAGCGCGTGTTGAAGGTTCTATATGCAACGCGTATTTGCTTGAAGAAATTGCCAATTTCTGTTCCTTTTATTTTGAAGAGAACGTGGACACAAAAGCCAAGGATCTCGACGTACGCTCGAAAGAGCCTACGTATTCTACCTTACCCGAGATTTTTCAAGATCACGGGGGAATTTGTTCTGGAAAGTGTCGTGAAAGATTTTTAGAAGACAACGAATATGAGCGTGCACACTTATATGTTTTATCTAACTGTGATTTAGAAGAATTGAAGCATAACGAAGTGTAAGTAAAAAAATCGTCCTTTGAAACTTTAATTATTAATAATTAATTATAACAACATGCATGTAAAAACTATTACTTAATTCGACATTTTTTATAATGAATATATAGGATGTTTGAAAATTATATCAAAACAGAATATCCCCAATTTCTCACAGCCGAGGATATTTGGAACAAATTTGACACAAGATTTCCCCAATGGTTTAGAGGACAAGTAAGTACATACTACATACTAACACCAGATTACTCTTTTTTTTCAATTTTTTTTTAATACCTGAAGGTATTATAATATGTTAATAATTTAACAATGATAGGTAAACAACTTAAAAGATCCAGTTCTCATAGCCTTAGCACAAGGTCCTTCGAAAAGGGTGCGAACATGGAAACGTTATTTCATTAACGGATACAAATTTCGCACTTTCAAAGATGGGTTAGATTTGGAAAAATCTACACTTAATAATGGAGTATGTGTAAGTTCGACTGAGGGAGCTGACTACTATGGAACACTCAACGAAGTTGTTGAATTGTCGTACACAGGCGAAAAAAGCACATATAATGTTATTTTATTCAAATGTGATTGGATAGATAATTCTGAAAAAGGAATGCAAATACATAAGGATTATAAACTTGTGGATGTTAATCGAAGCAGAAAATTTCCGAAATATGATCCATTTGTGTTGGCTTATCAAGTTGAACAAGTTTATTATACTTCATATCCAAATATCAAAAGAGATAAAGATAAGTGGTCAGCAGTATTCAAAACTAAAGCCAGATCGCATGTTGATGCACCTATTGTCGAATCTGCGTTTCAAGAAGATGTTATTAGTAGTGAGACACTACTATCAATAATTGAAGTGGCAGATGATAATGAAATTATAGAGGAGGAGGAAGAAGAAGCTCAAGTAGAGGACAATAATGAGGAGAAGGTAGAAGAGGAGGAGAAGGAGGATGAGCAGAAGCGGAAGGAAGACGGAGCAGAAGATAAAGAGGAAGATAAAGAGGAAGATAAAGAGGAAGATTTTTAGACTCCCTTTTTAAATACAACATTTCCGAAAACCAATATTTAAGTAGTGATGATGAATAAGATTATTTCTAATTCTTATATTAGTTGAAACTACTTTTTCTATATGTGTGGTCGTTTGTAAAACAATTTATAGTTTTTATTATTTATTAATACCAATATATAGTTTCTTGTCATTTAATTGTACATACATGTTTGTTAATTCATGACAACTTTGAATAGTTTAGTTTTTCTCTATATGGCGGGAGGACGAAGAAGAGGTAGTACTAGTAATGTAGGAACAGAGGGCAGGAGGATGAGAATGAACGAGTGAATGACAGGAACGCGCCACCGCCAACGGTGGAGACTACTACTCGCAGAGTCCGCCTCGATCCGGATGAGGAAACAGGTGTATGGTAAGGCTAGTTCACTTTTACTTTAATTGTTTAATCATAATTATGATTATTCAAAAATCATAATATTTATATATAATGTATGTATTTAACTATGATTATTAATTTCAGGTTCAGTGACGCAGATGTGGTTAAACTGATCTCGGAGACCATAATCTGCGGGTACAAGGAGCATGCGCCATGTTGGAAAGAGGCGTCAAATAATTTGCGGTCGTCTTGGTGGAACTGGTTTGAGGTATAATTATTTAAAATATTATAATTATATCTATTTAAATTTGTTTTTCTCAATTTATCTTTGTTATTGATTTTTTATTTTTTTATTTATTCACTTAATATTTTCCTAACTTTATGCTTTTAATCATGACAGCAAAAGGTTTCTTTCGATCCTCGCCATACAGATATGGTAAGGAAATCTTGGGAAGACGCCATGAAGACCCGTTTACGTCATATGATCTACCGAGCCTCGCAGAAAGACGAGGAGCACAGGCCGAGTTGGATTCCTTTGGACTTGTTTAGAAAGCTTAAGAATAGGCATGTCGAAGATCCTGGTTTCGTTGTGAGATCTCAATCAGGCGCGGCTAATCGTAGATCGGGATGTGAAGAGAAGGGAAAGGCGTTGCCTACTCACATTATGGGTAGAAAAAACACCTTGAGAATCATGGACGAAATGGTAAATCTAAATCTTCTTTCATTTTTTATTTATTTATCTAATTATAATTTAATACTTATATATATGTTATACTAACAAGTATTTAAATTGTAGGTCGATAAATCTTCAACTGGTATCCCAAATGCGGTGCAAGTCTTAGAGAAGACAAAGAAGCACCCGTTCCGTGGATGGTTATCAAAAAAACCAGCTCAACTCTATGTAAGTTATGCATTTTTTTGTTAAGTGATTTATGTTTAATTTGTCATTTATATATTTAATTACATTAACTACTTAATTTAAATGACAATTACTAATTCTGAACTTGTTTGTGATGCAGAATAAGATCATATCAAAGAAGTCTGAGCTTCAAACTCAAGGAGTCGAAAACATCGACGATAATGAGATCTATTATGAGGAGACTGGATTTGACGAGAAAGGAAGATGCTACGGATTGGGACCAGCGGCGAAGTTTTTGTTTGACCATCATAGGCACCCTGTTGCTACCTCAAACCCGACTCAGGGCAACCAAGGTTTGGCTACTAAGCTGTCAAAGGAGAATGCTGCACTTAGACAAGAGCGCGACGAGCAGGCTCAAAGGATTGCAGCTATAGAAGAGTACTTGAGTCAGGTTGCAAGAAATTCTACTCAAAACTGCAGAACTGGAGGTCCTAACCAGGGTCGAGACGACTTTGATGATGATAGGGGCGATAATGCTAGGTCCAACCCATTCACCCCTTTCCCTCCTTTCCCTCCAATCACTCCACTGACTTGAGTGATTAGTTAACTATTTGGTACTTTGAACCTTTTATTTGTAAGACTTTAATTACTTTTATGATATAAAATCAAAACTTTGTTCGGTTTTGTGTTACATTAGTAACTTTGTTGGACGCGTAACTGCTGGAAAACTTCTGTAATTTGCAGGTTTTTTGTCGTTTTAACGCGTATAAGGGGATGCAGGAAACAGGCAGATCCTGGAAAATACAGGCATTATTGCGACGGAAATTCCGTCGCAAACATTGACTGACTCACTGACTTACAGCCAAGTCAAACACAAAGTCAATCTTTGCGACGGAAAGTCAAACTTTTGCGACGGAAATTCCGTCGCAAAAGTTGACTTTATGTTTGACTTGGCTGAACAGGTGGCAGTCAAGTCAAACATTCAGTCAACAGTTGCGACGGAAAGTCAACACTTTGCGACGGAAATTCCGTCGCAACTGTTGACTTTATGTTTGACCCCAATTCAAGTCAGTCAATTTTTGCGACGGAGACTCCGTCGCAAATGCTTGACTTTCCGTCGCAAAACTGTGCGACGGAATAATCCTCGCAATTACTACTATTTGCGACGAAAATAAGCGACGGACACTATCCGTCGCAAATCCGTCACAAATCAGTCTTTAGCGACGGAAATTCCCTATCTAGCGACGGAATAATCCGTCGCAACCCGAACTTTATTTTGTAGTGTTTTACATAATTACATTTATGATAAAATAACCTTTTATAGTACAAAATTATATTTTCAAATAAAATTATATTTTCAAGAATATAATAAAACATCGTCAAGTTTCATCTCAAAGATCGAAAATATGAAACACAAATTCTTCTTGTGTGACGGTCTCACGTGCGATTAGTAAAAAACGACCAATTTTTATATAATAGTAACAACTTTAAGTTAAATAGGTACTTTTTATGGCCAAAATTAATTTTTTTTTCAAATTTGTCGCTGTTTCCCAAAAATAATCTATTAATAAAAAATATTCACATTTAAAAATACACGGGATACAATTATAGTATAAGATAACTGCTGAGAATAAAAACTTAAAAAGATAATGATATGGCCACACCCTCACACTTATTTTTATGTAGGTCTTCTATTTTACTGGTTCTTTACATACACATTATACGCCCACCATTTTAGTGAACCGGTACATTTACATGTGAGAGGGTATCACCAAATCCCGGCGACACCGGCTGTCGCGAAGAAATAGATTGCATGCGTCTGAGATTAATCATACGACACTTGCCCTCTAGACCAAACATTTGCATGCTTTCTAATATCTAGGCGATTCTCACTTGACGCTTGCTCTTGGAATTTAACACGTCTCCATGCAAGAGTAGTACGTTCTATAAGATTTGTTTATGTATTCTACATGCTTGCTAATAAGTTGCTAACCCTCTATAAGTTATTGGAAAGATAGGTTTTATTGAGAAATTGCATAATAATAATAATGAGATACAAGACATCTATTTATACTAATAATAGAGTTCTATGTTTCCTAATCTAGTTAAGGAAATACAATATTATAATAGTAATAGTTTTCCTAAATAATATATATAAGAAACATAATTAGGAAGTGTAGTAATTAAGAAAGTCTAGTAAGACGGAAACTCGACTTGACTTAGGTAATATTTCCAATATAAATAGGGCGATATAAATGAAATGGGATAGTATAAAAACACAACAAAAGTGAAAAACATCTTTTAAAACAATAATATACTCTTTGCGAAAATGGCAGCTATTTCAAACCTCCACTGTGGTTGCGAGCTGGAGCTGCCATTGCTTATGGAAAGTATTCCTCCGATATCCGGGTTTTCTACATTTTAAGCCCTAGTTACCGTATACAAGGACCGCCACCTTGTCAGGTAGATATATATATATATATATATATATATATATATATAATATATATATATATATATATATATATATATATATATATACTCCCTTCTTCAGTCATTTGTTTACATTTGATTTTGACATAATTATTAAATGAATGGTAAGGGACCATTTGTGGTTGGAGTTGTCGAACTATAAGTGGACAATAGTCCAATTGGGTAATCAAATTACCCATGCATTTGTTGGAAGTTATTCAAAGGTTGGTAATGTTGTCTAGATACATTATATTATAGAGAAGCCTAACATTGTCTCGTAATGAAAATCTCTACATTCTCTCCATTAATTGCATGCTTTTAGCCACTAATTCCATAATTTTGGCTCATGTTTATGGTAGTGGTCAGGGGCGGACCCACGTGGGGTCCTAGGAGGTCAATAAGGATTCTCTGTCCCATTTAGTGTCCCACTCCATACAGATTCTGACACATCAACCAATTAATATATATACTGCATATTTTATTCTTAAATAAGTGATGTGTTAGAATCTGTATAGAGTTGGACACAAAACGAGACACAAAAGTGAGACAGATGATCCTTAATGCTAGGGGGTCACGTGCACCCTCTCTCCAAGTTTTTTTTTTTATGTTTAGTAGGTACATGGTCTGTTTCCCAATAAATAAGTATCGAATAGTGTAATTATTATTCATCAATATATTGTTGGTCTAGTGCTAAGTCTCTTTAATTCTTTCAATAAGTTATCAGGTTTGATCCACATGAGGTACACTTTTGTTCTTTTTATGACCCTGGTCTTTTGTATAGATAAGGAACTTATTAGGCACATTTACCACTCCAACTTTTGCAATATATGAAGTCAAAAACTTATTTAAACTATAGTTATTAGTTTGTTCTAGGTTTTTTAATATACTAAAGGCAATTAAATCATCAAGTATTCACCCGAAATGAAATTTTTTATTAGGTTTAATTGCTTCCATAACCTAAATTTAATTATGAATTATATGAAAAATTATCAATTGGAGAATTTTATAATACATGACATACTCTATCAATAATTTCAATATTCTTTTTCTTACCTACCTAATACTTTTTTTTTTTTTTCAGATTTTACGATATATTAGTAAAACACGAATTAACTAATTTTGAAATCCTAAATTCGTCATGATAATAGCTAAAAAATGTGGTTTTTTGAAAGCCAATAGAACAACCACATCTCGGGAAAAAAAAATTGTACCCCAACCTAAAAAATCCTAGGTCCTAGTAGTGGTAATTCCACTAATTTTGTGATTAATGTGCTAATGAACCACTATAAATATGATAAGTTTGTAGTCATTTGACACACATCTCTTCCATATAATCTACTACTTATCTTGGTAATTTTGAGTATATTATATGAGTTTCAACTCCTAATTGTTGAGTACACAACTTTTAGGAGTGTTGAGTCACCTTGGGGAACGACGACCTCTATACCAATTTGTACCGTAATCGGGGCGATTTCGTTTCTCATTCATTGGTCTCCATACCACGACACAACAATATTTATTCTCTAAATATATATCGCCCCTACAGTGACTCTATATTTCCAACAGCATTATCACCCTAATATAGAAAGGTAAACAAATGAATGAGACACCTTAAAATGGAAATGATAAACACAATTTTTCATATTTGACAGCGTATCCGTTACAAGTTAAATATTATCCGTGACCCACATGGGTGGCAATAGATAAGCCATTTCTACTTCCTTAGATTTAGCTTATTTACCCAAGTGATAAGATAATTGGCTCGTTAAAAGCTTGTGATGTATATATATCCGTCACAAGGTAGACATTTTGATTTAAAAATTCATCTAGCATAATTGAACAAACATAAATATCTAAATGACTTCAAATAATGGAGTACATTTCACAATGATCTTATGTATGCCATTATTGGTGGTTGGTGTGCAGGAGACGAGGGATGGAGCGGACGCTTTCGTCTCGGTGTAGACGCTCCCAGTTAAGTGTTACGCCTTTAGGTGTGTCCGATGTAACCATGTAGGTGATCTTGATACTATGTACGGTCATGGTAGTTGCTCTAGATTATCGTCTTGTGTCATTAGTTATGTTGTCGAGTATCAGTAAATGTTCCAATGTTTTTCAGTCATTTCTTTACTTTTAAGTTGAACCATGTACCTTATCAAGATCTTTAATAAAATCTAAAGGCGGTTGTGTTATGTGTGTGTGTGCTTGTACTTACTCCGTCTCAATCATTTGTTTACCTCTGATTAAATTTATTAAAATATCTCTCACAAAGAATATACAAAGTAAAACAAATAATTGAGACGACGGGATTAGTTATTTAGGCTCGTACTTCCTCCATTCAACTCCACTCTACCAAATTATTTTTTCACATTTGTCGAGGCGTGTTTTACGCGGTAAATATCGTTAGCTACGTGTTTGCAAAAATTATAAAAGTTGGATATTAATAATGTACTCGTAAAGACGAATCAAACAAGATCACACATGAATATATTTTCACTTATATATTGAGAGAAAATTGCAATTAGATGTCGATTCATGAATAGTGTGCAAAAATGAAAGTGGTAGAGTGGAGTTGAATGGAGGAAGTATGTTTTAAACGGTACTCCTTACGTCTCATTTGTACGATAGAGCGTGCATTTTAAGCTATTTTCTCTGACAAATGATGCACCAACCACAAATTCCGGATCATAGCTACTCGGAGTATTATTTTTAGTTGCTCAGTGTCATCTGGAGAGTAGTACAGCTGTGTATGTACTAGTATACTACTACTACTATGTCAACACTTACTTGGTTGTACTTCGTAATAATTAAAGTGGAAAGGTAACAGCATCAATAATTTGAGTTTCAAACAGCTTGCCACGGGGCTTCTTTACAAGTTTAAGACGGGTTAATTATCCTCCCTCACAAAGAGGGAGTGAGGGTGAAATCATTTAGTATCTGATTTACTACTTTTTGATGTAAGTAAACGTATTGTATGAATAATAAAAAACTGATTTAACTCCTTTAATTAATCTCAGTTCTTACTCGTCGCAAACAAGCGTTAGTGATAAATAAAATATTTGCATGGTTTTCCAACATCTACTATGAATTGTCACTTGGTCTTGGAATTTAACACGCACGTCTTAATAATGCAACAACTCTACTGTATAAAGTTTGTAAATGAATTCTACAAGTTTGCTAACCCTCTATAAATAGGTGGTATACGAAAATGTAGTATACAAAAACACAATAATAACAATACACTAGTTTTATACCCGTGCTAAAATGCACGGATTGCTTTTAAAATTATGATGTTCGAAATATACTAATTAATCAAATATATAATTACTGTCAATTTCTATGTCAATTTTTTGTTTGACGATCAACATGCAATTTATTATTGTGAGCCCGTAATTTATATAGATGGTGTATGTGTTATTTTTTTAATAACCTTAATCGATTTCAATTTGTTCTAAACATGTACTCGTATAATAGTATATGAAGTATATGAGAATTTTAATAATTTGTATTTTTTGTATATAATTTTTGGAATGTAATTTTTTTTTTTTAATTTTTTTTTTGGAATGGTAATTTAAATTTTGTCGATTGTTATATTTTTTTTCCTGATTAGCATAGTATAAGTTAGGAAATCATATTATATAAATCATACAAAGTATTATATGATAGGTCATCATATTATAATCCTAATTATATGGTAGGATGTAAATAGTTATTGTGGAGAGGAAAGAAAGAAATTAAATATTTTGGAAATTGTATGGGTCCCACTCGCAAAAAAAATGGGAAAAAAGGTGAGTTTTTTCCAGCCAATAGGAAGGCATGAAAAAACTCACCTTTTATATATAGAAGGATTTTACAAAATAATACTTTCTCCATTCAACTCCACTCTACCACTTTTATTTTTGCACACTATTCCTGAGTCGGCATCTAATTGCAATTTTCTCTCAATATATAAGTGAAAATATATCCATGTGTGATCTTGTTTGATTCGTCTTTACGAGTACATTATTAATATCCAACTTTTATAATTTTTGCAAACACGTAGCTAACGATATTTACCGCGTAAAACACGTCTCGGCAAACGTGAAATTTTTTTTTGGTAGAGTGGAGTTGAATGGAGGAAGTATACTCCGAAAATGGCAGTTTTTTCAACACTCCACAAGTTGAACCCAAGTTGTGGTTTAACTGTATGCCCACCTCGTCAGATACTATGTTAAATATCACGGAAAATTCACGTGATATCCTTATACTTTGTCATTTTGTACGTGGTTGTTGTGGTATACATTTTTTAAATTTTGTGCACATAGTAATCTTGAGATTTGATTTTTAAGTATGACAAGCTTTTTTTATTGTTCTTAAAATCTTCAAATGAGCGTAAATCATAAACTAGAAATCAGAATATGCCAAAACAAAATTTTAAATTGATTAACTCTTCGATATCTATAATTTGATCAAACAAAAAACGGTCATTTGCAAATTTAAGATCGAAGTAATGGACGATTTTAGGTTTCGTTAGAAAAAAACCTTAGAAAATGTTACTCGACAATTTGTTTTTTCACAAATCTTAGATTATGACAAGAAAATGTTTTTAGGACAAAAAATTGACCAAATCTGAATACCGCTGCAAGGGTTATGCTCAATTGAAACTTTTTTAAAGCGACGAAAAGGACATGTTGTGCATAAAAATAAAACGCGAAGGGTGACATGTGCACAAATTTAAAATACAGGATATCATGTGCAAAATCGCAAAGTTTTGGGGTATATGTGAATTTTCCGTAAATATTATTATACCTTCAGTTGTAATAAACATTGTCAATCACTATACATTTATCCGAGTTTATGTGTCGTTTTTCTGAACTTGACAAAAGTTTATTATTTTTATATTTAAGTGTGAGCTTAGAAACTCTATAATATAGCTCGGTACCTATATTATGCTCAGATTCTGTAAAAAAAAAACTCCAAAAATTTAGTACAGTTCTTGGATTCTAATTTCTAGATCATTAGTTATATTAAAACTGGTGGTATATTCTATTAATTGGTCGGATATACATAATGGAGTATTATATTACAAAGTATTTTACACAAGATTGTTACACAGTATAAAATACTTTGTGATATATCATCCTATGTATGATTGCGAATAATTAAATATAATACTAGTATTATTGGTGGTTGGTGTGCAGGAGATGAGGGATGGGGCGGACGCTTCCGTCGCGGTATAGAATGAACTCGGACGCTCTCAGTTAAATGTTCCGCCTTTAGGTGTATATCTAGTGTAACCATGTAGGCGATCTTGATACTAAAAACGGTCATGACGGTTCATCTACGCTATCGTCTTGTGTTATAAGTTATGTTGTATTGTTGTTAAGTGACTGCAAATGTTTTAATGTTTTTCGATTAGTCTTTTGAGTTTTAAGTCGAACCATGTACCTAATCAAGATCTTTAATAATAAAATCTAAAGGCGGTTGTGTGGTTGTGAGTATGTTTTATATTTCTCGAGTTAAATTCATTCATAGAGTAGCATTTTCATCACGGATTTAGGAGTCATCGACACACATTGTTTTTTAATGACGGGGGCAATAATCGCACGTTCGACTCCTTTAACTCACGATGCATTGGGGTAATGTCGTTGTTGGTCTATCCTGTACACATCTTACATACTAAAGACTTGAGAGTTTGGCTACAACCCAAGTTGCATGATCTAGGATGGGCAAACTTTATTGCTATATATGCCCATAATTTTGTGAATCAACATATTTTGTTAGTCAGCAAGGAGACATTTTTGTTTATCCGAAACAACTCCAGTGAGAAGTCGAAACTTAGATAGGCTGAATAACAAAAATCACACCGTGAACAGCGTGAGTTGTCACCGGGAAAGATTTTACTCGGGTTTATTTCCACATAATGGCCGTTTTTTTTTGGCAAGCTCGGAACACCAGTACGACACTTTATTCAGGGAAAACGGAAAGAAACTATAAAATGACAGCAATTAAATCAAAACTACCAATGTCATACAGAGAATATTAGAAACAAAAACATTTAAGTGAATTAAATTAAACCCACCATAGTACAAAGAGACCACAAAGAGAGACAAAACCCGGTCATTTAGTTTGTCGAACAAAGATACAAAGTCTAGCTTTACTGAATAAAGAGACAGAAAGGCTATACAGATATACAGTACTGATCAATGAGCATGTCAATAAAAATGCACGTTGCTAGACCAGTTCTGCACAGCAAAAAAAGTCTTAATTTCCAGCAAAATATCGGAGTTTCAAGTTTGACGAAAGCGATGAGTAGGTACTGACTTGGACTTGCTGCTTGTACGAGAAAAGCGAAAGACAAGACGTCTTGTACAGTATGGGATGGTTTTCAAGTGAGACAACCCCAAATTCTCATGCAATCAGGAAAATGCATGAAAACTGTCTCTCTAGTCGTACTTGTTGAGAAACTCGACTATACATGGATAAACTTCTTCTACAGCCTGCAATGACAAAGCAAGTATAAATTTCTTCTGCAGCTTATAAAGTGATATAGTAATGGAGAGGAAAGGAAAAAGTTTCAGAAATAATGCTTACAAGTCTCCCTCCGACTAAATCATAGTGTGCATAATGTGGGCCTTCAGGTTGTCCAAATACCTTGTATTTAACCAAGTCCTCGGGAAATAATTTTACCGTTTCTGTTTCATGGAAAGAGATTGTTAGCCTCATAAGTAGATTAAATGTAGTTCGATACTTTTACTCTGGGAAAATTATTCATTTATATAGCTCGGAATTAACTGCTGATATTAACCGTGTCACTAGCTATGCAAATTGTTCTTCAATGAAACTAGTTTATCAAAAGTGTTCCTAATAGCAACTTCTTAGATGAACCATGCATGATAATAAATTTTGGGGCACTGACACCACATCACAACTGGGTAATTAAGGATCCAAAGGATACAATGCCTGAATGTTGAGGCGACATCAGCTGCATCTTCAGGATCAAGCCGCAATAAACGATTTCACAATTGAAGTATCAATCAAAAATTAATATCAAGGATTCACACGAACTATCAACTGTCACAGAGTGACTTGTGGAGTTGTGGTCAGTACAAAAACACACCTTTCCCAAGTTGTCTTGTAGATTTAACTTTCTTAAGAGGGGGAAAAAGTGTCGACAACTAGTCTAAAACACAATCCCACGATTTTAAATTAGAAATCTTAGTCAATTCAACTGATTCCAAAAGTCAGGTCTATTGTGCTAATAAAATACTTAAAACTTTGCTGTAGTACACACCATAAACAGCATCAGGAGGGCAAATGAGATCACGATCTCCTGCAAGAGCTAAGACTGGAACAGTGCTTTGGTGCAGATGGTCCTTGTATAAGAAATTGCCACTTCTGTCGCGTAACCCACCTTCCCGGAAAGCTGTTGTTAGTTGTAGTAAGAGTTTGGTTGGTATGGTACCTGATAAATATCAGTGCACGGTGTGTTTAGCAATAATATTAATGTGCAAAAGAATTGAATTAACTGGAAATTGACAAACACTAAGAAGCTTTCGGTCCTGGAGTAAGATATAATCAGAAATATACAATATGCAATCCCTTAATTCAGCCAGTTTCATTCATTTTTTTGGAAGAAAAGGCAAAAAGTAAGAGATTGCAGCATTAGCTCTAGAGATGTAAGAAGCTGCATAAAAGGCATGAAACCAAAAACCTCTTAACAAGGCAACAAGGCTTGAAACTAATTAAACAGCATAAAAACTGGCACAACCCATGTAACATATATAGTGTTAAAATAACTCAATGATCTATATTCTAATATGTTAAGAGGTAAGATCCTTGTACTTACAAAAATTGTTCAAAACAAGCTTCTTTAGTAACTCCGGATGCATCATGTCCTCCGCTGATATTAAATTATTCAGCCAAGACAAAACATATGGAGGACTCGATGAAAGAGGATATGTTGCCGATAACATGGCTCCCAGAGGGACAACAGGAACATTGAGAGCTTGTGCAGGATTGGCCTGATATATTTTCAAACAGGGTTGTATGTAAGCATAAATTACTCAAAGGAAGTCTTTTAGCTCAATTGTAGAACATAAAACAAACATCAAAAGCATATCACAAATTTTCGTACTTACAAGAGGTAAAAGCATTTTGAGTGTTGAATTGGAAGTAGTATAGTCGACTGAAGATGCCAAGGTGACGACAGCAGCTAACTTGGGATCTCTACCTTCCGATCCTATGTTAAAGAAAAACATCAGTAAAATAGAAGAGTTTGGAGATACAAAAGTTTCTTAAAACTTTAGCACATGGACACACGCAAAGCACGAACAGCTTTGGCAACCTTCTAGCTGTTGGCTTATAGTTGCTATAATGCTATGCACTATAAATTTGACAAAAAAAAAAATTAACAGTCTAAGCATTCCCCACGCAAAGAGGCCAGTATGCTACACAATGGCCTCAAAAGAATAAACTAATTCAAGAACACCTCCTATAAATCAGAAAAAGACCAATGGCAAAGACAGTTTCACACAAGCTTAAAAATATACAGCAAGCCGGGTTTTAATGTGTAAAGGGAATAAAACACAGACGAATGGTGTGTTAGGGGATACATCTCGACTTACCATACTTTGAAAGCATCCCATACAACAATATACCCCCCATTGAATGTCCAATAGCAAGCAATTTATCAGCCTTGGGATTACTTTGCGCCCTTACATAATCCATCTGCGTTCACAAAGACAAAAAGCATAAGATTAGAACGATAAACTAAGTTACAGCACCGATTCCGTAGAGCACTCATATATTGATGGATATTAACACACACAAATAACAAAGCCACATAGTAAGAAGCAAAGTCACCTCACCACAGCAGGAATATCTTCCTCCAAATAGTGATCAAAATCCCAATCATACTTCACAATAAGGTCAAGCTGCTTTTGAAAATCGTCTATAGTTGTAAAAAAGCGGTCTTGCAAATCATAGAGCTGAGGCGACACTGAGCGTTGCCCTTCTTCAAAAATATTAACAAGCCTTTGCCCTAAATCTCTGATTTGACCTGCGATAGCAGAGTTGCCATCAGTTTCTAACAATGTCAAGAGCATATCCCATATCTCATTGAACAGGTCTAGTAACTGAGAGTCTTCAAAAGGTTTGTGCAATTGATCAAATAGTCTAGCAGATATAGTATTTAATTGACCTTCAACAAGAAATCCAGAGAGTCTCTGAGACAAAGTTGTGAGTGTTTCAGTTAGCTTTGTCACCAACTCTATTTCATCCCAAGTTGTGGTCACTCCATTAGTAGCAGGTAAATCAAAGTCCATCAATGCCCGCTCTTTGGCCACAGAAGACACGGAAACCTCAACTTCTCTTTCCCTTTCAGATGTCGATCTCAAGGTCTGCTCTTCATTAACTGCGACCTCTTTTGCCCTTTCAGCAGTTGACTCCATCTGACTTGATATTGCATGAGCGGACCGTTCAACATCCTTAGCATATTTTTCTTGCATGCTTAATCCAGCCCCTCTAACTTCAAGAATCCATGTATCAAATCCTTGCCCTGACATGTAACGAGCAAATGAAGACTGCACAAAATGACACAAAGCGTTATAACAAACAAGTTCAGCTAAATGGTATATCACCTGCACAGTCAAGATACTCCATACACGTTGACTTGCATAAAAGATTAGGTTTAATGGGATGAACAAAACATGTGCTCCTCATGCCCAGTTCTAGTATATTAAAGATGTACAGCAGAAATACCACAATCTAATGTATACATTTACAAAGGATAAATTTATAGTCTAATAGAATCCACATTACACAGTCAATAAGCTTCTTGGCAAGGAATCAATCACCCAACAAAAAAGCTTGGATGCCCAACTTGGCCAACTACATATCCAAAAGGAAGAGCATTTTACAGGAAGTGACAGTTGACAAGGTTATGATGCAAGGATAGGAACAACTAACAAGTGCCTAGCATTATCAGTGTCTACAATGTGCACTTTCTTCACGCAATGTGGCAAGCTTAAAAAATATGATCAAGTTGAGAATATTTTTTAAAGTTCAAAATTGGCGATTTTTTTAAAAATTTTGGAAGGTGTGAACTATGGGCCATCGTGCACCATTGTCTGTTCCTTAGTTACCGTCCAAAAAATTATATCCAGTGTGTTACAAATGGTTACTTACATATTATGTAAACGATGTCACATAACCGATAGTGTAATTCCCAGCAATGTGGACATGCAGTAATAGAATCAAACAGAATAGTACTTCTGATAGATGGAAACATACAAATGCACTAGCATTTCGAGAAAAAAGAAAATACCCAAGTAAGAAGTTATTATGGTAAGCACATATACGAATACAATGACAGAATTGTCCCTTTACAACAAGCAACATACTTCAAAAGATGCCCTAATTTCCAAACACAAAAAACAATACCAATTTCATGCTTCTTTAAGCTTAAACATCGGTCACTTTACACGCTCATTTACTAGAAAATGATACCCCCCCGTCTAAATCATTAGTTTAACTTTTTTATTCATTGTGATCTGCATTTTAATCAAACGTAAACAAATGAATGGTCGTGTTGAGTATACAACTTCCTAACCCTCAAACTTCAATATACTCATACCACATTAAAAAGAGTTGTACAACAATTGAATCAAATTCGCGCTAAACTTCAATTATACTCATACCACAATTTTTGCAATGAACACACTAATCTTGTGTAAAATGATAAATGACCTCACAACCATAGTGTATCACAAATTCTTATTTCAGACGGACTAATTTCGTCTGAAAAATAAGACGGGATTATGTTGTCACTTTTTGATAAAATGTAAACACAGCTTATATCAACTTGTTTTCAATAGTGGTTACATCTAACTGTAAAGTGGTTACAAAATCCCGTCTTATTGCTTCAGACCAAAATGGTCCGTCTGAAGCAAGACCAACTGATATTGTATAAATTTCGTTACAACACAATTACCGTCACTAGTACTTCAAAACCTCTATAGCTCGGTTATATTAACACGTGTCAATCATAATTTAGAAAACAGCCAGTCTCCCTTAAGAGGACAATATTCAACACGTGTCAATCATAATTTAAAAAACAGCAAGTCTCCCTTTAAGACGACAATATCCGCCTCAAATGTTTAAAAGATTACCTCAGGAGAAAGATCATAACCAATAGCATTTGTCCCCACACCCGACAATAGCAACAACGGATGTTTCTTTCTACTTACCTATTAATAAGTAATTAACCGTCAATTAACACAGTAATTAAGTAATTAACCAGTAATTAAAAATATTCAATTAATTAAATTAATAAAATTAAATTAACCTGAGGATTGGGATTGTAACGCCAAAGAGCGAGGCGCCAATCAGAAGTGGGCACGTGTACATAGTGAAGTTCATCGGCGGTACAAATAGAAGGTTTATTAGTAACCTTCTGAACGACGTCGTCTGAGTACGCCCGAACCGGAAACCGAACCGGGGATCGAACCGGGATCGGGTACCGGAAACCGGACCGGAAAGTTGAAGATGCTAATCGCAAAGCGCACAGCATATCTGTTTGTATTGTTATTGTCATTTATTTTATTTTATTGTTTTAGAATTTATAGGAATTTTGGAAATTTATGTTATGTTATGTTGTGTTGTGTTATGTTATGGATCGGTGGAATTAATATTAATAAAGTGGATTAAAAGAAAATGTGAGTTATGAGAATTAATTTATGAATTAATGGGTAAATAGAGTAATTAAAAGGGTAAATGAAGGTTACGGTACAAAATGTAGGAAGAAAATTAGAAAAGGAGAGATGTGAAAATGGTCCACGTTGTTTTTAAGATTAGTGATTGAATTTAGTTTGGTGGATAAGTTTGACTAGGATAGTTCGATAGACAAGTATGGGTTTGCTCTTTGCCGCTTTTTTTTTATATCTATCATCTGTCTCTCTATTAAATATTTAAATCAATAGATCTTTGTTGTGAACGCCACAACTCATAAGCTCGTGACTTTCATTTGATTTTTCGATTGCAGCTTGTAAGTAGCCATAAATTTGTGACGAAAAGTGTTCATCACAACTCACAAATGAGAATTTGCCTCATTAAGTTACAGCGAACTAGTGTACTACGTATTCTTTTACACTCTTTCATACACGTGTCCACGGTGGTGGAGCGAGAGGGGTCTAATAGGAGCGCCCACGCTCGCTGAAAATTAAAAAGTTCAAAAATTTTAGTTAAAATTTCATAATTGTTTCGAGTTTTTCTTATATTATAACTCGTTCGGCCCCGCTGAAATTCCTCGCCCTCTTAACTGTAAATCTTGGCTCCGCCATTTAGTGTTTTTAGGGGTGTTGTCGTGTCGATGAAGACGGGTATTTGTTTAAATGGGTATTTATGTAAGGTGATGACAATACATGTTTGACGATTTCAATTGAGAGAAGTATGAGAAGAGTTCTCGTGGATGGTTGGGGTGGGCAATGGGCATCAGAGTTTGGGAACAAAAATTGTACCGGGCAACTGTTGTGGGTTATAGGACAGGGGCGGATAACGGATTTTACATCATACAATTTCATCACAAATTCTTGTTTGTGACGGACAGTATCCGTCACAAGCTTGCGACGGGTACCACTTTCTCTCACAAATGACCCATATGGGGGGTGCCCCACATGTTCCCTCTACCCATTTTGTTAGAGGAAAAACCCGTCGCAAGGTCCGACCCGTCACAAGGGGTACATACTGCAATTTCATACCTGCATACCAACCAATTATTTTGAAAAATTAATTGTAGACTTAGATGTTTTGATATTAATTTATTAAAATAAGATTAGCAAATCCACAAAACGTAGACATCTATAGACTTTTCAAGTCTATGTCTAATATTCCCTCTCAAGCGCGGTGACGGATCTAAAGTTTTAGTATTATAGTGACATTTTTTTTTATAATAATTTATCTTCAATCTTAAAAACATTTTTAGATTCTAAAACTTTTTCCCTGAAATAAAGTTAGAAAAAATAAAATAACCCTTTAGATTTAATAAAAATAGTGTTTTATTTTGAGACACTTTTAAGTTTTAAATAAACATATTTATAAATGAATAATTTTTCTAGAATATGAATACGCCACCTCAACTTCAGTGAAACGGTGCGGTATATGCTCGGATCAAACATCATAATATTTTTGCATATGAAAGACTGAGAGATGCCTTGATTGCTAGAGGAGGTATGGGATCAAACAAATCCTCTGATGTACTCTTTCTTAGGGTTGTTTCTTACTAAATAACTTTAATTAGTAGGAACTCTTGTACCATCTCTGACTCCTAATAGATGGAAAAATATACCAACTATTCTCTTAAAATAACATCTAGAGGTAACTGCACACAACACGCTACAATCCGCGGAATAACCTCTAGCAAAATGTATCTAAACTCACTAATAACAACGCGATTTTGCTAGTGGCGCGTTGATATGCGCACGTTTACCCTAAATAAAACCATGTAGGCATACAAAATTTCAGATTTCCGAGTAGACTACCCTACCCTAACTAACATTCACCTCAAATACACGTACACAGTTATCAGCTCCACAGGAAGCCAGCTGCACATTGCGGCAATCTTCTACCTTCTCGGAGTTTCTCCACGCTAAACGCTGCACGGTAGACGCGTGGCACATGAATGAATCTAAACGAGAAGCGAGGTTAGCTGTGAACTCTGAAACCGTCTCACAGCCGTCTTTGTATCTAGCCGAAAGGTGCCAGAGTTCTATGAGCCCATTTTCCATTCCGACTGCTAGTAGACCATTTTTGGATTGACGGTCCACACCGAGCCAAGACAAGGCGGTGACACTACTAGAGAATGGTGGTAAGGTCAAGAGTAGTTTGACTGAAGATTCATTCTCAATACCCCATATCTTGACCGTTTTGTCTCTTGAACCCGTGGCAAACTCATGTCCGAAAGGATTCCAAGAACACGCCCATATAATTCTTTTGTGGGCCTCTTGCCTGGCCACAAGCTCGTAATTGATTTCCTCTGTGCCTGACCACCATTGCAGTGTAAATAGTCAGTGTCTTGGTCTCTTGGAAGATGGTGTAATATATATATAATGCAAGATAGCCGATTTATTATGTTTACTGTATTTGGCCGGACTCATCATTGCATTAAGGGTATCCATAGACAAAATCTTTGGATATTTGAGAAACAGGTAGAGCATCAGTTAAATGAATCCAGCCCTCAATTTTTATTCAATTTGTTAACTTTTATTGTGCAAGTTTTGAAGACAACTAACGATTTATAAGCTGGTACATTGTCACTTTATTAAATTCTCAAAAGCCGACTCAAGAACTTTCAGCAACTCTCATTCGCACTTAGAGATAGAATAGGCTAGCCATAGGCGAGCGTAAAGTAAGGCAGTCTTAAACAAGACTTGCTGATTTAACATACTTCTATATGGAGGACAGTGGGAGCATCTTTTTGCATCCTTCTAAATTTTGCCATTTTCGGTGAACTTAGCCTTCGTTTGGTTTTTGGTAAGAGTGCCAATACACCCAAAATGGATGCAAGAATGGACGCCAAAAAGTAACCAGAATAAAATTTCCAGCAAGCATGCAAAATTAAGTGTTCTGCCTAAAATACATATAGCCAAGTTTACCTTTTCTTTTGATGGAGAAAACAGAGAATTGTCGGTCCCTGGAGACAGACAAAAGTAAACTGTCATCGTGTGAAAATTCCATGTGAGTCACGGTCAAGTTGTGAGATTGCAAGCGACCAACCGCCTTCCATGATCCAACTTGCCACAACCATATGTCTGCAACTGAGAGTGCCTGAGCCTGCAATATAGGACCATGTCAGAACACAGAAGTTACTCCCCCACTAACACCTACAACAACATTGTTGCCCCAAATGCTCCATCTTGTGCAAGGTAAAGGGGATCGATCTGGTGCACATATAGTATTAAACTGAGATTTAATACCCTATGCATTCGAGACCTTACCTCTTTTTTTTTTTTTTTTTTTGATAAGGTAAGAAAACAAGACCTTACCTCTTTGTTGAATAAAAGGTAACAACCACAGAAATAAGAAATAGAGCATTCCCCCTACAACTATGGCGGGGCCTATAAAAATCCATTAGAGTCGAGGCCTCAATTGGCTCACTAGATTTTACTAGTAATTTTGCCCATCAGAAAGTAGGATGGATTCTTAAATTACGGTTTTTTAAAATAGTGCATTTCCCTTCCCGATTCTGTTGTCCGGCCCATCTCTATACCATTAGTTCTTCTTTTTTAATCTCACTCACACACCAAAAAAAAAAGATCCAGCACTAATGAAAAAAGATCACTCAATTTTAGCATTTGCATGAAGTCAAAAAGGCAACACTGCTACAAGAGTGACTGAGTGAGCATATGACGTCTCCTGTACTCGAAATTAGATTAGAGATCTTTCAAGAGCTACAGATTTAAGGGGGTAGTGGAGTCTTCGATATAAAACAAAACAAAACACATCTGGATGAAGTTATACCTCATCTTTCAAGGATGTGCATTGAAAACAAGAACAGGTTAGCATAAAACTTCATGCATACCTTACATGAGGAAGCAACAAGCTTCCCTTCATGATCACAGCATAAAGAGAACAATTCATTTCCATGACCATAAAGTTTGTGAGACTCTGGCCATAATGTATGCCATGCCAATTGGTCCTCTATAGGAGGTTCGGTAAATGTAACTGGTATTGCTTCAGGAACTGTTTCAAGGGTGTCGACCACTTCGCTGCCAGATCTCTCTGGAGTCTCTTGCGCAGCTTCACATGAAACATTTCACATCAAAAGTTTAAAATATTTGAAAATCCCCCGCAACAAAAATTCACAATTCCCAACCCTAACTAAGGCGCAAGATGACACTGGCCCATGGCAACGAGGCTCGAAACGCGCACCTCATGCACACAAAATTGTATTTCAAATTAAAAATTCATAGTCTTACAACACCTTTTTTTTTAATGTTAAAGAGGGCGCTAAGATGCAAAATAACAATTAAGTTAGATATAATGGGGGAAATGTAAGGGCGTAGAAAAAACTAGAAGAGAAATTATATAAATTACATAGAAGTGCATCACATTAACCGTGCCTTGTGCAAAAGGCCAAACTAAGGCGCCCAAAAACTTTTAGCTAGCGCCTCGGTGAACCTTGTGGGACGGTTTTTTAAACTAAGATATAAGTAGGCTAGCAGAAATGTTATGCAAGAAAAGTGGGGGAGTGGAGGGTAAGGAAATACCGTGGACATAAATAGGTTTTTGTGATAAACCAAGAGCAGACATATTTGCTCCTAAGATTTGAACATCCTGTTGAATGTCTTCCTGGACGTCAGAATCGGCAGAAACAGCACAACTTAATGTCTTCAAGAAAGACAATGGAGCTTCGAACACTCTAGCAACTTTCTCATCAGCCCCACTCACAAACCGATAATTACCCTTCCCTTGAATAAGTGTCACACAATTAATATCATGACCATGAACTTGAGGGCGAGCAATTTCATGCCAAGAGTTCTCATCTGCAGTCTGATTCAACCATGGAGCAAAAACCCGAGTTGTCTGCAATTTCAGAAGTTCAAATGTAACTCTATACTCCTATAATCCTATTATAAGGAGGAACAGAACCAAAGAGATGCATGGAGTATGACAGAACTAATCAATAGTTCACCACGACGACTGCAGATAAAACGACAATAATGAATATATAATGGAACTATATGTTTTAGAAACGAAATTTATATCAGAAGAGACTGCTGACTAGTTGAATTACATTTTGTTTTGGATCTCTTTTAAGCTTTTCCCACTCAAGATACAGGTTTTAAAGGCTAAGCCCTATAGTTACATGCACCAAATTTTAGTAAGAAAGAAGAATATTACCTGGTCATGACTTACAGATAGCAAGAACTTTCCCGATCTAGCCCAAGAGATATCAGATACGGCTGCATAGTGCCCAGAAGGGACTTTTTGAGGCTGCCAGTTGGCAGAATCAACGCCAACGTCTTTCCAAAGATGGAAAGATCCACCATACCCATGTGCTAGAATTGCATCCCCAATCGGACTCCAGTGCCCACCATAAAACCCTAAAGCACAATGGCTAAGTTCCCCAACAGTGACAACATTCATCCAAATACCAGAAGTTCTCTCCGGTTGCCAAATCATCATTGTCTTGTCCATGGACGCCGATAAAATACTTTGTGGCTGTATGTAACCTGTCCTCTCTCCCGATATCATTGAAGGTGGCTGCCACTGAACTGAATACACCCAATCTTCATGCCCGATTAGAAGTGATTCCAGAGATATCTGATAGGAGGATGAGCCCGCAACAAGTACAGGACCTTCAATATAAGATGTCAGGCCTATGACACCTTTCCTTTTGGAACTGTCCATGATTTCACACGGAA
This sequence comes from Heliosperma pusillum, assembly GCA_022085475.1. NCBI lineage: Eukaryota > Viridiplantae > Streptophyta > Magnoliopsida > Caryophyllales > Caryophyllaceae > Heliosperma > Heliosperma pusillum. The sequence goes on from JAIUZE010000112.1 coordinate 413,086, forward strand.
CTAATTTCCATATGCGTATGGTTTTGTCCTGTGATGAACTCACTAGTAGTAAGGTGTTTCCTTTATCATTCATCTCCACGGGCAAAGAGAAGTCCAGATTCCGGATCCAATCTGAATGTCCTTTAAGTTCACATGCACGAAGAAACTGAAACACACCAACTTTAACCAAAATGAGAAACAGTATCCACATATCCAAAATAAAAAGACATTTAAAAAAAAAAAAAAAGACAACGCAACAGAGAGCTCTACTATATGTACCTTCCCTGTCCTTTCTCCACAATACAAATGAACCTTGTTATCCAAACCTCCCATAGCCAAGACCACATTCCCAGTATTACCAGGTAACTCTGCTAAGGCAAGGGTAACCATTGTTTTTGAACCAATTGAGAGAGCTTCAAGATGTGATAATTTACAGTCGCCTGAAAAAGCAAAGCAAGCAAAAGAAAAAAGGGTTGATCTCTGCACACAAGAGGGCACAAGAATAACAGGCAAGTATAGAAAAAAAACAGTTAGAAGTAATAATTAGCTCCACTTATGGCATATTCATAAATCACTCAAAAATAAAAAAAAGGCATACACAACAGAAGAGCACGAATAGACAGATGATGCAGCAATAGAGACCGCGCATCTATGAGTTCCATGACATGATGGTGTTTCCAGTTGCTAAAGCTCACATTTCTTCAAAAACATTTGAGACATTCATATAGTCTACATATTAAGTGCCAAACTAACTCAATTTCTACAAAATTTCAAACAAAAAAGGTCAAGGGGAAGTCACCCAGAGGGAGTGGGAAAAAAGATGTAGAAAATTGTGCTCTGCGAACCAAATCTACATAGAATACAGATGCCATAATTCAGTCTTCTTGTTAGTGAGTATAATCAGATGCCAAAATCCATCTATGTAGAATTACATATGCCATAATCCAATGATAGTGATGTTTAGAGAGCATTTTCGTCAAAATGGTCAGATCGACGCTGATAGCCTCGGAACATAAATGGATTAACAAATGTATTTAAATCGTTCAGAAAATACTTTAGTGCTAGCCTAATCAAATCTTAATCTCCACAGTATGCAATTTTTTTGTAATTCCTTAGAGAAGAATATCAATCGTAGAATTCTTTCCTAGTAACTTGGAACTTGTTGGGATGACAAGATTTGGAGAGAAAGGGAGAGGGGGAAAACATAGAGGGGTGGCAGAAGGCAATTTCCTCTGCTTTGTCAGTAAAGTTGGGCTAGAGAGAAATGGAGGGATCCAATATCCTCCATTCTACCCATATTAGAGAGAAATGGAGGGATCCAAAATCTGTCCAACGTGGGAAAGATTTGGAAGGACAATAGTCCCCTCCCCTCATAACACTCCCATCCAACTTCTGAAGCGAACTACACTACACGTCATGCTAAATATACTAAACACCTATCTTCCATCCCCTCATTTTTCTCAATTTTACCGTTCGCAGCTTCAGCGGTGCAGCCTCCCCCTCCCAGCCAATGAGACATAATACCATTCGAGACATCTTCTGAATTGTTATTTGTCTATCACCTGCCTCCTAGGCAGAACCGCAGAAACCCCAAAAATCGATTTAATAGACAAAAGCAGTGGCCCTTTAGAGGCATAACTCGTAATTATACTGGTAGATATGGTCTTGAGCTAAACATATACTCTTAAAAGGTTAAAACAGAAAATGTGTAGTAATAAACAGACTTGAGATTCAGATCCTTCATGTTGCAAGCCTTACCTAGTTGACCTAACAAGATGAACAGAAGGGAGACAAATAAAACAAACGGAGGCGATGAAAGTCGTGAATAAATATACTACAAGTACAGGGAGGCGAGACTGCTGAACCATTAGGTATTTGCTTTTGCATGCTTAAAACAGATAAAGTTCAAGATAACAGTGAACTTATATTTTAATGCTAAATTAGAAGAAGAATCTCATCCAGCATGGAAAACATATACACGCGGTGAAAACATTCGTAAGCCGCGCCAATAACTCTTTGCAGAAACATCATCTGATAAGTACACTGAAAATCTAAGATTGGTTACACATCTAACTTACCTCCAGCAGTTAGTGGCAGAATGATTTCCCAGATGTTAACAGTGCCATCAGACGAAGTAGATGCAAAAAGTGCTTCATTTGTGGAAAGCATAATTCCAGAGATGCACGTTACGCCCTTCTTGTGTTTTTCAGGAACAGTCAAAACATGCCTCCACTAGAATCACATATAAAAATGTGCAACGTCAATAGAGTAATCCACATTAATTAATACTCCCTCCGTCCCGGTCAATTGTTGTCGTATTCCTTTTTAGGGTGTATCAGTCATTTGTTGTCCTTTCTATATTTGGAAAGTTTTCTATGATTAATTTGATCACCAATGGGACTATTGTCCACTTGTCATCCACTAAGTGTAACCACAAATGGTCTCCCACTCCTTCCTTGGTCTTTGTGCCAAAATGAAATGACAACAATTGACTGGACCGAGGAAGTACGTAATAACTTAGAATACTCCCACCAATCATCTTCTCAGATATTTTCAGGGACCAAAAAACACAACATACGACCAAATACATCCAGAATCATATCTCTTCACATCATCACCCTAGTTAGCAACACTACTACAGATCAATAGAGGTCAGCAGAAGTACCTTTTTCTCTCCTAGCGAATACTCCCATAGCATGATCACACCATCAGCATCCCCAGAAAGCAAATAATGAAGCTGCAACTGCTGAGCTGCATCGATCATAACAATTACTCGTACCATAACTAAGACTCTAAGAGTACTTGACTACTTGTTCAGTACAACTATGATGGGAGGGAAGTTAAATACTTAAATGTACTTCTTCACCCCTATACTAGCTGCAAAGAGCGATCGTTTCCTGATGACCTATAATGAAATTAGGTCGAGAATTGCATTAAAAGACTCCTACTTTATTGGAGTATTGAAACAAAGCACCACCAATTTAGTGAGCCATTTTGCTTTACTTCATCGTAATTCGTAACCCCATACCCAAAAACAATAACCGACATAAGGAATATATTTGAATCAGCATACTAATTAGACAAAATTCCCCTAATCATCATTAACTAGTGGTAAAACAAAATACTTAATTTGAAAAAGGTAAAACTATTGACAGAGACGGAGGAAGAGCGAGAAATAACCTCGAAATGCAAATTTAGAGTTAGGAAGCCAGTAAGTAGAATTAACAGCAGCTTTATGACCAGGTAGAGTAGTCAAAATCTGGGCTTTCTGCAACCAAAAGAAGAAATCAATGATGACCCATTATATGAAATGGGCTAATAAATTACAAAACGTACTGTTATCGTCTCAATCATTTGTTTAACTTTGACGAAAATACAGTGACGAAGAATATAAAAGTAAACAAATAATTAAGACGGACGAAGAAAGAGAGAAAAGGAAGAGTTTATACAAGAGGGCAAAAAATGGCGACTGCATTATGAGCACCAAAAGAGACGAGATTAGAAGCGCCCCATGAAACGTTGTTGACGATTCTATTGCAACCTGCTGCTATCAACAATCTCTCTACTTCAGCCATTGTTTCGCTGTCAGAGTTGAAGGGGATACCGAGAGAAGTAAAGACTAGAGAGGGAGGAGAATATGGTCAGTTCAGCAGTTGAATATATGCGCAATATCACGGGTCAATTCGGTTGGTGGGTGTATGCTTTGGCTTCAGTCGGACTCGACCATCTACATCACTTCGTGGAGTATGGGATTACATGGTTAAACCCAACTCCTTATCTGTGAGTCTGTGACGGTTACAAGTTATGTTGCGCTCTCTCACAATCGATTTAAGTAGTTCTGAAAATATCATAACTTTGTAACCGTTACAAATAAGACTAGCTGAAAGTAAAAGTTATAGAGACTTATAAAGGTTGTGACGATTGACGATTGATGGTAATGAGAAGATATATGGAGTACTACATTTTTTACTAGTTAAATGAAAACTTACAATTTATTATTGAAAGTATATATATACTTATTATACTAGAGGTGGCAAAAAGGGCGGGTCAGTTCCGCCGGCCCGGCTTGACCTGCTAGGCCACCCGCTTTTGGCCCTGTCCAAACTGACCCGTATTGCGGCCCACCAGGGCTGTTATATAAATGGGTCGGGCTGCAATCTATTTTTCCAGTCGGCCCCACCCATTTTAGAAAGTAAATGAAAAAAAATGATTAGGCCCAACAACCCGGCCCGGGTCACACCCCATCGGGATGCCCTGACCCGCCTAATTCTTCGGGATTGGCTCGGGTATGGCGAGGAAAGCCCAGTGTGAACCCGACCCGAGTACACCACTAACTATACATGCCAAAATTGATCCGGCTCAAATGACCCGACACCCTCAGGTGAGGATGACCCATAATCGAATTGACCCGATCAATATGACCATACCCAAAAGTTTGTTGTTACACATGGCTTCTTTTCCTGGATAACTTGATAATACCTCACATGAAAATGACTCGAATCCAAGTTGAGCGATCCAAGTCGATCTAACCTCAATCTCGTTAAACCGAAAATATTCGAACCCTAATTGACTAGCCCACAACCAATCTAATTGACCTATTTCCAAGGCTAGTTGAGATCATGGACGAATCTTAAGATTAACGAGGCACTCTAAAGGTCAAGAAAATGCAAACTCCAAACGAAAAAAATTCACAATGTGCATCAATTGATGTCTTCTATTTGCTTTTAAATATTATGTACTCCATATAAAAAAATTATGTATTTAACTTCTACCACCTTAAAATGTGTCTTTTATAACTTTTGACTAAACCTATATCATTTGCCATAAAATATATCAAAACAAAAAAAGAGTCATTTCAAGTTTGAGAGATAGAGAAATCAAAATACAAATTTATTGCTTTATTTTCAATTTCAAAACCCAATTTGTTGCTATTAAAATACAATTGCCTTGTACTTTTCGATCTAGTTTTACTATTCATATAAGTTCAGTTCAATTCAGTTAAGATCGATTCAATTTATTTCCGTTCAATTCATTATTATATTATTATTTCAATTCAGTTCAAATCTTTAATTCAATTCGATGAATGTGACTAAATTCCGATTAGATTAGTTCAATTTAGATAACCTAAATCATAAAGAACAAACAACCCACAAAACACATAGTTAAAACCCTAAACCCCAAACTCCTCTATCTAATCTACCACCACCTCCATCACAACCTTAGGTTTCATTCTCCATCCACCCCAAACCCTCAAAATGTTGCCCCCAAACATAAGCGGCAACGTAGTAATCCTCTCACCGGAAGCCATCTCCGCCGCCGGTCGTTCCGCCGACAAACAATCCCTTCAAAACCTCCAATCAAAAATGAAATGCGATCCTGAAAGCTACACCTCAGAACTCGAGCTAATCTACCGTCAATTCCAATCTTCACTCGAACTATTCAAACAACAAGCTGCATTAAGCTTTAATTCGCTTTCTGGTGTTGCAGCCGATCCTTCTGTCTCCAAAAACCTCGCTGAACGCTCTATGTTTTTGTCTCATATGTTTCCGCATTACTCTAAACATCTCGCTGCGTTTCCGGAGCTTCTCGCTGATCTTCTTCGGTCGTCTGCCCATTCGCTTCCGTCTTATCTTCGTTCTCATCTTACTCAGGCGCTTATTTTACTGGTTAATCGCAAGGTTAGGGTTTTAAATATACATATCGCTTTCTTCTTAGTCATTTGTTTACCTTTTATCGTTATTGTGAACTGTATTTTAATCAAAGGATTGGAACGAAGTGAGCATAATCATTTTTTGTGAGCAATTGTTATAAATTGATCAGTGAAATTGATAGGTTTGGGCGTCAAATTAGTAATAATATTGATTAATAGATAGTTTTTTGCAATTTTTTTGTAATAATATTGATTATGATAATGTGTGTTCTTGTTTTAGCTCATTAATTGTTATAAATTGATCGGTGAAATTGATAGGTTAGGGCGTCAAATTAGTAATAATATTGATTAATAGATAGTTTTATGCAATTTTTCGTAATAATATTGATTATGATAATGTGTGTTCTTGTTTTAGCTCATTATCTTGGTGAAATTGATAGGTTAGCGAGTCGAATTACTGAGACTGTGTTTTTGTTTAAATCGTCGGTAATTAGTGCTTTTATATTGTTGTGAGGAGGTTAGCGTTGAAATTGTGTTTTTTTTTTATTTTGTAATTAAGTTTGATTTGTTAAAAGTAATGCTGTTGCTGTAGATATTATGATAAGGCTAGGTTTAGTTTTAGGTTGTAATTGTGACAATAGGTTGCGAGATTACGAGATGCTGACTGCACAACACGGAAATATGTTTCGGTACATTGTAATTTGTGACGGGACATTTGGAGTTAGAATATGTTGAATATGTAAGCATAGGAGATGAAGGTATTGAGAGTAGGTTGTAGATGTGGCCATTTAGATTAGATAGATGGTTGTGATGAAGTTGTTTATTCACGAATCACACATGAACGTTTAGTGATTCGATGTCGTCATATCCCTTAGTTCAAGCTCTGAACTTGTGTAGACTAGTTACTCATGTAAACCTCTTGCTACATGCCCTGGATTGCGTAAAAGCCGAATCAGATTAATCTTGCCCGGATGGTTACTTAAAAAGCTGGAATTGGAATACGTAGAAGGGGACAGAAGTAGGCATTTTACTAAATTTCATATTTTCAGTCTTTAGTTTGTAGAGCAAACGTTTACCTTTGTAAATGCAAAGTCGATGTATCTTTTGATAAATGTAACACAGAGATGCTATAGTTTTACTGAATCTAACGAGGCGTTTGGTTGCAGAAAGTTGAGATTGGTCAGACGCTGGCATTGTTCATGGAACTCCAGACTCTCGGTGATAGGACTTTGAAGAAACTAGCATACTCGCACGTTGTTCGTTTTATTCAGCGCATGAATAAGAAGCACAAAGACGATTCTAAAAATAAGCCTCTCCAGAATGTTCTTTTTCAAATGTTACAGGTTTGTCTTGTTTTAAAATAAATTTGAGCGAATATGTGTGCACATAATTCTCCATTTCTTGTGTCAGAGTCTAAAGTATAAGAACAATGTTTTTACAGCGGGAGGAAGAGTCAATAGCAAAGAGGGCTCTTGTCACCCTTTGCGATCTTCACCGCAGAAAAGTCTGGTCTGATGATAGAACTGTGAACGCAATTTGCATGGCTTGCTTTCATCCTTCGTCAAGGTGCTTACCTCTTGTTTCTCGAATTGATGAGGCGATCTTTTACGTGAAAAAAAATACATTATTTGTGAACATATTAAATAATTCAGTTTGGTTTAATTGTCTTTTAGGATCATGATTGCAGCTCTTTCCTTTCTTCTTGATTTTGAGAAAATTCAAGATGATGATGACAGTGATGCATCGAGCAGTGATGAGGAGGACTCTGTGCAACAGCCCCATGTGGCTCTTAGTAGGGAAGACGTGTATAAGGTAATTTCTGCCTTCTTATCAGTGTATATTGCCTCTGTTTTTTTTTACCGTGTTGCAATTCCATTTGCCTATACTCTTATTTGGCATTCCATGGGAAATTAAAGATCCATGTTTTTGGATCTTTCTATGAATTTGAAAAGTGCAGTAACTGAGAAATTTTGTTTGATTAAACTAAGAAATAAAATTTCTTAGTTCCACTTACCTAGGCCCCCTTCCTACTACATTGGCAACCACACAACAAAGCAAAATTCTACCTGCTAGGAATCTAGGTGTTTAAGTAAACAAGCACGAAGTTAAATGTTAATGTGAGTGTGTTATTAATTATTATAGAGATGTGTACTTGAATTTCGGTTGTGGGTTTTCTTTTTGTATTCGTTCGGTTTAATCTAATATCTTATGCATTTTAAAACTAATGTTAAACTACTTCAGGCTAATAAAAAAGGTACATCGAAAAGCAAAAAGAAAAAGAAAGCAAAGCTGCAACGTGTAGTTCGCAGTATGAAAAGACAGCAGCGATTGGATTCAGAAACAACGGGCCCTACATATTATTCACCACTTACAAAATTGAATGATGCTCAGGTTTGTTGTTTTTATTGTGGCTGGCGTGTGTTTGCTGTTATTTTTCCATGTCATTTGTTGTAAATCAAATGGGAGTTTATTTTCCTCTCAGGGATTCGCTGAAAAGCTGTTTTCTCGGCTACAGAGCTGCAATGAGCGCTTTGAGGTTGGTGTGTTTCTTACCTTTGGATACTCGCCTCTCTTAATCATATAGGTTCCTGACTAGACTATGAGATGCGCTGTGCGCGCCTTCCGCATCTGTTTAAACTAAGAACCAATGGTCATTCTATAAAGAAGTTTGATTATATTTTTCCGTTGCCTTGTGTGCTATTGGTAGCTGATACAAAATTGTTCTTTTATTGTTCGTTGTTTCTCGTAATGGCTATCATTCTTGTTGCTTCTATTTAAAAGGAGGGGAGGGCAGTGGGTAAAAGGGTGGGGGTTTATTTTTTTTTTCAATGTGGTTGACTTGTTGCTGCAATTGTTTCATTCCTCAACTTTGCGTGATGGATTAATGAGATGTCAATACAAGTACTAGCTGAAAATTTCTTGGCTGCAGCTCTCTATTCCCACCATACCTTTTATTATTAACTCGAAATTTATGATTCTGGTAACTCAGTTTCCCAGTTTCCTGCTCAAGTATTTGATGACAGTTGACATGTTACCTGATCTATGTGGCTGTAGGTTAAAATGATGATATTAAAAGTGGTTGCTAGGACCATTGGGCTCCACCAATTGATTTTGCTGAACTTCTATTCCTTCATCCAGAAATATGTCCAGGTTTGTGGTTCCACCCATAGTTTTGTTAGCTGTTAGAAAACTGCATTTGATTTACAGTTTATAATTCCTTTGTGTAGCCCCATCAACGAGACATAACTAATCTGCTTGCTGCTGCTGTCCAAGCCTGCCATGAAATGGTGTGTATTTTGTATTTTAATTGCATCTTTCAGCTTGTTTTATCTTTATTTATTTATTTAGTTTTAATCCGATTTATCTTTTCTGCATTACACCGGCCATTCCTTCCTCCTGACTTTGAGCTTTATTTTGAATTTTTATTATTTGTCTAATCCATGATCGGCAACTGGTCATATTAGGTACCACCTGATGCTGTTGAACCGCTGTTTAGGCAGATTGTGAACCAATTTGTACACGACCGTTCCCGTACAGAGGTATTATTGTTTTCTTCTTGCTATATACCTGTATGTAAGTAAGCTAGGGATCTTAAGACTTAAACCTTCTGGTTTCTTGGTGACAGATTTATAATGTGACTTGTGTGAATATCCTTATAAAAATTGTCAAATTTTAAGAGTTTCTGTCAGCTGTAATGTGACTTGTGTGAATACCTTTAGTGAATTTCTTATAAGTGTGCTGTTTATCTCTCGTCAGGCTATAGCTGTTGGATTGAACGTGGTGAGAGAAATATGTCTACGCATGCCACTGGTAAAATTCTGAGTTTCTGACTCCCTCGTGCCCTATTACATTTTTACACTTCAGCTGGAATCTGTGATTGAGTCCATATGTGGGTGGTGGAATGGGTTGAGATTGATGGCTTCATCATTATAAGATGTTTGTATTGCTTTTTGGATTTATTGAAATCATTCTCACATTTCAAGATACTCACTTCTCTCTTAAAATATAGGAATCATTGTCAAATGTGAAAGAAGGCACCTTTCAAGATATAAGTCATCATATTTTTTTTCCAAATATTTTATCAAATTCAAAGTCAAAGCGTATCTCTAAAAGCAAACTACATTTGTTTTGAAACGGAGAAAGTTTCCTGTTTTTATAAGCATGTTTATTTATGTGCTTGTTACCTAACAACAATTTCCGCTGGTTCATGGGATGTAGCTGATGACTGAGGATTTGCTACAAGATCTCGTTTTATATAGGAAATCTCACGAAAAAGCAGTTACAAGTGCTGCCCGCTCTCTTTTGGCTTTATTTCGAGAGGTATTCTCACTCAGTTAACTCTTGCTAAGCCATGAGTGTCTTTCTTTTACGGTCTTGTAAGTAATCTTGTTGGTTTCTTGTAGGTCTGCCCTTCACTGTTGGCCAAAAAAGACCGTGGTCGGCCCACCGACCCAAAAGCCAGACCTAAAGAATATGGAGAGGTTACTGTTGCAACCGATGTTCCCGGTGCTGAATTATTGCAGGTGCATAATGATGATAGTGACTTGGAGGATGATGGTCATGATGGCGCTGAAGATATCAATGATGATGATGAAGTGGGTGATGTTAGTGATGATGCTGATTCTCTCGATTTTGGCAGTGACGATGATGGCACTGATGGTGAAGAGGTTGAAGATGATGATGTGGATGAGGACAAGTCAAGTATTGGCGTAGGCGAAAGTGAAGATGAAAGTAATGACACCGATAATTCGGACGATGAAGAGCCATGTAGCTTGAGTGAATCTGATGACATTGATGAAGGCATCAGCCAAAGTCAAAAACGGAAGAGAAAATTTGCTGATTTTGACGAACAGCTGAATGCTGCCAAGGATAGTCTTCGAGCTCTAAAGAAGCTGACTACATCAAAGTTGGAGATCACATCAGAATCAGATGATCACATTTATTCTAATGAGGACTTCAAACGTATCAGAGAGTTACAGGTACAAAAGTTGATTCTTCTGTTATTTGAACTGTCAATCAGGCAGGCCAAATCAATTTCGTCACATCAATGCCAATTGCGGATAGATACATTGGATTTGGGTATTGTCGGGTCAAACAGCACCTTTTTGGGTGTAATTGAGTTTGGCCTGGGTCATCACCCTGCTGGGTAATTTCTGGTCAATGATTGTATACTTGTGTCGGGTCAGGAAGGTTTTGCTTAGCCACCCTTTCGTTTTGGATACAACCCTTTTCAGACTTTTCTTAGTTAGTTAAGGTCATTTAAGTTTCCAGAGTTTTTGTTGGATATTTTTGGGGTCATTTCAAGTGGTGGTGACTATTTTTTATTTGGGCAAACATAGCCACATAGGATTAAAATATTTTGTAAGTGAGTCAAAGCCTATAAGTCAAATTGAAAGGTTAATTACATTGTGATCATTATTAAGCTAGATCATTGTTGGGGTTATGATCAGTTCATTTAGGTCATAGGACAGGGTTTATTTTTGGCTGGCACGAGGCAGTACTAAACTGTATAGGATATTATCGATTTCTTTTACTAGACTAGATGTCATGATTCTGGCATTCTACGTTTCCCTGATGTTTTTTCTTGGTTCTTAATGCATTAGGCAAAGGAGAAAGTTAACACTGCTCTGACACAACATGGGCTATTAAAGGGCACAAATTCCAGGTCTGCAAGCATCAAGATTCCATCTCCTGGCCAGTTGAGTCTCAAGCCGATTGACCCTGCCAAATTTGATGTGAGTTTTGTGTTTTTAACTTGTTTGCCATTTGCAATGAGTTCCATACTATTTTGTGTGTTTCTTGTGGTAGCCTAAAGCACGAGAATATGCAACTTATCAGGCTTGCTTTTTTCTGATCGAGTTCATTTCATGATAATCTAGTTGTTTAAGCAGAAGCAAGGGCATGAGATGAGTCTTCTTAATTCCCGAATGTGTGCGGCGATAAGGATACAAAGGGCTATGTTCTGTTTCAGAGAAATGAATTCTTAGTTCTTAGCAATGATTAGGCCTAATCTCTGACTGAAATAGTGAAGTTTTGTACATGTAGTTGATAAAAAATCTCTACCAAGGGAGGAGGGCAGTAAAATTCCTAGGAATTATTTTAGAGGGAGAAGTGAAAGAACCCCTGCCTTTCTTTGTTCTTGTAGCCGAGACACTTTGGTTTCAGCTCACTCTAGGTTATATAAGCAGTGAATGAAATGAATGCTTCCTCATACCATTATGAACTAAAATGTCATAACAGTGCCCATTCAAATGTATAACTAAGCATAAACCAAAAGTATACCACGAAACTAATGATTGAATGATGTACTGAAATAGTGAAATGTACTTTAATGAAAAAAAATTAATGAAAAAATTAATCAAGAGAATTGAGTAATGTACTGAAATGTACTTTATTAAAAAAAAATTATGCCTCAAAGCTAATGATTTCAATTTATAAATTTTTTCAAATCTGTTCCATCACGAAACCTAATAATATAGCAATTTCTTTGTTGTTTCATGAGGAGTATGAGACTATGAGTCAACTACTCGACTCATTCTCTTGTAACGTCAAGAAAAGATTCAACAATTTATAATGTTAATGAAATAAAGTATCATTATTAGTTCCCTTATTTTAGGGAATGCACTTAAATTTCAATGTCATCAGCTTCCTAGCCTTCCTTATTTAAGAAGCATTTTGGAGGGAAATTTTTTTAGCAGACTTTTTCTTTCTTTTAGTCTATAGGGGAAGTCAATATGTGGATTTTTGTTCTGGAAATGGTGCATCAGTATATATAGCATCGTGGCTGTGCCTCCTAAGATTTTTAACATAAAGTAGATTGAAAACAGCCAAAAGGCTGGTATGGGTATTCGTGATTACTGGTATACTCGTATTAATTCTTGAGGTTAAGGAAGGTTTGTCCTCATTTAATTATCTATAAGATACACCAGTTTCTTATACTTTGTTGTTTACTTTGATTTCTACACACTCTACCTTCTCCAGTAGGAGTATTTATCTACTTTCTAAAATTTTGTGTTTTTTTTCTTTGCACCGACAGATAAATTCTAGAGGAAAGCTGAATAAGGAGCAAAGAATCGCAGTAATGAAAGCTGGAAGAGAAGACCGAGAGCAGTACAAGGCCAAGACTGCTGTGAAGAAGAATAAGGTATCACACTCTTACAATGATCCGTTCATCGTGTTATTCTCCTTGCTTTTAAAGATATTTGCATGACTGGCGCAAGGTGTGAAAAACAAGTACAATACCGGAACCCACTACCAAAAATCGTATTTCAATTTCTAGGCTGTCTAATGAGATGAACCGGTTTTGAAACTGATGGGTTTGGCCCCGTGTCCCGTGTCATGAGTAGACTTAGAATTGTTCAAGTTCGACTTTACAGATGTTGTTAGTGTTCTGTTTGTTATTTGGTCATACAAATTTTTTTGCTTGCTCATATTCAAATTGATTTTATGATATAAACAGAGCGCTGGTACAAGTAACTCTGAAAAGCAACGCAAGAAGAATATGCCTCACCGTGCAAAGCTGTCGAAGATAAACAGAGATAAACAAATGAGGATGACGAAACGAAAGACGGCTGGTAAACAATTCCGTGGAAAGAAAGCCTGGAAGAATTAATTACGCGTATGCAATTATCAATTTATCAGTGTAACTCAATTTTGCTACTATATTATTTGCGAATTCAATTTTTCTTATTTACACAATATGAAGAAAAGAATGTAGTTGCAGTATGAGTCGATTTCCCTTTTGCGATGCCACATGATGGACACGGATTACCGTAGTAGAGTCATGCTGCCCGTCTGTTGGGCTATGAAACATTCTTTCAGGCATCAATTGGTCGAGGAATTTGTTTGCCGTGAGAAATGAACTGTTTATTTATACAAAACTTTCCTTGGACGTAATTCCTGGTTTTCTGCAAGATCTTTAATCGTATGGTAAGCCTGGTTGGAAAATTGAATAACGATGTGCTAGAAATTCTAGTATTTGTCATCATATTCAGTAATCTGAGTTGTGAACGGAAATTCAATTAGTTTTATTTGTTTATTTGGTTTATTAAAGGGGGAGCATTGGTGATCAAATATTTGAGGTATAACTAATTTATCCAAGATAATCTGGTAGCGATTCTTAGAAATGACGGATATTCTATTTTTGCGAGTTTTAGTAAAATGTGAATAAGTTGTATGGTAAGATCGATACCTACAATTAATAAAAGGAATATTTAATAGGAATAATCCAAACTATAGCTCGTGTTCTCCTATTACCACATACTTAAGAAAATCCCACATTAATCCTGACTTTAGCCCCCCTCATATTTGACTGCACTTGGCTTATTTCTTACTCTTTACAGCCGGTTAATGTTAAAGTTGGGCCCACTATTTTCTTTTATTAACAACCTTCTTCTTCTTCCATTATATCTCCACTTCTTACTCCTCCATTAAAAACCCAAATCTAAATCATCCTCTTTTTATCATTTTCCTTTAACTATTTTCCCAAATTTGATCAAAATGAAGTGTAGATCTGACCATGCTTCTTCATCTAACTCTTTTAGTAATTGTTCAAAAACCTCTAATGAGGTAAAATGTCATCACAATTTGGGTGCAGTTGTACGAACTTACAAGTTTGCATCAACATTCCTTCTAAACTTACAAGTTTTCTCAGCTTCCTCAAGCAGTGTAAACCAACAAAACTCATCCTTTTCAACACCAATAGTTCTACTCGTTCTACCAAAATAAGAAATACAAATTTCTGAACCTTTAAATAAACCATCATAATAGAGTTTCAAAGTGACTTTTTGCCATGGATCAACCTAAATAATAATAAATAAGGTAGAATATCACAAATTTATATAGTAAAAGATCAAAACTTTACATAAATAAAGTTTAAAATGAAAAGGGAATGAACAAAAATGGCAAACATACATGTGTCTTACTCATCCTGAAGCTCAGATCAACAATGTCATCAACAATGGCGGAATGATTTTTGGGAATTCAGATTATTATGGTTAGGGTAAAGGTTAATAATTTTGGGGGTTTTATGTTAGGGTAAAGTTAATGAAGATGCTTGATAAGGGTAAGTGAGGGGTGTTAAAGAATATAATGGTGGGTTAACCGGTTGAATATGTTTCCCTTCCACCAAGCTTATTCAGTTATGAGGGGGGCTAAAGTCGGGATTAATGTGGGTTTTTCTTAAGTATGTGGTAATAGGAGAAGACGAGCTATAGTTTGGATTATTCCTATTAAATTTTCCTTAATAAAAACATTGTAGACAGCATATCCGTCTACAATTATAGACGGGTCGGATCTCTCTTACAAAGAAGTAAGTGCGATGACAAGTGAAAACCAAGTAGTTTTCCACTTACCTTTTTTCTTATTGTTTTGTGAGAGGAATCCGACCCGTCTACCAGGAGACTTATTGCTAATTAAAACTGAAACATGGAAGGAAATGGGAAAAGGTGGAAGGACGAGAAAAGGCCAAATCATGGAAATAATGGAAGCGCATGATGATACACAACACAACTGAGATGAATGGTGTGACCTGTAAAGCACTACAAGAGCAGGACTTCAATAATGAGTATTTTTACAAGGTACTTACTACTAATAAAAGTAGTTTGGTACTTTAGGAAGACCACAAATCAAATACTCCCTCCTAGTCACTCATTTCTTCCCCTTTCCCTTTTACATAAAAATTAAGGAAATGAATTTGGACCACAAAAAATACACTACCCCACATACAAATGAATTTAGACCACACAAAACACACAATCCCACATCCAAAAAGGGAAAGAGGGAAGAAAACCCGACTTACCCAATAAGGAAAGAGGGAAGAAATGACCGACTAGGAGGGAGTACAAATGAAAATTCTCATTTGTGACGGACATTTTTTGTCACAAGCTTGTGACGGAGGAAATGCGGCCATTTTTATGGAAAATGTAACCACTATATGACTGGTAACATTTTATGGATGATTATTTTTTATCATAAAATGGTCATATTTAATCCGTCACAAGCTTGTAACCGTCACAAGAGAGACCAATTGTAGAAAGACAGGTTGAACCATTGATTTGATTTACCACGGATGAGTTGGTCAAGAATGTCGATTTGAGGGTATAAAATCAGCGACTTTACTGGTATTAGGGTAGTAATGTTAAATTATTACTTCCTTAATAAAATGAATGCCTAACTGTGTATGATACTTGGATTTTTTCATGGAATTTGCAAATAGTATAAATTGAGCTAATAACACAAAAAAATAGAATAACCTTCAGTTAAACAGTTAAACTCCTTCAATTTTAGTTACTAGAATATCTTCTCTTACGTAATTGTTACTTTTATTGCTTATATAATTCGATGTTATTAGCTTTTGAGATTAGGTCTTTCTCACGGATCTCTCACCTCATTAATTAGTGGCTAAATGACTAGTGACTAATTTTGAAGCGTTAATGACTAATTAAGTTGATTGTTGTATTTGGTGTTTCTTGAAAAAAAGTTGTGTATACTCTCTTCTGTACAAAAATTCTTTTATTTTCGTATTTACTTGTTTAAATATCTCTTTTACGCTTCAATTATTTTTCACCATTTTGGAGGTACTTTAAAACTTGTTTGTGACGGCAGCTAATAGATTATATATTAGATGTAGTACATCTAATTGTATAAAGTTGTGTATACTCTTTTCGGAACATTGATATACTTTCAAGTTAATGAACGTTGGCAGACTTCACACTTAATCCCTTTCTCCAATCAATAATTTACATTTACTTTATTTCCTCTCACGAAATAAAACAAACGTAAACTATTCATTGGGAGTCTCGGACAGAGGAAATAGCATATTCACGGTTACTGTGTGTTGCTTAAGCTCAACTTTTTGCTAATATAATACGAGCTACTTTATACAAATTCCAATTTCCAATGGGTCAAGATGGAGGAGAAAATATAAGAACATACAACAGCTTGTGAAGCTGTGGAATGTGGAATGTGGAATGTGGAATTTGCCATTTGAAGACTCAAGACTCAAGAGTAACGTTCAGAAGACACAGCAAGGGCAACAACATGCTACAAGATATATCACCTCGCAGTACGATGTTTCTACTGCACGTCGCATATTTTCAAGGCGTCTCTATTTCAAGCACAAATTATAGAATAAAACCGTCTCACAATGTGACATGGTCTTTTTGTTGTTTAAAACTCATTTACTCTATTTTATCAATGAATGAGTGTTTTTAGTACATAAAAGAAGCGTCTCACACAATAAGACGGAGTTGTGGTTTCCTAGGATGTGACTATGTCATGTTGTTGGGAACAGAAGATTCAAGACAACCATTAAGCTCTGAAAAAATAAACCAAAATAAAATAATATTGCAGAGAATAACTCAAGTTCAGCAAACAAGCACAATACTAAAACTAGTTTCAACTTCCACAAATGATGACTGTTCACTTGTATATACTTTTCGCATTGCAATGCAGATATAAGATGCACAAAACCCCCCAAACACTTATTTCCCTATATATTAAATGCACACTGGACCCCTAAATGCAGAATAAATATGCAAATAACCACTAGACAGTAAATATTTTTTATGTATACCAAATGTTTTGCTTCAAAATTGTTTATGGGATCCCAAACTGCCCTCCTACAATGGCTGGGAGCTTCCTGTCTGTTGCTTCACACCGTCATTCGGAAGCTGAGAAGACCCGTCAGACATCATCATCGTCGTCCCACCTGTTGTCATGCCTTGATACTGAGAAGCAAGTACAGGCGTCTGAGGTTGAGTATAGTATATTTGGGGACGAGCAGGATCAGTAAACTCATATGCGTAACCTGAAGCAGGCGCAGTATTGGAAACCACAGGCTGTGGCGGGTGATGGATTTGAGAGTAAGCGACATACTGCTGTTGTTGTGGGACGGCCGGTCCAGTGGTGGTTGTGTATACACCAGGGCCCATTTCAGGATTCGCAGCCTGCATGTTTATATTTTGGGCCGGGTTATAGACGGATGTAGTGACTAGGGTAGGATTGGGTGGGGTTTGGGTACGGTTAGAAGGGATGGAAGTCGGAGCTTCACCCATACTTGGCTGCTGCTGACCGCCCATACTTGGCTGCTGCTGACCTGGCAAGCTGTAACCTTGAGCTTGAGCTTGCCCAGCTGGCACATAATACACAGGATATGGTTGGGGATGACTTGGCGGCTGCTGGGGTGGATAATAGTAGGCTGGCATAGGCACGGCCCCAGAAGGATGATGGTGAAGAAAATGCGCACCAGCCGGAATATACTGTTGTTGGGTCTGTGGCTGTGTCTGTGTCTGAGCCTGCTGCTGTGTTTGAGCCTGATGCTGTTGCTGAAGCAATTGCTGATGTTGATGTCGGTGAAGCATTAGTTGCTGATACTGATCGTATTGAGGATGCAATGCATACCCAGATTCTGAAACTTGTTGCACTTGAGCGCCTGGAGGGAATCTGTTACCTCCAGAAGATAGGTGACCACTTGGATCTTGGTATATGACCGGCCTTTGCCGAGCAGTTGCACTTGAAAGACTAGTATCACTGTAACAAAACATCAGACTTCAGAAATTCGGATATAAGAAACATATATTTCTCTATCTATTTACGTTGTCTATATTGTGAAAGACCATCTCCTTGTATCTCTACCTATATTTGAAGAAAGTAATTGTAAAAATTGTCTGTTATCTGTTGACCACCAAACTAAAGCGGGCACAATAGAAAAAGGGATTAGGGATACAGGTTACATCTCTTCTCTTACGAAGCTATTGATCACTTATAACTTAGGCTTTTTAGGCAGATACGGGATGAGAGGCTTTTTAGGCAGATACGGGATGAGAACAATATTTTCGGGACAAATCAAAACAACCATATAATCACTCTTATTGGGACATGGCCAATGGATTGTGTTATGTGTCTGTAAGTGTTGAACTTGGGTATCTTATGAAGCCTATTCAAGTATTTGGCTTACAATGTGTCGAATATCAAACATGGGTACGATAGGCAACGTTATAGAGTCAGAGTAACATAGTGTACATGTTTATTCCAGGGCACTAAACCTCACAGACTACAAACAAACTTGAAAGGCGATTGCACCTGAATGACTACTACTACTAAGTATATCTATCAGTCTCTCACTCCAAGAGACGACGAAAGTTCGCTTCAAATCATTGCACTCCTAAGCACCAATCCAATAGCATCATCTACAGCCTTTCCTAATATTGTTAAATTCACCTCTAGAACACTCGCTACGCTATCCTACCCTACATACGGAATAACTCATCGAAAACCTAGCCAATATTGTTAGTTTCATCTCAAATTCAGAAGATGAATGAATAGCCAATACGAATTTTACCATAACACAATAAAATCAATCAAAGACGATAAAATACTTTAGTAAGCTGAAAAAACATTAGACATGCAAAAATCAAAGCAAAGAGTACTACCTAGAAACGGAATCAGGAGACGGTAATTCAGCACTCAATTGCGGTTTTTGCTGAGAATTCAACCCCATACCACCACCAACACCTCCCTGCCCTACTATTTGCTGCTGTTGTTTCAACCTCTCATCCTCGACATAAACCCGATTCCCAAACTCCCCACCACCACCAACCATTACCACTCCACTCGGCGGAGACGACATCCCAACAAACCCCTCATCAACCCTCTTCACCCCCTGCCCTCCACCCCCACCACCACCACCCACACCCATCTGAGCAAACTGCTCCTCAATTCCACCATCACCCGAAACCCTCTGTTCCGAAACCCTAGCCCCCCCTTCCTCCACATGAACCCTAATTTGCGGCAAATTCAAATTCGCCATAGTCGGCGAAGACGCCGTCGACCCAAACGACGACGTCGTTTCAATTATCGGCGATTCCGGTACCGATTGCACATCCTGTAAATTACCCAAACTACCCTTCTCCCCTTTCCCATCATAATTCCCAAAATTAGGGTTTCCAACTACCCCTCGATCTAACCCTAACAAACAATCAACCGAATTCGGATCCGAAAACCCTCGATTAAGCTCCAAATTAGGGTTTCTACCACCACCATCACTACCACCACCACTACCGCCGCCATTAAGCGCGTTAAGAAACCAATCATCCGACCCATCAATCAAATTCCCCATAGACTGAGCTCCATCCGGTTTAACCGGAAACAAAAACAACCGGATCCGACCCGGTTTACAATTCGGGTTCAAACCCGAATTCAAGCGATCATACTCATCAATCATATTATCAAGATCTTCATCAGTAGAAACAGTAATAAGAGAATCAAGATCTTCATTAGGAAGTTGATATTTAAGAGTAAAGGGTTTATGAAGAGGAGGATGAGGGAGCGTGAGAGAGAGGCGCGTGAGGAGGTCGGAAAGTGTTGTTGTACGGTCAATGACGATCATACGCGTGTCGCCATTGATGTAACAGAGAGATTTTGTGTGAGGTCTAGGGACTATGTGTCCGCCATAGCTGCACATTAATCGGAGCTTTGTGGTGGGTTGCGGCGGTTGTTGTTGTTGGTCGTCGGAGTTATGTGGGGATATTGGTGTTGCGGTGGTTGTTGTGGTTGTGGTGGTTGGTACGGTGGTTTGTACGGTGGTGGTTGGTGGGTCCATGAGGGTGGTTGTGGAAAAGAGGGAGAAAGGAGAAGGAGGAATTGTTGACGGTTTTAGTGTGAATATATATATAATTATAATTATAATTATTACTTATAATTATAATTAAAATATTTGGAGTAGTTTATTTATTTAATTAATAGTAAAATAGTAGGTGGGGTTTTATGTATTGTGTTTTTGGGGAAAGGAATTAGAACAGCTGGGAATTAGGCTTTTTTTTCCCTTTTCGAAGGAGAAAGGGGGGAATTATGGAAGCGTTTCAATTCACAGCTCACATCATTCTTTTTATGGCTACTCTTGCTTCAGACGGCTTATTCCGTTTGAAATAAGAATTTGTGTAGTTTTTAGGTTCAATTCACAGCTCACATCATATCGATCTATGAGAGTATGGGACTATGACTATGTTTGGATCGGGTTTAGGTCGCTTAGGAGCGGGTTTGTCGGATCAATTCTTAGCTCGGTTTGGGTTATTCTCGGATCGGGTCATAGAAATAGATCTATTGGGTTTTTTGTTGGGTTGGGTCGTGAACTCGTGATTATGCTCATTTCAAAGTCAGGTCATTAGTAGGTCGGGTATTTACAATGATTTGTGGGGTTTAGTCGGGTTTTGCTTGATTTGGTTCATCAATTTATAATCAGGTCAATTTCGGGTTGGGTCAAAGCATGTAGAAGACTGGGTTGGGTCAAGTCGGGTATTTATGATAGATTTGTCGGGTTTTGGGTTGGGTCAAAGCATATATCAGGTCGATTTGAGCTACACTTAACTAAGGTTCAGTTTTTAATTGTATCACATATAGGTCTTCCTATATCATCAAAATGCATTTTGTTACACTTGTCATTTAGCACTACCAAGTAACACATAGGGAATTGAGTACAAGATTAACACATGATTAAAGCACAAGCGAAACTTAATTAGTTTTGATAACTTTTGCGGTTATTGTATCGACTTATACATGATGAATTTTTTTTTTTTTTTTTTTTGTTCAAATGAGCGCACAATGTCGCGGGTGAGAATCGAACCCCCAACTTCATGGTTGGAGTAAGAGTGCTCTTAGCACTGAAGCTACCTTTTGTTCTCACTTATACATGATGAATTGATATTTCACTTAAAAAGAAATTTGAAATTTCGTTACCAAAATAGCTCCCTAACTCGACGAACTTACTCACTAAATCACAATAATAATACTATTTACTTTGTTTCAAATCCGAGAAAAAGTACTTACTTGTACTTACTCTCAGCCTCTTTGCATATTCATTCATTCCATTCTCTTCTCTTCGCTAATTACGGGATCGGCGTATATATGTTTGATTTCTATTTTTTATATCTTAATAAGAACTAGTTTCAACCAAACCGAAGGTCAATCTATTTATTTTTTAGATAATGTTGTTGTTGTGATAGTACGAGATTTACGACCCCATTGAATAATTATCGTAACTACTTAGGGCATTTCATATACCATTTTCCCAAAAATTACTTCTATCCATTAATCTTCTCATAAAGGCCTTCTTTGTCACTTTCGTCCCTTTGATTACTTTTAATTTCTTGACTTCATTATCATATTATAATCCTAATTCCTTTTTATTTACACAATATTCATCAATACTTTTTCGGGTTCGTAAATAAAAAATTCATCCCTTTTATGATCGCGGGTTATTATCAATTCGTCACCAATATATAAAGTAACAATTCTTCTTTTTTTTTTGCTGTTTTTAAAAAAAAATTAATTAACCTTCAATTGTCATTATTCAGGTTAGACACAATTTTCCCATGTTTGGATTAATCTTTGCGTGCAAAATGTTATTGATATTCCATTCGTCTTTGATTAAAATAGTCTTTAGTAAAAATAGAATAAGTAATTACGTAAATGGTTACGAGAGAATACTTTAGGGGTAGATTTAGCAATAATAAACAACGTCAAAGCAAAGACATATCAACATATTTTGGTGTAAAGTTAAATTTACTTAATCCATGTTTTTAGTACACGTTTTTGCCCTATATACATAATATGAGTTTCAAATTTTGTTGCATTTTAATTTGATAATACATTCAATTAATTATTTGCTTTGTTGACATTCTTGATTCAAAAAGTTGATTACTTGAATTTTTTCTTAGTATTTGTGCAAGACATTATACTATAATAGTACTTGCGAATACTTGTGTAAAGCAGTCGTACACAATTACGGAGTATATTGTAACCAGGTTAATAGGTTATGAAGTATGTTTGACATTGCTAAGTTTTGGTTGAAATGGTTCATCTAACACATATCATTGTCGAGCTATTCTTGCATAAGACGGTCTTGGTAAGGCTGAATTTGTAATTGAAGCTCGTGTTTGTTAAAAGTGGACAGAGTAATGGAGGCTGAAATTCGAGCGTATACAATTCAATCTCATGGAGTCAAATTAGCAAGAACACATCTTCATGATTGGATACTACTTGTATTTTTGGTGGTTATAGAAGTTGTATTAAACATCATAGACCCATTTTATCGCTTTGTCGGAAAAGATATGATGACTGATCTAAAGTATCCTTTCCATCCCAATACCATTCCTGTATGGAGTGTTCCTGTAAGTCTTACGCTCTCGTGAATCAGTCTCTATGTTCTGTTTTACTGTAATTGACAACATTTATGATAAAAAGCTTTCATTTTAACAGATTTACGCTGTCCTGTTGCCTATAATCATTTTCGTTATCCGCTATTTTAAGAGAAAAGACGTCCATGATTTACACCATGCCATCCTCGGTACAGTCTAATTGTAGTATTACATCTGTTACAATGTCGGCTTATGTAAAGGCACGCAGAAATGCTCAACTCACACATTTATTTTTCTTGTGATGTGTAGGTATCTTGTACGCAGTACTCATTACTGGTGTGATTACAGACGCGATTAAAGATGCAGTTGGCCGACCAAGGCCTAACTTCTTTTGGCGCTGCTTTCCTGATGGCGTGGATGTATGGTTAATGCGCACGCACTTTTAGTTTCCTTACTACAGAAAGGATTGCAAAAAGTTGTTGATCTAATGTCTTTAAATGCACAGTTTTATGATCAATTGGGGGATGTAATATGCAATGGTGATCCAGGTGATATAAAGGAAGGACACAAGAGTTTTCCCAGCGGTCACACCTCATGTAAGTATTATCGAGGGACTTTCAGACTTTCAGTTTATTTATTACAGCCGGGATTGCGAAAACTGAGTTCTCTAAAAAGGTGGCTGAAGCCAAAATCCAGTTTACAGACAAATTGTTCTGTTTTAACGATGCTACTCACTCGCCTGCATGAATTAGACGCGTGTTTCTTTACTGCTGTTTTGGAAATCTGTAAGACCATCAAATTTGATTAGGAGAAACCTGTCACCTGACAAGAGAACTATATCCACAGGGTCTTTTGCAGGTCTCGAATTTCTATCATTATATTTGGCAGCGAAAGTCCAAGCATTTGATCAAAGAGGGCATGTAGGCAAATTATGTGTTAAATAATGCCTTGAATCGGTTTAATTGCCACTTCGAGTGACAATGCGGGGGTCTCGCTGCCCGGTCAGCGAGTCGGGGTCCAGGGGTGAAACGCCCTGGTGGGGGCTCGGGGGCAACGCCCCCGAAACCTAAACGGTATCCGTTAATCTGTTTGGGCTAGGGTTTCTGTCTTGGGCCTATGGTCTGTTTTGGGTCTTTCTAGGTTTTCTGTATTAGGTCTTAGAGAGTACTATATAAACTCTCTAAGCCTAACCCTAGCAGTTATCATATCATAACTCTGAATCTGAAAACTCTGTAACTCCTCAACATTAATAAAACTCTCCTCCCTTCTGCCCTGTGGACGTAGCTAACACACCGTTAGTGAACCACGTAAATCTGTGTGTTATCGTCTTTATTGTTCTTTATTTGTTTTTCTCGTTTCTGTCATAACATTATGTATCGTGTTATTTCCTCTCCTTTTCGCAGCTCTTGTGGGTGTTTCTCGTGTTGACGATTACTGGCACCATTGGACTGATGTCTTCACTGGAGCTTTGATAGGTTTGTTTCCATTTCACATTAGCAATGATCATATTAATTGATTACTTCCTTGTTAACCTCAACTTGTTATTTCATAAGAAAACAATTCGATCTCAGTAATTTCTCTTAATTGATAGTTTTCTTCATACTATGCAGGTCTTACTATAGCAGTCTTTTGTTATCTCCAATTCTTTCCTCCTCCACATCGTACCAAAGGTAATTCTTTCACACCGGTGTCTCCAATAAGTCTCTCTTAAGACGGCAATATCCATCTTAAAATGAAAACAGGTCAAATATGCTTCCACTTGCATATACAAGACAAAACTTTCGTTATCCCCTAAGCATTTTCTTTTTGTCTCATTTACCACACTAAAACCGTATTAAGTTCAAAATGCATACTGTCGTCTTAGAAGCAGGACTCGGCATTCGTTAATCTATGTATGTCGTGATGATTGTAGGATGGGGAACCTACTCATATTTTACAGCATTAGAAGGAGAATCAAGAAGAAATGGTGATAATGATGTTCATGGTAATGAAGTAAGCAGCCCACATTTGTCATTAGTACGTTCAGGAGAGTTTCATAACATCATTATTGAGTGACTGTTAGTCTGTCACATTGCTTTCTGTACATTTTTAATATCACTTGTTGCTTTACTTGTTTTGTAAATTAATTTTTGTTGTGGGATTTTGTTTAATTTCTGTACATTGAGTTTAAAGAAGCTATGGAAAATCGAAACCGGGTATTTGCTTACATTGCTAGTTAATTGAAAATACCGAATGCTTAATTATACATATAGCCAGCCACATCATAATAATTTCCTCGTTATATATATAAGTAATATAACTTTCTCATCGTGTTGAAATTTTGTTACCTATCTACACTAGATGTGCAGCATTTCGATTCGAGAAAAAAATATCTTATTTACTTTTTTAGCCTCCTTTTTGGATTACATCATCAATTTTATTCGAATATGAAACCATTACATCTGAAGAGTAGTTGACGAACCCCTTTCTTGGAAGAGGTTAAACTCAGGGTGATGGTAGTCGGCCCGAGTTGGTTGGCTAGGGTTGTCAAGTGTCAACGAATGTTCCTCGTCACTTAGAGTTTGAATTTCTTAATCTTCAAAATTGTCAATTTGACTATGCTTACTTTTCACATTGGCTATGCTTACATTGAAAAATTAAAGTTAAATACAATATAATGATACATTGAAAAATTTAAAAAGTTAAACAAATAAATGAGACCCCAAAACGAAAGCTTAGACAAATGACACGGACGGAGGAAATACGAAGTTCTCCTCTGTTTGCCGTTATTATCTTTTAATCCACCTTAACATGTTAAAGTGTCAAAAACATCCTTGAAAACAAAATCCTTGTACCCAACACTCCCTACATCGCACAAATAAAATACTTCAATAATCAATATGCATCAACTAACTTAATTGCTAAACTTATAAAAGGGGAAGCTCGTGACTTGAGTTTAGATCATGTCAACATCAAAACCGCTCTTACGAAAATAAAAAAAAACCAAAAAAAAGATGTCAAATAAATGGATATACGTCGTGTCATTTATGAGAGAGTGTCTAGGTGTAATTGGAGACCAGCGAAAAAGCCAGACATGGAGCCCTCTGTGTGGGAGAAAAGAAGAAGAAAGGAGGGAGCTTAGACCATTTCTATCAAGCTTCGTGTAGCATCATCATTACTCATTTCTGAACTCCAAATTTATTATGTCCACACACGAGGCCTCATTAGTCATTACACGCTTTATACACGTCTATTTAAAGGTCATTAACGATGAGTAGAACATAAATTCTTGTTTCAGATGGAAACATTTGTGTTAAACTTAATATTGGTTAAATATATTTTCATTGTCATGAGAAAAGGTATTGATTTTAAACTTTAGACGGGTCAATATATTTTTGTAATAAGAAATTTTTCTCTATTTACTATTAACAATTACTTTCTTGACATAAATTTTATGTTTAAATATTAAATACTCTAATAACGAACCCGGAATATTTTTAAAGGACATAGATTTTACGAGAAAAAAAAACAAAGTTTAGAATAATTTTTACTGGTTATGTAACTTAATTTTGATGTTCAATAAAATAGAAATAAAAAAAGGGTTTGAAAGTAGGATCTATATCTAAACAAAAGAATCCATATTTATACCCGTCCCTACACCAATACTTAGAGCATACCTCTGATAGTCTCATGTATTAGATTTAATGACATTTTGGTAATATACAATTTTCCTTAAGCTTTCCGGAAAAAAAAAGTTTAGGGCACGATTTTTCAAAGCCGCGTAATCCAAACCAAAAGACACCATACAATGGAACTCAATGAACCCTTTTCGTTATAGGTTAAAAGAATGTGTAATGGTTGTCAGAGCAGTTGATTATCAGAGGTTGTGTTGGGCTGGGTTATACACTTATCTCCTACCACCAGAATAATGTTGATTGTTATGTCTATTCGTGGTAGGATGTACGATCCTTTTTTTTCCTACCTATGCCTATGAACACATATTAAGTTCCCCTGAATCCGAATTATTGAGATCCAAATCGAACCAATCCTATTAATCTCAATTCAAGGATTTGAACTTCATATAACATTAGACCTACCAAACGGGTCAGACTTTTGGGTCAAGTCGTATTTTGACAGGTCTATATAATATCCATACTCTCTACTCACCTGATGATTATACAAATCATATACATCAATACATCACTACATTCATACCCAAGTAAGGAAAAAGAAAAGGTAGACATTCAAATTTCACACAATTACTTAATTTAGCATTACTTAGCATCATACATTAGCAAATCACTAAAGTCACACAAATAATCATAATCATAATCATCAACAAGTCTTATTTGTGACGGGGCGATCCATCGCAAGCTTGTGATGGGTCAAATCTCTCTCACAAAGAGCAAGTGAGGCCCAAGTGAATCCCCCCACCTGCCTTGCCACTTGCTTTTTGTGAAAGAATTGGGACGAATCATCTCATCACAAATGAAACATAATCATAGTCATAGACTCATAGTCAATATAATCTTCCCTGAATACTTTCTTAATTAAGTCCACCTAATACTACCGTTGGATTACTTGTATGTTGTATACCTACTTGTACAATGTCACTTTCAACTACCATCATTTCTTTCAAATCCTACTAATAATAAAACATGACCTTTTCTCTTTCTTTCATATCTTTAAGTCCTCCATTTTAGACAAGTCTTCTTTCTTTAATTATTTTTATTTAGTGGAGGTAATTTATTCCTTAATCCACACTTTTTACCTTAGTATATTCTTTTAATCTTAGTGATTAGCATATTTAATTATTATTTTATTGTTTCCCAGAAAGCGCAAATCATCCTTAATTATTGACAGCAACTGTGGAAGATAATTCAACAGTCCAACAACCCTTGGTCTGTTTTTTTTTGTTTCCTTAAATTACCAACATTCTAAATTTTTTTTATATTGTTTTTTTATTTTTATTTTGTTGCTTATTATTGAGTTAAAAAAAGTGAGTACTTTTGATTTTATGTAAGAATTAGAATAAAAGATTCAACTTTTACCCTTTATTCTTTTTGGGTTTTTCTGCTGTTCATTTTTATTGTTATTATTATATGTTGGGATTTTGAAGTATTTTGTTTGCATAATTATAGTTATTATAGGTTATAATAATATTGCTAGCTTAGAATTTAGTATTTCTTAAGTACAATCGCTTTATGTTGCTAATACAAGAGTAAAACTACGTACATCCGACCCCCTTACCCTGCAATTTGCGGGAGCCATCGATGATCGATGCACTGTGACAGTGTTATTGTTAGGGCTTTTGGGTTGTGTATTTTGCTGCATTTAGTTTTCTTATGCTAATTTTATTAGTATATTTTGAGGTGTTCTTTCTCAATGTGATTTGTTTTATTCCTTCCGTCTCAATTATTTGTTTACGTTTTTTATTCATTGGGGATTGGGACGGAGGGAGTATGCTTCATTGATGGGTGGTTAATCATATGTCAACATTATCCAGTGCCTCAAGGGATCTCTCAAATTGCTGGTAAGGAAGGGTCGGAACTCGGAAATATGGAGTCTTACCCTTATGTTAGCAACACACAAGGAGACAGTAAATTATGTCTACTATATAATTTAATTTACTTTCAGTGGTTTTCGGATAAAAATGTCGTTTGGGTTTTTGATGTTCATTGAATAACATAATACTTGCTGCATATCTGAAAAGAATGAGAGTAGCTAGCTTTTTGTTGTGATAAAAAGATTTGGTTAGGTGAATTTTTGTTGTTGAATATGCTGTTTGGATGAAAGATATGATATTGTTACTTTCCATTGATTCTAAAATGATTCTTCAATTTCCTTGATAAAGTAAATTAAAGTCTCGATCCTTTGTATATTTCTGATGAATTAGTTGGACCGTCTCATATGTGAGACCAAGATATATCAGTATGTATTCCACGTTAAGTATTAAGGTTAATGACTTGGACTCAAATGTGAGACCGTCTCATGTAAGTTTGTGATTTCTGATTAGATAATTGCTTTTGTAGCTGGTGAAAATGCCAGAAATCAAGCTTGGTCATACCCTGCAGTCTCATGGCATGCAATTGGCTAGAATCCATATGCATGATTGGCTCATTCTACTCCTTCTTGTTATAATTGACATCGTCTTAAATGTTATTGAGCCATTTCACCGCTTTGTCGGGGAAGGGATGATGGAGGATCTCATGTACCCTCTCAAAGGAAATACGGTTCCCTTCTGGGCTGTTCCGGTGTGTGCATCATTTCATGGCTGATATTATAATACCAACTTCTTTAGCAGCAGAGTTTTCTACAAAAATAACAACTTGTCTCTTGGTTGCAGATTATTGCAATTCTGTTACCGTTCCTCATCTTTCTGATCTACTATTTCATCAGAAAGGATATATATGATTTTCATCATGCCATTCTTGGTACAAACTCACTCATTATTGGTATAGCATTTTGATGACACACAATTGCACATAATTTACTCTACTGAACTTCATGTCATCATGTGTATGGTTGTCTAGGTCTCTTATTTTCTGTGCTTATAACCTCCGTCATTACTGATGCGATTAAAGATGGTGTTGGTAGACCCCGCCCAGATTTCTTCTGGCGGTGCTTTCCCAACGGGAAAGCTGTAAGTATTTGATTTTCACTTCTTATCGTAATGTTCTTTTTTACTTTGTTCTATCGAATTTCCTTTTTGGGAGACTTGTTGATCACTTGTTTTCCTCCAGGGGTATGAGAAAGTCACTGGAGATGTCATCTGTACAGGTTTAAAGAGTGTTATCAAAGAAGGCCATAAAAGCTTTCCAAGTGGGCATTCTTCATGTAAGCAAGACAACTATATCAACCACACTATCTTTGTATCATGTGCCTTTTGATTAGTTAGTTGTTTCCTTACTTTTGACGAGATTTGATCGTGTTGTCTTCATAGGACTACTTATAAATTACAAAAAAAACTATCATATGAGACGGTTTGATGATACGATATTTCAAGAATAGAATTTCGTTTGCAAAAACAGCGCGTCATCTATTAGGCAAGTTTGCCCGCACTCCTCACAACGGAGTCTCACTTGTGCCTTATAAAAGTATAAGAGGGTCGTTATTCTTTGATTTGAGTCTTTAGCGAGTCCATAGGTTACATGCTTAATCTTTTAGTTACATGGGTAAGTCTCTTATTAGGTTAATCATTCAAAGATACTAGTTGAATAGGTTATACTGCCGTAATAAGTTACTAGTACTCTTGAACTCTTGAATCACCTCACTGGCTTTCTCTCGATAGATTTTTATTTTTAATTGTAGTGTATACTTGCTCAATGGTTGCCATTCCATTTGCAGGGTCCTTTGCAGGTCTTGGTTTCCTAGCTTGGTACCTTGGCGGGAAAATTAGGGTTTTTGATCGTAGGGGCCATGTTGCAAAACTTTGCATCGTTCTTTCTCCCATTCTTCTTGCTGCCATGGTGGCAGTTTCCCGGGTTGATGATTACTGGCACCACTGGCAAGATGTCTTTGCCGGTGGTTTGTTAGGTCCGTATACTGACTCTAGTTTTTTGAAATCCCTGATTTTTTTATCAAATTTTCTCTGTTTAGCATTTAGTGCCAGTTTCACTGTTTCATTATTTCCTGATCATAATGCTTCGTTCTTGTTAACAGGCATGGTTATTTCTTCATTCTGCTACTTGCAGTTCTTTCCGCCACCATATCATGTAAATGGTAATATCTTATTGAATATTGTGATCTCTTTTTTCTTTATACGTTTTTTGTTCCTCGTAATTGCCGCTTACCTGCTAAAAATAGAATATACATGCCACATTTTTTTTTCTTTTGTGCCCATCTCTGTTTTTAAGCAGCAGTCATATACTTTTTTGTAGTTTTGTTTTATGTAGGATTCCGTTATATGATATGTGTTGTAGCATAGGTGTGTAATTTGTATTCATATCCATGCTGCCACTTGCGGAGGAACTACCACCAGGAACATGGATCTTGCCATTTGCAATATGTTTTTACGTCCTAATTCTTTAGATATTGGCCTCACTTAAAGTTTATATTGCCAGGGCCAGTGGACATGCAAAATATAATCTTTAGTTCCCTGAATAAGTAAAGAATGATCATCTTAATTCGTTAACTTGGTACGAACTTCAAACAGTACCAAAGTCATCAACAAGGGATTCAACATTTCAGGCTTATAACCCTTAGACCCTTACACATGGTGTTAAATCTTGATATTTGTGCCAAAAATGTGGCCTATATCTCCCCAAACTGCGGCCGTGGACTCGTGATAACCCTCAAAACTTTTATAACGAGAATCAATAAACTCAATATAGTGGCCTAGGTGTAATACCATGTTTGTATCTCATCCTTATGAACCAAGCTATTAAAGTTATCTTCTGAGCTGTTTAGAAGTAGTCACTAAAATTTCATCATTAAGAAATAGGGTGTATTCTTAATTCTGAATAAACTGAGCCTATTTAAGGTGTATTTCACAAATTTTTCTTTTACCTCAAGGCATCCATATTGACATGCTTCTCGCTTAATAATTTCATTAGTTGGCAACAAAATAAAAAGGCAAACTAAGTGCTTTGAGGGGAAAGGTTGCATTCGCCTTACTTCTCGTACCTCGTCCTATGGACAGGAGCCTATGATGTATAGGGTTAATGTTGCTGTTATTTAAGACTACTCAACTAAATGTGAGAGATACACTCTGGAGACCGTGGACATTCTTGTACACTGGTATCATCAGATCCATTTGCTTAGTATGTTTTGTACCTGGAAAGAAGTATTTAAACTTTGGACACTACTATACGAGGCAGTCACAAAATCCGAACTAATAAATGACATGAAGAGCTATATCTAACCCTTCTTTGCCTCACTTCAAAAGCTGGTACAATACTCTTCTAAAGGAGACCCTGGTCAACCTGGATTATGTCTTTTGACTTCTGGTGTTCGTGTAACTTGGAAGTTACTTTCCTGAACAATGCCAAAATCTAACATCTATGCTGAATGTCTTTTTTCTGAATTGACGTCAAATGGTAAGCCAGATGATTGGTCTGACCATAATATCCTTTTAACTGCTGCCTTCCTATTCACTGGAATGTTTACATAACTTCATTTGTTGAAATATGTAAAGAATTTTGAAAAATTTGTCAATTCCAATGAATAAGAGGTTGTATAAGGCAACACTGCAAGAGTCTCCGCAAATGTACATGTTACATCTACGGTTGCGTACTCAACTACTAGTAACCCCCTCTCATCTTTGGTGAGCTGTTAGGGTCGTAAATACAATGAACAGACACATGATTCTTCTTGTTGTCGTCAGCGTGAAGAGTATTATCAAAGCGAGGCACGGGGAAGGATATTAAGGCTGGAGAGAATAGAAA
Organism: Heliosperma pusillum; assembly: GCA_022085475.1. NCBI lineage: Eukaryota > Viridiplantae > Streptophyta > Magnoliopsida > Caryophyllales > Caryophyllaceae > Heliosperma > Heliosperma pusillum. The sequence goes on from JAIUZE010000112.1 coordinate 445,215, forward strand.
ATTTAAATGGAACAAAATATAAGGTAAATAGTCTAGATGGAGTTGACTAGTTTTTCTATGTTTATGCAGTTTCTGTAAGGGATTTTGGATTGTCTTTCTAGTGATGCGGTTTGTGAATTGTGATCGGCAAACTGTGATCCATTACCAATAATTCAAAAGTCTGAAATTCTTTGGAATAGTGTACCCTGGTGTCTTGGCTATTCTGGTTATGGTGGACTACATTCTAGTCTGAAATTATTTTGACACTTGATACCGCATAAGGGTATTTTGTAATGGCAGAAACTCCGCCGGTTTGTATAGTTAGCTCCACTTTGTTGGAAATTTTCCTAGGATATTTTGACACTATGATTAATGTAAAGTTTCTGTTTTCTGCATCCTTTCTTATTAATCAGGTTGGGGTCCCCATACATACTTCCGAATGCTGGAAGAGTTGAGCAACGGCCTTCCGACAACTAACAACACCAGCGCTCACAGTGTTCGGCCTGCCGAAATGGAAAACATACAACTACAATCTCATGATGGTCCAGATAGGCCAGAGTTCGGTCATTACCCCTCAATGCCGAACCTACATGGCACGGAAGGTGGAACTAGACAGTAACCTTTTCCATTTGCTGTGTATAGTTTGCAGATTTAATAGATTTGATTGTTGTATCGAAGCAAGTTTCAGGGAATTACTGTGTCTATTTGTGTATCCATGTGAATCCTTCTAACCTGATTTTGATACCTAAGCCTTTTCCTATCTAGAAAGTATCTTTTGAGCATATAGGTGCCGATTTGCCAATGCTAAGTTATTAGCGATCACTGAGTCGATTTTGGTCCAGTTTTGTAACTATTTCCGTCCCTGCCCATAATTTACATAATTTGCTAGTCTGTTTAGACTAAAGTTTATGCTTTTTTTTGGAGAATAAATATACGAACCTTCATAATTTGCTTGCATAAAATAAATTGGTCTCAAAATAACGAAACGAGTACTTTTAAAGTTTGTATAACAATGAAAGAAAAACAGAGATTACTAATAAAGAGATGATGGAAAGAAAACCGAAGAGGGCAAGAGCGCAATGTGTCTTATGCATCCACATTGTACATTCTCGGTTGCAATGATGCCCAAGCTCATCAAATCACTCCAAAATCTTCGTGAAGCTGCAAAAAACACAAAGAAAACACGCAATTAAGATTTGAAATAATAATTTACACAAAGTTTTAGCTTAAATTATGAGGAAAAATAGGTAATAATTAAACCTCGGCGAAAATTTCATCCAGAAAAATGTCGTCAAAATTGATGTCGCCAAGCTCTGGAATGGTATTTCCATGAACATCATTTGTTTGTTTTTCGTTCTCAGTTCCAAAATCAGGATCCAAAAGCATATCTAGCTCTTCATCTGAAATTACTGGCTCATTTAACTTGTCCTCTGCTTCTTTTTCTGCTTTCTCTGTTCAAATATAGAGTGATGGAATTTAGTTTATTGTATACTCCCCCGTCCCGGTTTATTGTTGTCCTGTTACTTTTTAGGTGTCTCAGTTAATTGTTGTCCTTTCTATATATTTATAAGGTTTTATATAAGTAATTTGATCACGTAATGAGACTATTATCCACTTGTCATTCACCAAGTGGTTATAAATGGTCCCCCCTCTTTCCTTGATTTTTGTGCAAAAAAAAAAAGACAACAATTGATCGGAACGAAAGTAATCATAGTTGTTTTAATAAATCAAGGTAATATTAACTAATGACTTTGAAAAGGAGTATAATTTTGGACGATGATAACGATAAAGAGTAAATGTTCTATGCATCTCATTTTCTGAGAGTATAATTTTGATATTGCTAACCTTGTGTTTTTTGAGTGACCGAGTAGATTTTGTTATATTTGGAGAGATTAGTGGTTAAAGATGACAATCACCGTTAAAAAAGCCAATAATTATCTTGAATAAAGGCCAAATACTTCACTAATAAAAAAGCATGATTAACAAACTCAAACAGAAAGAGACCGGAATATTAATTTTCATCAAAAAATTAAAATACTCTATCTGTTTCAATTATTTATTCCACTTTTTTATTCTTTGCAAGAGTATTTTAGTTAAAGATAATAAATAATTGGAATGGACGGAGTATAAAGTTTGCGATGAATTACCTTTAGTCCAATATTCATGCCTAATTTGATCAATTCTTGCACTAAGAATTGATTTCTTCTCAGATGAACCAAAGCTAACTTGTTGCTTGTTCATAAGTTGCGGTTTTGGATCGACACTTAGCCCATTTGCCATAGAATTTCCAGAATTTCCATAATTGTAACTGGTTAATATGAATGAATTATTATTATTATTGCATGGTGCACTTGTGTACATTTGAACTTGATTATTATGATTTCCATAAAAGTTGGGAACATTTCCTCGTAAGATATTTGAATTTTGGAGCAAATTTGGAGTTCGAGGCCTCGACATTATTGTCCCTGAGTTACCAAGATTGTTGTTGTTGTTGTTAATGGGTGTTCGAGGCCTCGACATTATTGTCCCTGAGTTACCAAGATTGTTGTTGTTGTTGTTGTTAATGGGTGTTGCATTAGCACGCATTCCGGCATTTGGACTCCCACTCGTATGCTTATTGGTCTCTTTGTCCGAACCCTGATAAAAAACAACAATAACAACGTTATTCGAGTGCTTTACATGCTCCTGCCTATAGTGAGTGATCGAGTAAACTTAATGTGACAAAAATACTCAAATAACGATTGTTTACTTATTTGCGTAATCCATATTGTATCTATATTCAATGGTGGCGTCTGAATTTGAATTTAGAGAGGGCGAACAACTAATGACATAAGGTACGCTCGATTTGTTTTTGAAAACTAACTAAAATTTTGAAAAACTATATATTAAACACAAAATTTCAAAATAAAGTGATCTAGTTTAGCAAGTAGAATATTAAGAATAACCTGAAGGTGATGAGCTGGTCGCGGTTGTGGTTGTGGTTGTGGTTGTGGTTGCGGTAGCGGTAGCGGTTGCGGTTGCGGTTGCGGTTGCACTGTCACAGTAGTATCTTTCGTTCCTGTTGTTTGTCCTGAAGTTGCTAAATAAAGTTCATAATTGTGAATTAATTACTGCTAAACAAACTTGTCACTAAAAACATACATCGTACATAATGTGGAGTGCAATATAGTAATATACCTCACTTTTTTAGTCAGTAAACATAATTTGAGAAACATCATAAATCACTTGTCATTTAAGTTTATAACATAAAATTAAAGTTCATAACAAATACGGCGTATTTGTTCAAGTATTTGAGAGATATAGAAAATTAGAGTGAGTGTTTTGTAAAATATACTTCATTCGTTTTAATTATTTATTTCATTTTTCATTCTTTGTGAGAAATATCTTTAAGTGAAGATAAGAAAATAAATTAAACGCATGGAATTATCATGTATAATAAAATCAGAGAAGATATAAGTACTAGTAAGTCACACGTTAAGACTTACGAAGTAACATTTTTCATAAAATAATGCATTTAAATCCACTTAAATAAGTAGTAAACATGATTAAAGCAAGTAGTGAAGGTAAATTAAAAAATAAGTGTACGACTGTCGACTATCGTATTATGCGAAACAATCTTATATATATATAGATAAACTTATTTATTACTCCGTAATAATAATAAATAAGAGTTTAACTAATAAAGGAACCGTCTCACACTATCAGATGACAATACTTAATTTGTCATTGGCAATAAAATTTTGATAGATAGGTGTTCATAATTACCTTGTGATTTGCCATCATTAAGCACCGTCATGAACTTTTCATGAAGTTGGGGATTCCATTTAAGATTATTCTCATTATTATCTTCGCCGGTTCCGGTCCCATTACTAATAAAAATATTTTTTTTAGCCTTATATAAGTTATAATCTCTTTTACCATCATCTATTCTTTTCCTCTTAACAATATCCTTGCCCTTGCCTTTGGCTTTGTTACTAGTAACAATATCCTTATTGTGTTTAGAGTCATTTTTGGCCTTCTTCGGAGTAATTTTCCTTGGCTTCCTAATGACAAATTGCCATAATCCTCGAGCTTCGTCCCTCTTGATAGGCTTCTCTAAGAAATGACTTATTCCTTGTCGCAACGCTGTCGCGATAAGTTGAAAATCCGCCACGTACGATATCACTACATCAAATTGATAAAAGTATTAATTCCGGAAAATTAATTTAGTTGTTAGTGACTAATAAAACACAAATTCTCAATTAAATATTATCCGTCTTAAATTTAAAAAGGATGAAATAAGTACCAAATCACGTGACAAGTTGACTAAAAACTGTCAAACGTTTTGACTTTATAACCACCATTTAATAGTATTTGATTAGTCTTAAATTTAAAACGGATAATACATGTTTTAAACAAGACTTACCGCTCATAAAAAGCAAGGAGTATTAATAAAATTATTTATAAGATTAAAAATATAAAAATAAACGTACAAACAATAGGGGTCTCTGAAAGAGCCATGAGACTTTTAAGGTAAGTCAAACAGTCAATTCCTGGCATGTTTGCTGCTGTAATAATCAAATCATATCCATGTGCTTTTTCTTTCATCATTGACAATGCTACCTCGGGTATCTCAATACCTGTCACTGTAAGAATAACACAGAGATTTAGAGTCATTAATACTTAAAACAATGTATTATAAAAAACAACTGATTTATCGACGTATAATGTCTCTCTCATACTATATAAATATGAGGTTTTATTTGCCCTCCACTTGCTCTCCATTTACCCTCTCCGGCCACTTGCATATTGTGAGAGGGTTTCTCTCTATTCATAGGGTATTGCAAAATTAATGAGTTGTTTGTTTGACCCAAAATCCCATGAATTAGAACTCCTTCTAAGACACATCATGCTACCTTAGGTAGCATTTCATTTTGTATAACTAATTTGGATAGATAAGCTACTTGTTAAACACCTACAAAAAAATAAGTTATCTGAATTTTTTTTTGTCAATAAGCTACTTTAGTCAAATACGTTACTTGAAATGCCTAACCAAACAGAGCCTAAACCCTAATTAGTAAGTAAAGCATAATCAAATAAAGATATTGAACAAATCAATGAAACCTATGTCCAAACTAGACATGGTGAATGGGTCAACGATGTCGGGTTTGGTCTCGGCAGTTCCGGTTACTTTTAAGTTAGCAATATTCAGGCCATGTCGGGATGGGCCTAGTAATTTCGGGTTCAGGTTTTTTTCGAGTCAACTCTTATCAAGTTTTTTATAAATATAATCAGTATGCAAAAATAATATGCTGCCATCTTGGTTTATAATGGCACTCGGCTGATAATTGAGTTGAATAAACCATTAAGCAGAGTTTGGTTAGTCGATGTTCGGAAGCATACGGAAAACAAAGTTAATAATACTCTTTGTTTGTGTTTGTTTCACAAGTTAAACTAATGTAAAATTGTTTTACAATATATTATTGTAAAATGACACATAAAAGACATGATAGCCTATCAAGCAGTTGATCTTATTTATGACAGGTCGGATGTCCTCTCATAAGGAGGCAAGTGGCAGGGCAAGTGAGGATCAAAATGGATTCTCACTTGTCATCCCACTTACTTCTTTGTGAGAAGGGATCCCCGTAATAAGATTGTGACGGATATGTCCGTCATAAATGAGAATTTATGATTACCTTTATCATTGCAAAAGTTAGTAGCGGGTGGAAGTTCTTTTGAAAAGGGAACTTAAGAAAAATGAAATTTGGTTTTACAATAAAACTCATATGAAACCGTTTTATACAAGAATTTGTATTATTTCACCCATTTTATCATTCTCTCTCCCTAATAAAGTCCTTTAATGGTCTAATTGATCCCCCAGTACATCTCTGAGAGGTGATCTCTTAATAAACTTCTTAAGAGGCCATTTACAATGTAATGTAAAAATGGTATCAAATAAAAGTAATAAAATAGGTACGTATAATATAACTTGATCTATTAATAAAATTGCCCACAATCTACGATAAAGACGTACTCTATAAATATTTGTAAAAAACAAGTGTCATTTTAAGTAGGGGTATTCACCGGTCCAAAACCGGGCCGGACCAGTTGAACCCGCGGACCGGACACCCACTTTTTCCAAGACCATAGACCGGACCGGTTAAGAAGGGACCCGGACCGGAACCTTTAAGGTCCGGTTTTTTCCGGGTTTGGACCGGACCGGTTATACATTAAAATGGACAATTGAAGTTTTTTTAAGTGTGGACTGGACCGGACCGGACCGGAGAGCGGTCACCATATTTTTTGGTACCCGAAGACCAAACCGGTATGTATCCGGACCGGCCGATCCGGGTCAATCAGGACCACTTTTTGAACACCCATAATTTAAGTCACAGTCAGTAATAAAATGGGTACAAAAAACACATAAAAAGATATGAAAAATATGGTCACTCAATATTTTAATGAGAGACCGTCTCTCACCAGTTTTTTGGTTTCATATCCCAAATATAATGATGTGACTTTTCCTAAATTTTAAATTGGTTTTTTCCCTATTTGTAGTCACTTTTTGTGGATTTGTGGTGAGATGATCTTATATTATTTTATACTTATTTGAGTTGTCTAAAAAATCTAATTAAACTTTAAAAAGGTTCAAAACTTTAGATTCAATTTTATTAGTCGTTTATATTAATCTTAGGATATCGATCTCATTTGATTTAATCGATGCAATGTACTGATGTAAAATTTATAAAATAAAGTTTAGATCTTGAAAATCTCACCAACAACCAAAATCAATTCAAATACCCATTAAATCACTCATAAGATGCTAGTAATCTTAAATCAACCATTGTAATTTATGCACATATAATGTTTTAAATAAATTAAGTTATAGAATGATGTTTGAATAAAGATTTTGATTAATTAAAATGAAAATATCAAATGGAGAATGGTAAGAAGATAAATTATGAATTATGAAATCGGTTGCATGAACTTTTTTACTTAAGATTATTACCAAATACGAGTACTTTAAAGCAAAACGACAAAAATTGATGACGAAAGACGACAAAAGAACAAATCAAGTATTATCTCAACCTCGATAAGTTGATTCTTCCAGCATCGATGTTGTGTGCTTGAGAGACGTTACATCAGGATCTATTAATAGGATTTTAGTTCCTACCGCGTAAGGTGGAAGTGATGCATCCAAATTTGTATTTTCTTGATCCATCTACTCTGCATAATAAATAATTAAATAATTTTCGATTACATAGTAAAAAAAGAATTTAATTAAAGTACATAAACAAGAAGAAAAATAGTACTTGATTAAGAAAAGTGATTAAACAATTCTAGTACTTGATTGGTGAAAAGTTCACAAACAAATATAGTTCTTGATTAATGAAATAGGGAAAGAGAGCTCTCAATTAAGTGCTTGGTTAATGAATGTATGAGTGTAATCTTTTATACTCTTTAATAGGGAGTGAGAGTGGTGTTATTCACGCTAATTTAATTATACGTTATAGAATAATTATGTCAATAAGGAAGAGGTTAGGAAAAAATAAACCAACTGATTTTGGATTTTAGTTATGTGCATTCATTGGCAAATGACGACTTATATGCTGGTTTTCTACTTTTGCCCACAGTTTTCTATAATAAAACTATCTAAAAGTTATATCTGAATTCAATAAATAGTTATTTGGGATCCCTAGTTATTTTATACGGTCTTATATAATTATATTAAAAAAAATTACCTTTTTAATTACTTCTATATTAAAATAGGTAATGGTTTCTTGTAGTTTGGGTCCATTTTATACATGTTTTGTTTAAAGTGATTTTTTATAATACTAATTGTTTTAATTATTATTGAAAAAATAATTTGGTGTGAACTAACTTCATATTAACTTTTCAAGGAAACACAAATATTCCGTTTTCAGTAATTAATACTTTAAATTGCAAAATTCAGAATGTCTTTGGCTAATGATAGAAGTAGATTCAAAATAGCGGATAACATTAGCATAATATAGTTAACATATTTTAGTAACTGGTTTGATTATCAAATTAAAGTAGCACGATTAAGAAAGAGTGTTTGGTAATCAAAAGATTATAGGACATTTAGATTGTTTCCATGTATAATTTGAATATGTTGCTATTAGCAGCAAATAAAAAATAGTAGAGTTTAGGTTGGAATCCACTAATATCACTGAATATGTTGTTTACCAAATAGAGCCTCAATTTCATTTAATGGCTATTAAATATGTGCAATCTTGATTTGTTGGAATAGGTGTATATGTATTTTCAATTAGTGACATTAAAAATGGAAAATAAAATTATAACTTTAGAAATAATACAGCGACTCAAATTTAACCGACGAGCTTATATGTTAATAATCTAATTGAGTTTATACATATTGGTTATGAGTTACATTGTTATTTTTCGAATTTACGACGACTAGAATTTAACCGATGAGCTATTATTGGTACTCTTGAGTAAGTATTGGCTCTATACTACCAACTAAACTAGCAAAGTATTGGCGAAGTATTAAGTCGAGTTAAATCCAAGAATCAACTTAAGACTAAGACTCAACTTAAGACTATGTGAGTCTTGTCACACCAGTCTACGGATGTAATCTAATAAATGGCTCCCAAGTGTTCGTATTATATTTTCCCCCTTTTTTTAAGCCTCACTTTTTCTCTTAAGTGGAAAAGTAGATTTTAAAATGAATGTATAAGTCTATAAGGTGGCAGGTGTGGCAAACTGGCTGGATATTAAAAAAGTGAGGATAAAGTAACTGATAATCTCACCCTAACATTTATGTGATGAAACTCGAAAACTTCAATTTACATCAAATTCACAAACTTTATAACAAAGCTTCCAAAGTTTATAATAACGCTTGCAAACATAAAACCAGTTGTAGATAAAACTTATGGTATAATCCGCCAATGATTAAGAATATAATATTTGTTATATTAATAGCTCTTATAAGTTTTTCACAAACGTGTTACTAACAAGTGACGTTAAAAAAAACTAAATATGGAATACAACAAATAGGATAGTAAAAGTGCTCATGGACAAAAATCCGACACCGTTCACTTCCGTAAAAGTATACATTTTAGAGTAATGTTTCTTAAATAACGTTTTACACTGTGTTAGAGAAAATTACGGTATATTGCAGTTTTATCCAAATGTCTTAACGAGGTAGTGGAATATCAGCAAGATCTTCTCTATAGGGTACGTTATCCATGCTTGCTACCTCGTGCATTTCATGACCATCTCCCATTTCCAACTGATCTACTTTGACTGGCTCAATAAACGTTACAACTCTATCTTTTCGAAACGTAAGATATATAATTGATCCCACGTATATACCCATCAAAGGAAATACTACAATTCCTATCAATACATTTCCAAATTTTGGTAGACTATTGTGCATTATCCACCCAATAAAAGCGGTTATTAGATAATACACATTTATTACGATTATTCCGAGTCCTAAAATCCACGAGATTATGATAATCTGTCAAACAATAATTAACCCGTTAGTTTATATGACATATTCATATTTTTATATAAGACCGTTATAAAGGTGAAATTACGACAATTGTTAAACTTACAATTAAGGAGTTTTTGTGAGGTCCCATTTTAGTGGCACCACTGCTGAACTTCAGTAGCGGAATTAGCGCAAATGGTAGTTCGAATGACAATATCATCTGTAGGCATTATAGGATGACATTAATTAGATTACTGATAAATAAATCATTTAATACTCCTCGCGAAAAATAAAAAAGGATAAATAAATAATTTAGACATAGGGAATAATATTTTAATTCGTAATTATTAAGGTAAATACTAACCGAGGCAATAATGATGAGTTTTCCAGCTCCGGCAGAACCTCCAATGATTGAGACAACCAAACTCGGAGCTATTGCAATTGTCCGAGTCATTAAATTTCTTAGCCATTGCCTCATCTTTATGTCTAAGAATCCCTGATATAGAATAAGTAATGACATTGTTTATAACAGCGGACAACAAAACTTACCCAAACTCGAAATGACTCATTTAGATTGGACTCGACATAATTCCAAATCCAGACATAATCGAAATGACCCAATCCGAACTAATCAGGCCACATGCAACAACCAATATATACCTGCATAATAAATTGACCAGCATAAGTGCCAGTAATAGTAGAGCTCTGTCCAGAGGCTAACAACGCTACAGCATAGAGTATTTTAGCGGATTTTCGGCCCAACACATTTTGAAGTAGGAATGAAGCCGAGTTCAGGGTCAAGTCATTGCACTGCGGGTTCAGTTGTCCTGTACTGCGGCTGTAACAAGCTGAGCCTGATACTGATATCACTGCTATGTTGATCAGTAATGCTATGAACAACGCAAATCCGCTTTCCCACAAGAAAAATTTACACGCTTCCTACATGATCAGCACAATCAAATGTCACAATTTATACAATAAAATGCCATGACTGCCTCAATCCGAAATTGAATAGTCCAATCCAGAGTTCATTTTGGACATGTATTAGTCTCAGTTTTATGATCGACTTTTATTACTGTGTCGACTTGGTTGAGAATGTATATCTTTGCTTACGAAGCACTTACATTTATGCCTTTCACGGATTTGGGAACTTTTCTAGACAGCACAAGAGCCGAATGGAGAAAAAGATTGTGACTGTAAAATAAGAAAACAAATCATCATGATTACTAACGAAGTCAAGTTTTATTATCATAACTCATACCATGTAAAGAAGTCATATCATTTTTCAACCAAAAGCTTAAGCGGTTGGTTGGAGTTCCATGATCGGTTTTATATTCTGACGGGAAAGATTGCGAAATATAAGTAGTATAAAATCACATACGGCATAACTAGAGCTCCCATTAAGGCGATGGCGTCAGCAGTAGCGCTATTGCCGTTGAGTTTAGGGATAAACAAGCCCTTGAGAACATCCTTTGCTGGTGGCTTAGCATATGCCATTTCTCCGAAAAAGCAAGCCGCCATTACGAAAACCAATATTGCTATCAACAATTCCAACTTCCTTACCTACATAACAAGTACGGTCCCACCAGGCCCATCGAATATTAAGTGAAAACTCTATTACAAGTTCGTCTCAGCGAAAGCGACTTTTTGAAACTAGTAGGGAACAAAGATTTCTCAATACCCCATATCTTTGAAGTCCAAGAAGTAGGAGAGTACTTAGACCAGTCAGTAGCACACCGGCCCACACAGGAATATGGAATAAAATGTTCAAGGCAAAAGCTGTTCCAATTACTTCAGGAATGTCTGCTGCTATAACTGCCACTTCCGCAAGTAACCATAAACAGTATTTCACTACTACTGGATACTCCGCTTTGCATACTTCCGCCAAATGTTTTCCTGCAGTATATTGTTATCATTCGTTAAGTCGCTATATTATTTAATCGGTTTTTCTAACATGTGTCTGACCTGTCCGACCCTCGGACTTCTAACCTGTGTCCGCACGGAAGGCCAAACATGCGGACGGGCAAGCCCATGTGCGGGCCGGGCCTTTCTAGCTAACCCGGACAAGGCATGATGTAGGGGTAGGCCGGGCCGGGCCTTGGGATGGAGTTGACCCGGTACCGGCCCGATGAAGGGTCAAGGGGTGGCTTGGGACGGGCCATTTGCGGGGCTCGCGTGGGTCTAGTGTGGATCGGGTATGCTTTGCTAGACCCGGACATGGCCCGAGGTAGGGGATGGGTCGGTCAGGGCTGGACATAGGTCAAGCGGCGGGCCAGGTCAGCCCTTAGGTTTGACCACTTCTAATACTAGTACACCTTAAAGTGGAAATTATATCAAAATAGTCAAGTAAATAGTAAATTATTAAAGAAATTTTGAATTAGGGGAAGTGTTTCGGACTGGAAAATTTTGAATTATTCCTATTCTCTTACTCCCTCCGTCTCGGTATTTTCTTACCTTTGTTTTTGACACAATTATTAAAGAAATAGTAGGGGCTACTTGTGATTGTACTTGATGGATGATAAGTGATCAATAATATCATTGAGTGATCAAATTACTCATAAACTATCATCCTAATATAAAAAGATAAACAAATGAATGAGACACCTAAAAAAATGGTAAACAAATAACCGGAACGGACTAAGTAGGAAATTATACATTGATGGTCTTACCAGTGGATACACCAAGGTTAGCAGCTAGAGATTGAATTATCATAGCAAATATTAATCCAATCAAAATCACCCATAATAGCTGCAAATTTTAAAAATTAATTAAATAGTCATAATTAGCATATTTTTCCAACCTGGTATCATTAGCAAATAAAGTTTTAGAAGAGTTGCGTCAATTGAAAAGACAAATACCTGGTATCTATGATTAGCTCCTGCTTGCAAGTCGGTTTCCACTGAGACATGACATGACATCCGTTAAAATAAAACTAGTCACTTCATTTTTTGACTTAATATTCAAACATTAATATATGGACAATTATGGTAACTAGTCTTGTCACAGTATCACAAAATAAATCGACTCCAAACTTGAGTCGAGTTAGTGATAAGCTAGGTAGCACGAAAACGGACACGGACACGGACACGACACGGGCACGTGATACGGCATCTAGTGAAAATTAGGACACGGGACACGGCATTTAAATTTAATAAAATATAGGAGTATATTTTATAGTTATAAATAACGTACGATTTTATTTTTATATTGGTATTTGATATTAAATGTAAAAAATTGAAGGTAAAATTTGACTTTGACTATAATTTATTTTAGACTCTTTTAGTCTCTTTTAGTCTTTCAACCTCTCGTTCCTTATTTATAGGTGTCCGTGTGTCCGTATGTCCGATACGGTGTCCGACCCGGGACGGCTAGTTAGGAGAAGTGTCCGTGCTACTTAGGGGACAAGTTTGAGCTAAAATTAGTCTTTTTATTAATGCAACCTAATAAAAGAGATATTGAGTTTAATCGGTAAAATCATGAGATTTGGTTAAACGTGTTAAAGGGTATGGCGGGTTGGGTATCGAGTCGGATTATGGTCAGAATACGGGTAAAAAATTATTTCTAAAACCTTTTTTTTTTTTTTTTACCATTATTAAAATCTAATTTTTTTTAGAATGAAATCATAATTATTATTAATAGTTGGTCGTATTAAATGGTTGCATAAATTATATTAACACAATTATAAAAATTAAGTTATTTAATTATTAAAAAGTTGTAAAAGTTATATAAAATTGATTTTTTAATTGTCCCTGTAATTTTAAATACTAAAATTCATCATGTTTTAATTATTATTTTAAATATAACATATAAACTATAATATATTAATAAATTCTTAATTTATCTTTGACCTAGTTTAATTAAACGAGACAGACAAATAAGATTTTTGGGTCAGAATTTTACAGGTTTAAGTATGATATTCATAACTTGGATTCAAATCTCGTCAACATTAATATTGCGCTTGTAACTCCAATTACACCAAAAGAATAATGTTAACTTAGAAAATTTGGCGTTGAGTTTGCATCTAAACTAGTTTGGGATTGTCTTCCCAATTTGAAATCCTTTAGAAATATATAATCCATCTCTTGTAGTTAGCTATTTGCGTCCGGAAATTAATTACTTCTCACGATTATTTTTTTTTGGAATAGATAGATGCAATTAAAAACGTAAATTATTCAAGTTTATTTAAATGGACAGTTTCTTACAAAGTAATTAATTTTGTTTTACATTCATGGGTTAGTTTTTTTTCTTTTCGATATAGAGTTTCGATTTTCTCGTCTGAATTCGAGTAAGGTTAGATCATTAGATTCGCAAAACACTTTATTATGAAATTTGGAACACTTGTGCGTACGTGCCTACGTTACTATAGATAGGGAGTATAATAAACTTACAATTGCCGGGGTCCAAATAAGCCAAGGAAACAAGAAAACCAGGACCTACAAATGATAGGAATTTTTTCCAAGTTGGTTCCTGTCCATTACATTACATTATAATCAGTACAATTAGTGATTGTCGAGCTAACCAAGTGGTCAGTGGTCAGTGGTCACTAGTCTATACTCTATATTCATCAATTGGCTTTCAATGTGGTCACTACACTGACTCAATAGTCTAATTTTATCAATTATGCATGCATCTTGGTTTTTCCTATACGTACGTAATACCCTTTTGAATAGCCCGTCAACAGACCCCTCAACAGCTGCCATGTGAACAAGAAATTCTGATATTGGCCGATACTGAGGACTATATAATATAATAACAATTTAGATAAAGACTGATATTTCTCTTTTATTATATATTTGTGGCACCATATAAGCTAATTAGGCGATCGCTTTAGACTCCAATTCAAAGTAGGCCACAAATAAATTATAAGGATGAACTAATAAAATGTAAAAAGTCAGATTGCTAAATTATTATTAAATTTTAATTACATCAATGTCATAGTAATTTAATAATGTTTTCAATATATTAACTTAAATTATAACTAGTTCTTTTACCAGGTGAAATTCATAGGACTTTTTGGTGTTACAGTATGTCTAATGACAATGTGAAATAGTTTTAAGGAAAGAGTTCAAGTGTACATTGACTATTAGATGGATATTATATCTTATGCAATATTTATGAAGGTAGAATCTCTGAAAAAGTAATCAAGTAGATTCATTTCCCATTCTTCTATTGTGTTCTATTTTGTTGTCTTTGATAACTTACAATATACCTAATGGACCAACATCTTCACCCATCTATAATTATCAATTTCAATTTAGCCTCTAAAGAGCCATCGTTGTTGCCTACTCGTTCAAATTTACCGATGATGACACAACTTCTTTTTAATTCATCCACCTTGACTTCATAACAAGCCGCTCACTTGTGGTACTTAAAGCTTGCTCAAATGAAATGAACTGTTTAAAAGTCGTTAGGAATAATCCCACATTAAAAATGTACACACCCAAGTGGTCCATGCCAATTGTGAGGATAAACGCAATGACCATAATATATATTGTATAAAATGCTTTTATAAAAACTAAATGCCCGAAAATGAATCCCAATTAAAGGCATCGGTTAGATTAAGTAACATTCGAGCACGACATCTAAATTTTGGTTGAACAATATTAATTCCTATAATCAACTAAAAGGCGTACTGATGACCTCATCCGCCAATGCATAAGAAATGTTTTGTGAGGACTCAGGATGGAAAAGAGAGAAGATATATATATATACACACAATCATCATTTTGGGAAGTTGGGAATTTAAGTCTTAACTCTTAACCTCAAAGATCACAAACCGTTGAAATATTAATTATTGGCTACATTGATGAAATATTAATTAATGGCTAAATTAATGAGTAATGAGGAAGAGTTTTGAATAGGCTATTAAATGGTAGTTAATCTTTCTTAAGACAGGGGTATACTTCTTAATACTAAAACGGTTAAAATGTCGTCCTATATATAGGTATATACGAGTTATAAGACAATTTTCTTGTTTTTTCCTATGTATTTTTCTTTTGGCCTTGTTTGGCAAATGACGGAAACAGATTCATAATAGCGGATAACGTTAGCAGAATACGGTTAGCAGATTTTAGTAGCAGATTTGACTATCAAATTAAATTAGCAGAATTAAGAAAGGGTGTTTAGGAATTATCATATTAATTATAGGATAATTAGAATGATTTCATGTCCAAATTGAATATGTCAATGGCATATGCTGCTATTATCACCATATTAAAAAGTAGTAGATTCCAATCAATATACTATATACTTTCAAAATATACTAATTACCAAACACATGAAAATAGTAGATTGATTGGTCAATCTGCTAATTAGGTCGGAATCTACTAATTTCTCTCAATATGCTGTTTACCAAACGGGACCTTTGCATTTGTCTTATTCATCCCACATGGCCATATTTAACCCGTCTTAAACTTAATACAGATATACCCGTTTTAAATGAGAATTTGACTAAAATGGTTATTGGCGTATGTTTCAACATTGAAAAACAAAGATTGAATAATATGAAGTACTAATATCGATATCAAGTTAACTCGTAATAGAGTTTGTTGAGGAGTGTTAAGGAGTTCCAAATAACCAAGTGAGGATAGGTATGTACTTCACCGAGTAGGGTGTTAAGGCATTAACAATGGTTGAAGTTTCATACCATAACTTTTAAGTGACACATCAACACACATAATCCTATAAAGAACAACTTATTTTTCCTCAATGGAAAAAGTTCCATCTATCATTGTGGGCCCCTTTCGCCTCTCTTTTTCTCACGTGATACCGATCTCTTAAACAAGAAACTAGTTTCATATAAAGAGTCGTTCCCTATTTTACAAATTAATGGATAAAGCTAAGAACTCTTTCTATGGATGAAATTTCTTACATTTACCCCATTGCTATTACCCTACAAATGTTCATCTTGTGTTTTAATGTTATTATTATATTATTTTCACAAATTCTCATTTGTGACGGCGTTTTCAAAAATATCTCTCACAACCGATTGAAATAAGAGTTAGTGGAGAGATGATTGCGATATGTCTTTTTGAAAGAATCGTCACTAGTAAGATTTAATATACTAATTTATAGATTGAAATAGATATAAATATATATATATATAAAAATTAAAAATTAAAAAGTTCTCACCCTTTTTAATCCTTGAAATCCTAAATTAATTTCTACGGAGTAGTATAATAAATTACTAATCTAATGAATAATATGATAAAAGTTATAGGAGTTGAACTGGAGTTCATGCGACATTTCAAAATAAAAAGTTAAAAAATTAATTATTTTCAACTTCTTTCATCATCATCATCATCATCATCTACTACATCGTATTCATCCAATGTTACAAACTAATCTTTATTCTTTCGTTATCTCTTTTCTTACGTCTCTTAAACCATATTGGGAATTTTACTATAACATTGTGCCGAGGATCAAATTGCAAATAACACTTCTCAAATACAATTGATCGATAATATTCCATTATCTTCGTTTTCTTTAATATCTTCATTTTCTTTAATTATATCATTATATAACGAGCTAAGCTCATCGTAGTATTGTACAATATGGGCTTAGGGTTTTATGTTATGTTGTGTTAATGTATTAGAAATACGTACGTTGGATTATATCATTTTTTTTACTAATTATCCTCTTTCTTTTTCATGAATTATTTACTTACTAAAACAAAATAGAATTAGTCTCCAAAAATTCTTAACTTTTGTTGAGCATACAAAGACGGATGTTTTTAAATTAGTTTGAGAATTGAAAGTTTCAAAAAAAACTTTTGAAATGTACTAGTCTTCCTATATTAAATATTAATTCTTTTCCAAATGCATGGATTGCATATAGAATATTATAAACAATATCTACTACAATTGCTAGTCCACAAAGACGTTCTTTGAAACTTAATAGCCTTATATATCTGATTAAAAATAACAAAGTATGTTACACCTTACCAAATAGATAGAATGGATCAACAAAGTAAATTGTATAAAGTTAAATGTCGGAATGTGAAGTAACTCAATAGTCTGCGGCCCAGACCCAATAATGAATTTAACACGGAAATATTACATTTTAAACGTTATCAACTGAATTTGTAGCCCAAAAAGTTAAACTAATGCTCCCTAAAAAACTAAAATCCTAAACACGGGGATGGTTATACATGGTGTTCCCTAGAATGAAACGATTTCAGATATTGATGGACGCTAATTATTTATTTGTAGGGAGTAATATTAAAGCGATACATAAACAAAATAAATAACTAAAATTGGAGGAAAATTAACCTTGGTTGTAGTAGTTTCGTTGAGAGAATCAAAATGTTTGCTAGGAGTAAGTTGACGATCATTTTTATTGGCGATTCTTAATTCATTATGAATACTTGCCATCTTATATACTCCGTAACTTAATTAGCGATGAATAATACGTAATTAGCTCAAGTAGTAATATCGAATTATCGATCTTATATATGCTTGTTTGGTTGCTCTATATATGATTTACGCTCTATGAAGTGATGATCGAAGATTTTATATTACAAATACCTTCGCTATCTATAAACGGTAAGAAAGCAACTGCTATAGAAGAATAAAATATAAAACACCTACTCCAAATAAGTTTATTATATTATACAAATAAAGCCTCCCTTTAATGTGTTAAAATTGTCTTCAAATACGGTATACTATTAGGTGCGCAACTACGGGAGATTCTTAATTAAGTCACTAGTGCTATTCCTTCCTAAGAAAAAGACGTGAATCATTGGAGTTTATCGGTTTATCGGTTCATAGATTATATACATCAGATGTGCTATAACTGATTTTGTAATTTCCGAGTTTTATAACGAAATTATGAGTTTATTATAAAGTTATAAATTTAGTTAATTTTGAGTTTTAACGCCAAAAAATTAAAAATAACTTGTAGACTTTATAATCTCAAATAAACTACATATACTATGATATATTACATCGGATACGTGTTCCTTATTTCCTATAACTAGTAGTGTAGTACTAGTACACCCTCCGTCTCATTCACTCGTTTAACTTTTTGTTTACGTTTTATTTGTGAAAAGTGTTTAACTAAAGATATTAGAGATAAACAAATTATTTGAAAGGATGACACTGTAATGAATGTAGGGCTTATTAAATCACCATTATTGAAAGTATACGCATCCTTTCATCTACAAATGAATGAAGGCCTTCTTAAATTGATTTGAAAGAACTGCAATTAGTAAGGGAATGATCAACCCTCTAAATACCAAAAAGGGTACACGTACATATTGTGTATGACTTTTTCATACACAACCAACCATATCATGACATGTGGATTTATTATTTTTCAATTAATTATTTTAATTAAGGGTAAATTAGTCATTAGATTAAGGATGGTTATTGGTTTCCTTAATTCAAGTAAGGAAGTTATGTTTATTTTATTTTATTTAGTCAATTATATAATCTAATTATTTTTCGTTTTCAATTTCATTTATATACTTTGATTTTTTTTTCTAGTTTAACTTTTATACTTTGGTTATTTTTTTTGTTTTCATTTTTATTTATATGTATAATATATATACACCTCAATTTCCACCATATAGTTTATTTTTCGTTTTTAGTTAAATTTTTTTTATATAATTTGATTATTTCCGTATACCATTTTTATCGTATGATTATTTTACTTTTAATTAATTATGTGTATATTTTTAGTCTTTTTTTCTATTAAAATCTTTTTTTTTTCGTATAACATTGATCTTTTAGGTTATAATAAAAAAAAATTGAATATGGGATAAAAATTGAAAATTAAATATTTCGTAAAAGAAAAAAATGTATCCTATTTAATTAATTTCAATAATGAAATATAATATATTTTTCGAATACGACGTATAACCAATAAAAAATAATAAAACTTCCTATTTTAGTTTCAGGAATCATGAATATATTGCCTTAATATAATAACAATCTTAAAACCAGAATATTTAACAAGTATATTGACATGATTTGTTTCCTTTTTTGAAAGATCTAATTGATTAAAAATATAAATTAGAATCTCTAAAAGTCCTAAATTTAAGCTAACTTCTTGAAATAACTACTTGAATTAAGGAAATTAATAATCACTGATAATGTAATTACTAGATTAACTTTAGTAAAATAAATTAAATTAAAAATTAAAATTCCACATGTCATTACATGATTGGGTGTGTATGGAAAATGTCATACACATTGTGTAAGTGTATCATCTTCCCTCTAAATACCATGTTATGCCTAATTGTATGTAATTATTCAATTATACGTAATTACGTATCCATTAGTTAACAAATGAATGACCGAGTACGTTTGCAATTGGCGCCATAAACCTAATTGTATAAATTACTCTAATAATATTGTAAATTCTTATGTTTAGTAAATTGTATAATTAATCTAGCAACATATTTGTCTAACAATTTTGTATGTAATTAATTTGATACGAGTACTATACATGAATGAGTAATTGATGAAAATAGAATTATTAGTTAGTTGATTATTGTTGAACTAAGATGTTTATCGACTAACTTGCAATATATTTTTTTTTTAAATGGGGGACAAAGGGAGATAACTCTTTTTAGGTTTTAGAAAAAGGTAGGCGTGAAAACGTTATGACAAAAAGTCATGATAGTGTAAGAGTTGTTCATAAAAAAATCAATTACGTTAAGAAAAACAAAAAAAATGGGAAAGTAGTACTCATACTTTTTTAGGGGTGTAATAGTAAAAATAGAAGGGTGATTTAGCAATAATTGTGTTATTTATTTATTGAACCAAGTTAACTAATTTAGTTCACATAAGATTGTCATGGAGTACTTACATATATGACTTGCACAACATTTGTGAAGCGAAATTTTTTAAAACAAAATATATTTTCGTACCCGACTTGAAAAATCATAGACAGAGCGAACCAAAATGATCTAAGTGAACATGAAATCAGCTTAATCAAATCGATTTAACCCGTGTCTATATACTTCGTAACAATCTGATGTGGTTTAAATAAAGTATAACTCGATGGTAAAAAAAAAGGTATGTACGTATAAGGATACAAGATGGACTGATGGAGGACATATTAATTATGTAAGACTCTTAGACCATGTTTATCAGTTATTCCTACAACCCTATTTAGACCTAATTCTTACATTAAAATACTAATATATATTTCTTAAACTATTCACAAAACCTAGTATCTGATTTCGTTACTTTAATTACAAGCCCTACCTAGATCTAGTTCCTGGTATACAAAAACTGATATTCATATGCTAGTGTTCCTAAAAAGGTCGTCCACTAGTTCATATACTTTTTTCAATTTATTTTTCAATTTTTAATTTATTTTTGTTCTTATTCAAGACCTAATCGTTGTTAGCTCTACCGGTATACATAATCCTATGGTAACAATGTAACATGCTCCAAGAATCCCTTAGTTAATAGGGTCCGTTGATTTATGGGTACGGGTACCCATTTTTTTTTTATAGTAAAGTCTACTATAGAGATTGGATGGCGATTCTTTATCTTAGAGAATTCTACCAATGACTACTAACTACATACTTCGTACAATTATATACGAGTACTACGTATTGGGATTGTTGTTTATGATGTCATGTGTATGAATCATGCAATGACGGAAGAAAATTGAAATATGGGAAAAAGTCAAGTAGTCAAAGCCTTACCTACGTAATTTAGTAATCAGTAGGTCTTGCTTAAGACGGGTCGGATCTTACAACGGGTATTTTGTGAGAGGAAATGGGTAGAGGGGACAAGGTGGGCTCCCCCATGTGCTCTCCACTTACCCTTGATGGGTATTTTGTGAGAGAATATGGTATCCGTCTTAAGCTTAAGACGGATACCTCGGTCTGAAATAAGAATTTGTGTTTAGTAATTATGTAAATATCTAGTTCTGTTCCTCGAGCGAGTTAAAAATTACTCCTTTAATTCTGATCATTTATTTAGTTGTAGATAATCAAAGTATTTTTAACAAAAAATAAAAAAAGATCAGTAAATGTCCTTGACTATTTATTACTCGTATAATTCTTTTAAATTGGCCATAGTAACTATCAGTCTATCAACAATTACTCTCCCGAACGGTATAAAATATGACAAATTCTCATTTAATATAGACGTATTTGTCTTAAGTTTAAGATGAATTAAATATATCGATACGAGAAAAATATGACAAAATAGAATGAATATGACAAAATAAAAGGTTTATCATATTTATCTATATGGATGATAATATTTATCCCGTCTTAAACTTAAAACGAAGATATATATCCCCGTCTCAAAGAAAACTAGCTGAAAAATTATAAAGAAGCAGGGGCAGATTGACCACAGCCCTACTAGTGTAGAATAAATGTCGAATTTCTAGTTTATCAAATCTAAACAGTAGCCATGTAATCGCTACAATAATACGTCTATAGTATTCCGTACGTTCCGTCTCTAATAATACGGCTATCGTGAAGCAAATTGTGCTAGTGACTGGCTAGTCAATCAAGGAACTTCGTCTAGTAGTTCTATAGCAATATTTGACTCCCCCCTATTGCATTACGTCCTATTCTTAGAGAAGACATTTTTGGGGTCGCTATTCCCCGTGTAATAGCTTCTAGTTAATTTATTTTTTGGGGCTTAGCCCCTCATTTGCACCCAAAAAAAAAAAATCTAAATTATGCGTCTTTCATTCCATACAAAATAGGCACATAAGTGACATAACTACATAACTCACATGGCTGCCAAAAAAAAAAAATATACATAACTCACGTGACATAAGAAAGATAAAGACAAATGTAACAATTTTACAATGTTTAATCATGTACACTTTGTTATAATACAATTTCTCATTTAAAACGGATTAAATACTGATCAAATCATCCACTTATTGCGTAAGAAATACCAAAAGTTTTCTTTTTATTAACACCATGTGTTAGTATTTGTGTCTTAAACTTAAGGCAGATAGTGTCCGTCTTAATCAAGACTTACTGGTGATATAATCTATGTTACGAAGAAATCGGCCTTAAATTCTAATAAATATACATGAGTATTTAATAGTTTTTAAAATAATTTTATTACTAAATTAACACATAAAATTATTAAAAAAATCTCCTACATAAATAAATATGGGTTGGCCGACAAAAATATGGGCCTTAAGCAAGGCCGAAACCCTTCCAAAAATTACTTTTGGCCCTTTTGGAGTGGCCCATGGGCTATTTGGGCCAAAGTAAAAGGCCTTAGCTCTGAAAAGAGCGGGTTAGGCTGGGCCAGGCTAACGGGCTTAAGTCATTTAATCACCTCTAAAATAAAAGAGAGCAACACAACAAACAAATCATCTACAAGTCTACAACTACCTATCTTGCATCAGCTCTCTCATATTTAGTAAACTCAAGAAAAAACCTAAGTTTCAGTATAAAACATATATCTTAAGTGGAAAAAGTAGAAACTAAGGTAAATGTGAATAATAAAAATAAAAATAAATAAATAATAAAAGTAGTGGAAATCTGATGTTATTACAGAGCATTAATAACAATGCATAATTCTCTTCGTCATCCCTCGACTTGCTTGGAGTGCAGCTCCATCTTACTCGGAGCTGCATCATAGTCATTGTTGGAGGGCTGTGATTCTTCATCTTCAATTTCCCGCTTCACTTCTAAATTGTCGTTGGAGATGGTCTAACATTTATGTGATGTCTAACAAGTTTCAAAACTGTACAATAAAACCCGGTAACATAAAACCAGTGATACATACAACATGTGGTATACTTCGTCAAGTGATTAAGAATATGATATTTGGTATTATTGATAACTCGTGAAAGTCAGCTCTCAAATATTTCACAAACGTGTTACAAACAAGTGACATACAACAAAACAAAAAATGGGATACAAACAAACTCGCTTAAATAGGACAGTGAAGCGTCAATGGACAAAAATCCGATACCATTCACTTCCGTAAAAGTATACAATATAGAAAATTCCTTAAATAACATATTACACCGTGTTAGAGGATATTACGGTATATTGCAGGTTTATCCAAATGCCTTAACGAGGTAGTGGAATATCAGCGAGATCTTCTCTATAGGGGACGTTATCCATGGTAGCTGCCTCGTGCATTTCATGACCATCTCCCATTTCCAACTGATCTACTTTGACTGGCTCAATGAACGTTACAACTCGATCTTTTCGAAACATAAGATATATGACTGATCCCACATATATACCCATCAAAGGAAATACTACAATTCCAATCAACACATTTCCAAATTTTGGTAGACTATTGTGCATTATCCAGTCTATAAAACCAGTTATTAGGTAGTACACATTTATGCAAATTATTGCGAGTCCCAAAATCCACGAGATTATGATAATCTGTCAAACAATTAACTTGTTAGTTCATATAATCTAATCGGATTCTTGTATAAGATCGTTTCACCGTGAAATTAAGAATCAAATATTAATTGTTAAACTTACAATTAAGGAGTTCTTGTGAGGTCCCATTTTGGTGGCACCACTGCTAAACTTCAGTAGCGGAATTAGAGCAAATGGGAGTTCGAATGACAATATCATCTGTAGGCGTTATACGATGATATTAACTAAATTGATATTTATAAACAAAAATATAATCTTGATTACTCCCTAAGTCTTAAATATTTGTTTATCGTTGATTTAAAAAGAGGGGTAATATACTAATATTTTATATTTTAATTCGTAATTATTAAGGTAAATACTAACCGAGGCAATAATGATGAGTTTTCCAGCTCCGGCAGAACCTCCAATGATTGAGACAACCAAACTTGGGGCTATTGCAATCGTTCGAGTCATTAAATTTCTTAGCCATTTCCTCATCTTTATGTCTAAAAATCCCTGATATAGAATAAGTAAATGGTATTGTTATAACATCGTACATTAAGATTTACCCAAACTCAAAATGACTCGTTTAGATTGAACTCTACTATATGATTGCAAATCCAAACATACTCGAAATGACCCATTCCGAACTAATTAGACCATTGGCAACAACCAATGAGACAGGGTAGTGTGGTGGGATACCTGCATGATAAATTGACCAGCATAAGTGCCAGTAATGGTAGAGCTCTGTCCAGAGGCTAAAAGCGCTACAGCGTAGATGATTGAAGCGGATTTTCGACCCAACACATTCTGGAGTAGGAATGAAGCCGAGTTCAGGGTCAAGTCATTGCACTGTGGGTTAAGTTGTCCTGTGTTGCGGCTGTAACAAGCTGTGCCCGATACTGAGATCACTGCTATGTTGATTAGTAATGCTATGAACAACGCAAATCCGCTCTCCCACAAAAAGAATTTACATGCCTCCTACATAATAGCACAATTAATGTCACAATTTATACAATACAGTGCCATGGCCGCCTCAATCCAAACTTGAATAGTTCAATTCAAAAGACGATTAGGAAAACTCAATATGATCATAGGTGCAAATATGTCTGAAACGACCCAATATGATCGAGTTTCTTGTATTGTGTCGACATGGCAGAGAATGTATAGATATCCTCGCTTACAAAGTACTTACATTGATGCCTTTTACGGACTTGGGAACTTTTCTAGACAGCACAAGCGCCGAATGAAGAAAAAGGTTGTGCCTGTAAAATCAGAAAACACATCAGAATTATTACTAACCAAGTTAAGCTTTATTACCATAACAACTTATTAATGTACTCTGTAATGACTATACATGATAGTCCAAAAGGTATAGAAGTACATACGGCATAACTAGAGCTCCCATTAACGCAATGGCGTCACCAGTAGCGCTATTGCCGTTGAGTTTAGGGATGAATAAGCCTTTGAGCACATCCTTTGCTGGTGGCTTAGCATAAGCCATTTCTCCGAAAAAGCAAGCCGCCATTACAAACACCAATAACGCTATCAACATTTCCAACTTCCTTACCTACATTAATTAAATGTCCAAAATTAGATGCATAACAAAGTACGGTCGCACCAAATCCATCCAACATTAAGTGAAAACTGTATTATGAAACCGTCTCATTCAGCCACGGTTCTGATTAAGAGCTTTTTGGGGTTTAGGCAAAATAGTATACCGGGTGTCCAGTCCCCTTACAAGAAAAATAAAATAAATCTCTTTATACGGTCCTATACTCACCTATACTATGAGTATAAGACGGAAGTTAAATAATTTATCCAAATTTTAACACTTTTAATATGTTGACTATCTGATTGGCCGCCGCCGGGTGGTAGGTACCAAACTCTCATATACCCTTATCTAGTTATATAGGCTCACCATTCTAACAGTCCCTCACATAGTATATGACTATATGTTAGTCATGTAGTCGGGCTTGGGCCGGGCTCACCAGACCCGGGTCAGACCCCCGTGTGGGAGCTGGGAGCTGTTAGGGGGTGACCTGGACCCGGTCCTGAGACGGGGGACTGTAATGTTTTTTTCCTCTCTAAAAAGGGCTGGCCAGGGCTACGGGCTGGGAAAACTGGACCTGGGCCCGTCCAACGTGGAGCGGGCTAGACTGAGCCGGCACGGGCCGGGTCAAATTGGGACAGATTGGCGGGCCGGGCCGGGCTGATCCGCCCTCTTCTCCATGTCTAGTGTACGTGAGAAGGTGCTACTGAAATTCGGTATTACTTAGTGATGCCATTTCATTTTCATATTTAAATATTCAAATTATCGATATAAAATACTCATGTTTTTTATTATAATGCAAATCATTTTTAAGAATACATATGTTGGAATAATCTGATGCAATAATTTGTGGAAATATTCAAATCTATAATAATAAAAATTAGTCGTATTTGGATTCCGTGCTAGGAGTTTTTTTATGTCATTGTTTTTTTTGCCGAACAAACTTTGAGTGGCCATATATCTTGGTAACGAGTTCAGAACTCGCTATTTTTTTTTCAAATAGTATTTCTCGGAAAAATGAACAATTTGAATTTTTTTGTTGTCATTTTCTGAGTTTGTAAATCCGAGTTATGGCCACCCAAAAGTTTTCGGGTAAAAAAATTTGGGAATTTCGGACAAAATGTCAAAACTTAGGGGTAGTGTGGAAAATTTCCGATTTTTAGTTTATTATAAATAAAGAATCCGAAACAATGTAGGGAGTAAGAAATTACCCCATATCTTTGAAGTCCAAGAAGAAGGAGAGTACTTAAACCAGTAAGTAGCACACCGACCCACACAGGAATATGGAATAAAATGTTCAAAGCGAATGCAGTTCCAATGACTTCAGGAATATCTGCTGCTATAACTGCCACTTCCGCAAGTAACCATAAACAGTATTTCACTACTACTGGATACTCTGCTTTGCATACTTCCGCCAAATGTTTTCCTGCAGTATATTGTTATTTGTTATCATTCGTTACGTCACTCTATTATTTAATCGGTTTTTCTAACATGTGTCTGTAGGTCGTTTAAATTGTGGATTGATCTTACCGGTAGATACACCAAGGTTTGCAGCTAGAGATTGAATTATCATAGCAAATATTAATCCAACCAAAATCACCCATAATAGCTGCAAATTAAAATTATCATTCTTCAATAATTATTATTTTAATATAATTTAATATTGAAAATTAATACCCTTTTAAGATTGGAGATAATTACCTCATATCTATGATTAGCTCCGGCTTGCAAGTCGGTTTCCACTGAAACATGACGTACATGAAAATTAAAGCAGTCAGTTATCTTTTGACTATAGCACACATTCTTGTTTACCACCGTTATAAGAAATAAATAATTTACAATGGGAATGATGTCTGTGGTTATTCGTCTTAATCATATGAGTCGAGTTTGAGTCAAACTTTTAAACTTACAATTGCCAGGGTCCAAATAAGCGAGAGAAACAAGAAAACCAGGACCTACAAATGATAGAAACTTTCTCCATGTTGGTACCTGGTCCATTTACATTATAACGAGTACAGTTAGAAATTGGCTTTTTTTTTTTTTTTTTTTTTTTTTTTTTTTTTTTTCGGCAGCAGTAAAGAGACGCAACTACATAATGTATTGGCTTTTTGGAGCTACAAATGTGGTCACTAACCTATAAAAGTGGTCACTAATCTATAAATTGAAACTCCACACAAGAACCTCAAAACTTGTTTAGATTCATAGAATTTAGAGTAAGATATTTCTTAAAATAAAATAAAAATACATTAATGTTTAATTAAGTTATTTTTATGGAAAACGGTTGTGATTCTTTTTTAGTGAATTTTACACTCGCAGTTTAGGAAATGTTTAATGAAATTTTTGGAGCAATCTATATAAAGAAAACTTGTTTTTTGATTAGGCTTCACTAAGCCTAACCATCCGAATTGTGAGGCTGAGTGTCTGGCAACCGAAGGTATGTTAATTGGACCTCTTTATCACTTTTGCGTTCAATTTATACATGTTCATTATGAAAATTGGAACAATAGGGCACCAATATAATGGGATGAGCGATGGTATATACTACTTGCATGTAGTATATATAATGAGACTAGCTAATGTTTTTTGGTTTCTCTTATTTTATGGAGTACTTTGTATTTAGTGTATTGTATATTACCTACATGTTTTATTTGGATCATTTGTACATTATGCTCCATGTAATGAACAATATTGATCGTCACTTAATGTATGAAGTAGTAGTAGTAATAATAATAATAATATTGAAGCGATATATACACAAAATAAATAAATTGGAGTAATTAAGAATAACCTTTGTCGTAGTAGTTTCGTCAAGAGAATCAAAATGTTTGCTTGTAGGAAGTTGATGATCATCGTTATTCGTGACTCTTTCAACATCGACAGAAGCAATGCGATTGCTACCCCCTTTACCGTGTCTTGGCTCATTACGAACACTAGCCATCTTATATACTCCGTAACTTAGTTAGCGACTAATAATACGTAATAAGCTCAAGTAGTAATATCTCAAGCTTTTTTTGGTTGAAATATATGAAGTATATGTAAGATATTTACTATATGAAATGATAATCGGAGCTTTTATATTCTAAATCGTCGCAACTGACACCTTCACTATCTATCAACTGTATGAAAACAACTACTAACAAAGCCTACCATATAAAACACAAATAAGTTTATTATTGTACAAATAAAACCTCCCTTTAATGATATTATAATATTTTGTTCAAATAAGGTATAAATTAGGTGCACAACTGCAGGAGATTCTTAAATTAAGTCACTACGTGCAAATCCTACGTAAGGAAAAGACGTGAATTGTTGGAGTTTATTGTTTTTTTTTTCTTGCATGTTTTTGTTAGTGACGTTTGGAAACCAGTCCTTTTTCATGCTTCAACATTTTTATATTTAAGTTCATCAAAGACGCAAGTATCGCGCTTCAATGTCTTATACTTGATGTCTTGATGCCATCATGGTTCTTTAAATTTTAGGTGAATTGAGAGTAGACGTGGTAAAACTGACTCAATCCGAAAGTTACCTGAAGTACATAACTCGAAAGTGACTCGATTGACCAGAAGTGACCTAATTACCCGAAAGTGTCCCGACCTGAATTGACTTGACTTGAAGTGACTTGATTGATCCAAAATGACTAAATAAAGGAAGAATCATGTCGCGAAATGACCCAAACGACGACCCGAATGTGGCCCGATAAATTGTTGACCCGAAAATGGCCGAACGGAAATGACGCAACCCAAACCCGACCCTAAATGACACATTTGCCAAGTTTAAATTCGAGAGTGGAATCGGACGACTAATTGGTATGACCGACCGATGTAAAACATTCAACTCGAGAGTTAAATTGCTTGTTTAGTCTGACGGAGACATATACGTAATTATGTAATAATCTGATCTATCTAGCCAATTTCTTACGCAGGTGAATATCACAAATTTTCATTGAAGACGGCGCATAGTGCCATCTTCACTAAGACAGGCTAAATAACACAAATTACAACTGTCATACATTGCATTCGATTTTTTTTATAACATAAATTTGGTTGGCTATTGTGTGGTTCGTCTATATTTGGTTATTTAATATACTCCGTTGTGAAAAACAAGCTTATTCCATGCTTAACATTTTCAGCAATTCTCATTTATAGTAAAGTCAACGACAGCGACTTGTATGGCTCTTCTTTATCTTATAGACTTGTTCCAATTAAGTACTTACAGTCACTACTTCATGTTTTAGACGGTCTTAAATTAAGACATAATTACGACAGATTTAAATAATGTTATTATGAAAAGCAAATTGTGAGAAGTCTTAATCAATTCTTGTTTTAGAAGGTCCTAAATTAAAACATAATCACAACCGATTTAAATAATGTTAAAATGCAAAACAATTTTTTTTTTAACAGCAGTAAAAGAGTAACAAATATTACATTCCCAACCACTATTGTTACTCTCATTAAGACATAATCATAACCTCTCCCAACACAATTTTATATTGTTGTTCTCATTCCACTTGATTTTATCTTTATTTTTCATGATAAAATTTAACTCGTTAAATCGCTGCAAGAAGCAATCTCGACCGTTTATAAAAAATTGACTTTTTTTATTTCTTGTTTAGAAAAGGGAGAGGATTTTAATCGCTCCAAAGGCAAGATAATACTCCGTAACATATTTGTTTAAAACATCTCTGTCGTGGATGACTTATACCAATGGAGTACTTACAATTATATAAGGAGTACTTCGTATCACTTTTTTTATTCTAAAATATCTTCGTCATGAATGACTCAAAATACTAGTACGTGTTCCCCAACAATTAGAATAAAGTGAATTCATCACCCATATTAGCATGTGGTGTTTTAAATCGACTTGAGTACTAGCGCAGAAATTCTTAACTGTGACAGACTGACAATTATAAGTTTATGACGACTCACCCGTAGACCTTGCAAATGGTCAACCGGGCGGGCTCGAGTTGGTCAAATCAGGTCGGGTCATTTTTAGGTCAACTATTATCAAGTCTTTTAAGAATAACAACTAGTTTAATTTCCCGTGAAAATCACGGGATATTTTAACTTTTGATTAATAATTGTTTGCTCACGTAAATTTTATTTACTGTTTTCAGTAGTGGGTTGATATTCACTTTTTTCTTTAATATTTTTTTTGTTATTGTAACCTATTCTCATTTTACATTTTTAATCGAATGATATCATTTTTTGCTCGAATTCAAAATGATATTTTTCTTTGTCCAACTTTATTAAAATAATAATATTATAAAAATAATAAGTAATGCTAAGCTAGCCATATTTAAATATTATATTTTAAGTATGAAAATAATAATGATAATATTTAAGAATTATAATATTTTTTTTCACTCATTTTTCTTAACAATTGTAATGTTTAATCAAATAAATAACAATTGGAATAAGATAAGTATAATAGATAAAACAACCTTCATTACCACATTAAAAATTCAAAATTATAGATTTACCTTTTTAACCAACTTCATAAAAAATAGAGAATATACAATATTTACGCTAAACTTATCTTATTCAATATTTGTAATGTGTTGCGAATATCAATTCTAACAAATTCACTACACAAAATATAGAGAATATATAAAACATTCTAAAATATTATATCATATACTATTAAAAATATGAGACTAAAAACTAAGGCTATGATTTGGTCAAGCTAGGATTTCATTCACCAAAGTTTGACATCCCCTTCATAGATAATTATATTCAATCATCGACGATCTCAAGTATCTTAACAATTGTAATGTTTAATCAAATAAATAACAATTGGAATAAGATAAGTATAATAGATAAAACAACATTCATTCTCACATTAGAAATTCAAAATTATAAGATATTTTACTCATTATTAAGCACAATGAAAGTATGGATTTACCCTTTTAACCAACTTCATAAGAAAATAGAGAATACACAATATTTACACTAAACTTACCTTAGTCAATATTTGTAATGTGTTTCTAATATTAATTCCAACTAATTCACTACACAAAATATAGAGAATATACAAAACATCCTAAAATATTATATCATATACTATTAGATATATGAGACTAAAAAACTAAGGTTATAAATTTGCCAAGCTAGGAATTCATTCACGAAATTTTGACGTACCCTTCATAGATAATTATATTCAATGAACGACGATCTCAAGTGTCTTCATTAAAATTCGACAATAGCTCTAATTCTCTCTTATCTCTTCATTTCTTGCCTATTTGATCTCAACTCACGACAAAGCAAAGATATGAAACTTTTAATTTTGAAAAATCAAATAAAATAAATAGGTGAAAATTAACAACCGCTCTATAATTTTATTTCCTAGGAATGTGCTAAACTTCTTATCAATTGATTTTCTTTTATACTTGAAACTTATTAAATTGATTTCATAACCGTAGAATATGAAAAGTTTTTCATTGAAGTATGTTTATGAAAGGCACTAATGCTTGGGAAATGAAAATTTACATAATATGAGTAATTAGTATATTGATTACTACATTGCCTTTTCATCTTTTATTTTTTACTTTAAAAAAAAAAAATAGAAGAAGATTGATCTATCATGTAATTGTAGCACGCCATGTGTCATTCTATTAACTACTCAATCTAGCCTTTTTATATTATTGTATAGATTAGCGTGCAATAATAATAGTCGTTCCAGGCCGGGTTATATTAAGTCGGGTCAATTATGACTCGGGTCAAGCTCGAGTATTGAGTCAGGTACGTGTCAGGTAATTCGAGTCTCCATTTTTTCAGGTCCACAGTCATCGCAATTTAAACAATGTCAAAAAGGAAAGGGCGTTGTCAGTTTGTAACCCATTGGGATAGGATCCCCTACTCGATCTTGTAGCATAAACGTTTACATACATACATAATCAACCATACACTGTAACCATATTTGTTCACATAGATGGTTTTAGTCTTTTGGATCTACATAGATAACTTCTGCCCTTGACGATGCTCTGGGGAAGCGCATTAACTGTCGTGTCATCTGCGACTCGTGATTAGCTTTAATCATTACACTCGGTTTGACGTAAAATAGGTAAAGGGCAGGAGAGTGATTAAGGAGGAATCCAATGAGTTTAAGCTCCATACTGAAACCCCTAACACCAGCAACCTCAACTTCGCGAAGATGATCAAGCGGCCAGCACATAGTATCGTCTATTTCATATTCAGCAGAAATTATACCTGAAAACTGTACAGTTCATTAAACATAGCATCAAATCATCAATAACCTCGATATCTAGCAAACAAATACGGAGTACATAAATGTATATATCCTCAAGTGATTGAGAAACTTACAGAGATCTTCAGTACTTCAATAACAGGACAACTCCTAATCATGCCAACGACACAACGAAACTCGTTCAAGTCATTGGCCACAATATTTGAAAACTGCAGAACCTTCAAGCATTTGTACTTGAATGGAAGCATTGATACTACTCCACCTATAGTCAAAAGCTGTCATGTGGACAAAAAAAAGAAACAGGAATACTTTGTGAGGCTAACATACCAGATACGGCGTCAGGGCTAGACCTGGCAAACAGGTATTTGTGTTGCCCTATCGTGTATATTATGCACTTTGAATTGGAACGGGGCCATTTTAATTACATGTATGTTTCGGCCACTTTAGAACATTTAGGAAAAAGTTTATTTAAATTTTTGTCATTTTGTATTGGAGATAAACTTAAAAGTAATTCAAATTGAGTCATTTCAGGTTACTTTGGATTGGGTCATTTTGGTCACGTGGTTTCAGATAGGTCAATAACGGATCCAAGAAAGGGAGCTAACAAGGACTAGTTAGGAAAAAAACAGAATGGCTGAAAGCATAGCATACCTTACAAGTATACCCTCCAATGGAAAGTTTCGCTAGTTTACTTGACTCCGAAAAGAGTTGGATCAGCTCTTGTAATCGTGATATGCGGTAATTTTGTACCATTCCATCGAGAGTAATTGACAACGAAATGAGATTTAGAGGACTCCTCAACCAGACAGATTCAAATTTCCCCGACAAAGTCAAGTACTTGATTTTTGGAGCATGGATATAAATCCTCTTGCAACCATCCCACTTAACTAGTGTTAAAGTTTCAAGCTGTGGACAGGTATCAATTAAACGTCTGAACGAGTTCCCCATAAACGACATACTATCAAGCTCAAGGTTCAAAAGGTTTCTAAAACCCTTGAATGAAAATGGAATAGCAAGTTTGCAGCGATTGAGCTGAAGCTTTTCCAGAGCTAGACAAGAGAACAGGTAAGAAGAAACCTTCATATATTCCCCATGGTCATTTTGAAGGGTAATTTCCTTGACATTATTCTTCGACAAATAGGACAGGCATGGTGTAATAAAACACTCAGTAGACTGTATATTCGGAATGTAGAGGTCAAATTTGGATACAAGGCCGACATGATAGAGCAGCAGCTTACTCACAAGACCATAAATTTCAGACGCATTAATCGGTTTCTCTTTCAGCACATCTTCGAAAAACTTTGCATCAAATGTTAGTTTTGGGAGTGACAGCCAAGTATACATCCATGTTTTTGACAGGACACTTGCTCTTGCCGCATCACGAAGAGGCAAACCTTCCATAATCTGAGACAGTACATTTTCCGGCAGTGAACTGATCACATCCTTTAGTATTTCACAACTTGGTTCACCCTTCGTCATGATATCAGTCAACTATGCTGAGAAGCAAAACATCGATAATTGTGCACAATCGATTAGAAGAGGTTCCCTATCAAATTTTCAAAAACTTTCATGTACGACTTGTATAGTCGTATTTACATATAAGTTCTTCATTCTTCACTCAAACACTATAGCATTAACCGAGTGCATGCCACATTGCCACCACCACCACAACAACACAAGACCATACAGGTTCCAATTAGCAAGGTATAGGATTCGAATGCACGCAATCCTATCCCTAAGAAACTATTTCCGGGTGATCCATTAGACCCAAATAAAACAAAACTAGACTAATTCTATTGACAATGAAAGCAAACCACTTCATGGGAAATCAGTTTTTATTCACACTTCTACCAAGTACATACATCAAATCAAACGCCACTTAAATTCATGAGTAATCAAGTTACATAATTTAAGGATTCAATGACATGCAAGGCCAATACACAATATGGGGTAGGGGGATTCGAACCCGTGACCTATTGTCATGAACCCTTTGTCTTAAGTCTTAACCACCAAGACCTCTTCGGTAATTACTCCCTCTGTCCCGGTCAGGCGGTCAATAGTTTTCACTTTCCTATTTAAGGCGTATCAGTCAATATTTTACACTTTCGTTTTCTTAACCATTAAATTTTTTTCCTCATTTCAAGTTGCTTTTGATCTTTGAATAATTAAAAAATATTCATCTCTACTTACTTTAATAATCAGGTATAAAGCAATCACAAACTATTGACCGGAACGAGGAAGTATAAGATAAGCTAACACATTATAAGCAAGTACTCCCCCCGATTCTTTCGAATTGACCCGGACTAACTTTGAACAAATGGGGCAGTTCGAAAGAATCGGAATATCCGATAGATAAAATAACTATTATTGAATACTGAATACAGTTATTGCATACAAAATCAAGCATATAGCAAGGATTATGGATGGAAATATATACCAGATTGATCATAAAGAGTTCAATGAAAAACTACTAGTAGAATTGTAGTCTTCTACTCTTCCATACGCAACTGTATCCTTATTAAGTTAGTCGGCCCATTTTTGACTGCCTATCAAATGGGCCGATCCGGGCCTGTTCTTAAGCACACTCTAAACTAAATCACAAATTGTTAATTCTATATAAGACCATTTTATACATGTAACTAATCTAATTACACAAACCCTAACTAAATTATTTAATATTATTGTGCAAAAAAATATTTTGATTAGCTAATATTTTATATTGAAAACTTAGCTTATATCTAATATCTAAATATGTCAGTAATCATTATAATATATCGGGTTATTCAATTAATAAAAATAAAATATAAAAACAATTTAATGTTCATTGCAAGCTATTCTTTTTTTGGGTATGTCCTATGCCATATACGGGTCTTATAGAAAAATTGTTGGAGCTAAATTCTTAGGATTTGAACTGATCTTATATGAGTTGAACTATTCAAAACTTATATAAGCTAAATTGAACTATATTATAGGATTAGACTTAATTTATATGATTTTAATTTTTCTAAATTGCTTAAAAGAAGTGGTTTAAGTCCAATAGAACAAAACTATAGTCTTTTCCGTATTTTTTCAAATCATCTAATACGTAAAAATTTTCACAAGTCCTCGTAATCTTTAGGCCTAAGCAATTACTATAGTACTCCATCCGTCCCAGTCAATTATTATCCATTTATTTTGGCACAAATATCAAGGAATAAGTAGGGGACCAAGTGTGGTTGTACTTAGTAGATGACAAATAGACAATGGTTCGATTGGGAAGTCAAATTACTCACAAAAAATCTTCTTAATATAAAAATGACAACAATTGACTGAGATACCAAAAAAGCAATAACACAACAATATCCCATATATATGGTGCATATGGATTTGTTTTTCACAAATTCTCATTTGTGACGGACCGACCCGTCGCAAACTTGCAACGGGTCAAATCCCCCTCACAAAGAGCAAGTGGGGTGCAAAATGGAGCCCCCCAATTGTCTTACCACTTGCTCTTTGTGAAGGGATTTGACCCGTCGCAACTCGCAAACTTGCGACGGGTTGCCCCGTCACAAGCAAGACTTATTGTTTGTTTTTTACCTATCCCCTGACCCCTGTATAAAAGCTTCCAAAAAATACCCCTCCAAAAGAAATCCTGTTAAATAAAGAAACAACTAGTTTTAAACCCGTGCAAATTTGCACGAGTCTGTTTTTTTTTTTTAAAAAAAAACATTGATATATTTATATATTAAATAAATGCATAGATAGCTCGACATTAACAAAAAAGTTTGCCTTTCTATGCAAATGAGGTGATATTGACCATTTTAGTGTCAAAACGTATATACCCATTTTAAGAGATACTTTCATTTGTTGATATACAAAAATATCGATGATGAACTATTGAATCGAATTGAAAAAAATAAGCTCGAAATAAAATATTAGATCGGATTAAAGTAATACACACAAAAATATACTCAAACTCAAATCTGGGCATCCATAAGACTTAATTTTTGACAATATCACACTCATACCCGCCCGCCCAGTAAAACCCTCCAAAATTTCATAACCTAATTTCCTCACACGATTTTCGATCCACTGCCTGTCACTCACAATTGATTCCCTATCTTTTCCAATATAAAATATAAAATTCATATTAAAAGCTAAATTTCATTATTTATATAATTTTATTTATTCCCTTCATCCACGATCCATATACATACCGATACTTCTATAAAACAGTCAACTCCATCAAGTTCATCCATGTCGATTTTGCTTTGAGTTAGCCACGCAAGTATACTTAAATGTTCTTTTTTTTTTCCCGTTTGGAAATTAATAATTGTTGCTCTATTTTTTAGTTATTTTATCACATATACATCTCCTTATTTGCTTACAAAAAAATTGTTTAATTTGTTTATTTGTTTAAACTCAAATAAAATCTACTTCGTATTTATTAAAGTTATTTAAGCTTTAGGTATTTTTTCGGTCCTGATTTTTTCAGTATTATGAATCCTGCATCAGTTATTCTGATTTAGTTTCTCTGTTTTATTTAATTTCATTCAAAATTTTTATTAAGAATGATTTTGGTTTTTTAATTTTGTAAATACCGTCAATGAGCTTTAGGTATTTTTTCGGCCCTGATTTTTTCAGTATTATGAATCCTGCATCAGTTATTCTGATTTAGTTTCTCTGTTTTTATTTAATTTCATTCAAACATTTTGTAAATACCGTCAATGAGCTTTAGGTATTTTTTCGGCCCTGATTTTTTCAGTATTATGAATCCTGCATCAGTTATTCTGATTTAGTTTCTCTGTTTTTATTTAATTTCATTCAAACATTTTATTAAGAATGATTTTGGTTTTTTAATTTTGTAAATACCGTCACTGATTGATTCAAATAAATTTTGCTATTTATTATTTGATTAATATTTTTGTAAATTTGTAGATTATTTGTATTTATTTATTTAAGACAACTTTGTAATTATTTGTTTGGACATATAAGTTTCTTAGCATATGGTATGAATTAAATAATTAAATGACATAAGTTAATTAAATGAGAGGAGAGAGGCTAATTAAATAAGTTGGCATAAAGGTGGGGCCCAATTTTTTTTTCTTTTTCTTGTTTTGTGCAGCCAATAGGAAGTCATAGAATGTTTCTACTTTAGTATATAGTAGATCATACT
Source organism: Heliosperma pusillum (assembly GCA_022085475.1). Taxonomy (NCBI): domain Eukaryota; kingdom Viridiplantae; phylum Streptophyta; class Magnoliopsida; order Caryophyllales; family Caryophyllaceae; genus Heliosperma; species Heliosperma pusillum. Next base: position 482,884 of record JAIUZE010000112.1, read on the forward strand.
TGTCAAATATATTAACCATATTTTTGTTTATTTCATCACCCCGCTACGCTACATTATCTCTAAAATCTCAAAAAGTTATGATTAATGTATACAATTTGTATATAAATTAATTATAAATTAATAAATTAATTATATTTACATCACAATTATGTCATAGTTCATAATTATCTTTTTTTTTATCTTTTTGAGTTATGATTAATGTATACATTTTGTATATAAATAAATTATAAATTAATAAATTAATTGATAATGTTGTCGACTGATCAAACATTAGTTGATAATTATCTTTTTTTTTATCTCTAAGAGTTATGATTAATGTATACATTTTGTATATAAATAAATTATAAATAAATAAATTAATTGCTAATGTTGTCGACTGATAAAACATTTGTGCACTTGTGCTGCTTCCAGAACATACGATTCTCGTAATGTCGTAATTTTCAATTTTTTTCATCGAGAATGAGCACTTTTTATAAGTTAGGATTATAATTTTTTTCTTGCCCCTTTTCTGATTATATATATCCCTTGTTTAATTTGTTAAGCATGGTGTATGTATGGAGATTGAGCAATTTTTTTCTTGTTTTTTATTTTTATTTTTTTATTTTGATTATTAATAATCTACTTTTATTCTGCTTTTTTTATTATTAATCGAGTATTGCCTTTTTACAGGTATATTCATCCAGCAATTTATAGTTCCGTCTCATCAAGCAATTTATAGTTTCGTCTGAGAAATTTTTTAAGTTGCAAGAGTATTGTAATTTTAATTATTAATTATTAATTGTTTGAAATTGAAATTATTTTTTTTAGTTGCAAGAGTATTGTAATTTTAATTTTTGGACTTTGTTTTGCATGAAATTATTAGTTTATAATTTTTTTTTAATCATGGAATATGAAAAAAATTATGGAATTGTGTATGAAAATAAAATATGTAAACAGAGTTTGTAAATATGTAAACATAGTCTAAATAAATCAGAAGAGGAGAGAGGGTAATTAATGTTTTAGTTTTGATGTGGGGCCCACTATTCCTAAATTCCTGCAGCCAATAGAAAGACTTTAAATGTTTGTGGATTAGTATATAGTAGATACTATATTTCATTAAATTAGTATCTTTTCATTAAGATATAATTTTTATTCACTGATAATTTGTTTCTAAACTCTGCATGTAATCATTTAATTAAAATAAAACAAAACTAGTATAAATCTAAAAAATATAAATTGCTAAATCTTTTATTAGTCCAATTATTATTATATATTAAAGAATGACCTAGCCCATACTTATTTCGTATAGAAAAATTATAAAATGATATTATAAGTTTCGTGACAAAAAATCATTAAAATTATTTGAAAAAATTTAAGAATTAAAATAATCAGTAAGATCGGATCAATTATTAAAATTTGATATTATAAGTTTCGTGACAAAAAATCATTAAAACTATTGCTAAATCTTTATATATCGTAGATCAATTTTGTTAGGATCGAGATTCTACTTTGGATCGAATCGGTAGGATCGAATCCTAGGATCGTCAGATCCCACAAATCAACTAGGATACGTAATTATGTTATCAAAATATTTTTATGTGCATAATCTTCGAATTTTTTAACTTTTATCTCAATGTTTTTTTTTTTCAACAAAAATTTTCCGATCTATTATATTTTAATCTTTATGGTGTGTCTAATATTTTTGTTTTCTAAAAGATTATTAATTTCATTTGATTTTATTTACCAAGGATGAAGGCATTTCGTTCTACATTTTGATATACCTATTATGACAATAGTGTTATTCTTGCGTATGGTAATTGTGTTATTTGAAGCTTTAAATCTCGATGATGAATGGTTTCCAACACCAATCCGATAGATTATTATGTATTACAATTAATTGCTATTGTTATTGTACTTTTTGGAGCGTATATATTATTTATAAAATATAATTTCATATTTTGAGAATTGTAATAGTTTGTAATTTTTGTATATTATTTTTGAAATGTAATTTCAAAATTTAATTTTTTTTTGTAGTTTTTAAATTTTATTTCTGGAATGTAACTTCAAATTTTCTGGATTGTTTATATTTTTATTTATTTCGAATTAGTATAGTATAAGTAAGGAAATCATATATATTATATACTCCCTCCTAGTTTACCTGTTCTTCCCTTTTCTTTTGTAAACAAAGATTAAGAAAGTGAATTTGGACTACATAAAACACACTACCCCACATACAATTGAATTTGGACCACACAAAAGCTTCCGAATAAGGAAAGAGGGAACAACACCAAACTAAACTCAATAAGGAAATAGGGAACAACAATCAAACTAGGAGGGAGTAATACTTAGTAAGTCATACTCCTTATAACTTTAGGTAATGAATACTGTATAAGATAGTTGGTGGGGTAGGAGATAGATAATTAAATCTTTTGAAAAGGATGTTGCTTTTTCATGGTCATAATTTACTCAATCATGGACAATATTTACCATCTTACCCCTCCCATTTATCACCATTGTTTCCCTCAATTTAATTAACCCTTCCAATTTTCTCCTTTCAACAATCAACCACCAACACCAACCCATCAACCACCACTGTCTCACTGCTCCCTTATAATCGGCCATGCACCACCGGCGAGAGCCGCCCTCCCTGACCTGCCACCCTTCCTCCCCCTCCACTGCTACCACAAGGCCATCCCCTCCCTTCCGCCTCAGATGCGCACACACCCACCAGAATGCCTATGCCCACCGCAACCTAGCCCCTTTGTAATCTGCGACCTGCGCCGACAACCCTCTCCCTGCCTTCTCCCCTTCCGGCGACCATATGCCCGACCCCAGCCACCTCCAACCACCACTTCTTCAATGAACCCTAATTGTAATATTTTGCCTAATTTAATTTGTAAAGATGGTTGATTTTGATTATAAAAAATTAATATAGTGATGATAAATTTAAAATAATTACTTGTTTAAGTATATGAATTGAAGTTTACATTTGATGATTTTGATAAGATTACAATTAATTTAATTAGTTTTTAGAAGACAAGAAAACGAAAAAAAGAAGCATGCTTTCTTGGTTTTTTTGAAAAGGGTATGTAATGGAAAAGTTATGGGAAATAGTTCATGAAAGAGTAAAATGTGTGCATGAATGAGCAATTACGTTTGAAAACTGTGTGAATACTACTTGCACAAAAAATGGAAAAAAGCTAAGTTTTTTTCGGCCAATAGAAAAAGTTTGGAAAAAACTCGGCTTTTATACTAAGGAGATAGTGACCCTGTTTTATTATTATAAAATGATCAATTTTAAAAGTGGTCACTATTTACTAAAAAAGTGGTCTCTTTCTATTGGTCGCACCATACAACCGTCTCATCCAATAATTTTTTTTTCGGCAGCCGTAAAATTTGTTACTAGTAATAATCCAACGCACCTCTAATTAGCGTATGTGCTAGCTTATTTAAGTTGTTGAAATGTGAAGAATTGTAAAACAGGAAATTGAAGACGGAGAAATCTTCTATGTATTCAATTCAATTATGCCATATACAACCGAAGTATATATACCCTAGAAAATATAAGACTTACCTAAAGAATGTCTCACAAAATAGGTAATACTAAGAGATAGGGAAGATATTATAGTAAGTATGATGTTATACCAAAAACGATATTTTACTAATATCTTTCTATACTCCCCCTCAAGTTGGAGCACTTGGAATACCAATGCCCAACTTGCCTTGTAAAAACTCGAACGCTTCCCCACCGAGTGCTTTGGTAAATAAGTCGGCAACTTGTTCTTTACTGCGCACATGTGAAGTTGATATCGTGCGAGTAAGCAAATGAGAACGAATGAAATGACAATCTATCTTGATGTGCTTGGTACGATCATGAAAACTGGGTTTCTCGCTATATGTAGCGCGGCTTGATTATCACAATATATTTGCATAGGCCTCGTGTGATCTATCCCAAGCGACTGAAGAAAGGATTTTAACCATATTAATTCACCTGTCACGGCTGCCATGGCGCGATATTCGGCCTCCGCTGTGGAACGAGCAACGGTGGCTTGCTTCTTTGCTTTCCACGAAATGGGAGAATTTCCCAAGGAGACACAATAGCCAGTCAATGACCGTCTAGACACGGGACAACTAGCCCAATCCGAATCCGAAAAACCATTCAAATGTAATGCCGAATTTTTATCCAGTATGATGCCTTTGCTAGCAGTCCCTTTGATGTACCGAATTACCCTTAAGGCTGCATCCATATGCTCCTTTCGTGGAGCATGTACAAATTGTGAAAGAATATGCACAACATATACTAAATCTGGTCTCGTAATGGTCAAATATATCAACCGACCAACCAACCGTCTATACTTCATGGGGTCGTTCAGAAGAAAACTGTCAGCTAATGCTAGCTTGTGATTCGGTTGGATGGGGTTATTAACAGGTTTAGCTCCGTCCATTCCTGCATCTAACACAATTTCTAACGCATATTTACGTTGACTGAGAAATAAACCCTTCGAACCCGTGGCCACTTCAATACCCAAAAAATATTTTATACGACCAAGGTCTTTGATCCCAAAACTCTCATCAAGAAAAAACTTAAGGCTGGTGCAAGCAGCATCATTATTACTTACGATAATCATATCGTCTACATAAACCAATACTCCAAGAAAAACGCCATCCTTATTCAAAGTGAACAATGAATAATCCGCAAGAGATTGAATAAAACCATACCTTGTCAGGGACTCGGTTAACTTTGCAAACCAGTTTCTTGAAGCTTGTTTTAGCCCGTACAAAGACTTCAATAGCTTGCATACGTGCTTTGCCTGTACCTCTTGCATCGAAACCGGGTGGCAATCTCATGTATACCTCTTCATGTAGGTCACCATGGAGGAAAGCATTATTTTACTAATATCTTTCTATAAAATGCTCAAATCGATATATTCTGATTAAGAAAAGAAGCATAGCAGTACACAAAAATCAATTAAACAAACAGTGTTAATCATAAAAACAGTCCCAATAACAATTTCTGTGAAAATGGCGGCTATTTCAGCACTCGAGTCTTTGAGCCCAACTTTTATTGACCCATATAAATAGGGTGCATTGATTATCAGTGGTTACTTTACTATTGGTAAACAACCCTTGCGTTTTATTTAATTTTTGTAAGCAATTTAGTGGTTTTAGCCACTTGGAGTGGCGATTCTCCAAATTTTTTTTTAGACATTGCAAAGTTGGAGTGGCTTTTTGCAAATAGCCATTCCAACTGGCTATTTCTGAATAGCTTGTTTCAATGGCGATTTGTATTTGTACATATTCCCTTTTTCGATACTTGTTTTCTACTTATTTTCTATACACTACTTTACGATAACCTCAAAAATACACTTCATTAAATAAATTTTTTCAAACATTCACCACTTTAAACGAAAACCATTCCGAAAATGTCATTTAACGCTCCATTTTTTTTATCTTGTTTCTGGACTTCCGGGGTTCCTTGGGTCGGTGGTGTTGTGGGAGAGACGATGTGTAGAGCTGATGGTATGATTCTCGTTGATCGTCAGCTCTCATTTGAAGATCTGGTTGAGAAGGTTAGTATAGTTTGCAATGTCGATCTCAGAGTCATACATATCTCGTTGACACTTGTGTGGACAGATTTGTCCGGTAGAAGAAGTTATGTTTATATCAAGGATAACCAGTTTGTATGTGCAATCTATATGTATGCGTTTAATCATCCTGAGTTGTATGTTTTGTTACAACCCACTGCTCCTCATTTGCCATCGTCCCAATTCATTCAACCCTCTTATGAGTTTGGGGGATCTAGTCAGGGTGCTGTGTTGCGAGGTAGAGGGGTGAATGATGTTGGTGAGCCTAGCAACCGACATCAATTAGATCTGAATGTGTTCCCAGAAGCGCGAAACGATGGTGACGAGGACAACGATGACCCTACTTATAACATCATGTCATCCAATTTTAGTGGTTTTGGGTTAGAAGACATTAACACCGATGAAACCAATTCCTGTTTTGGGTCAAGTATAGACCCCTCTAGCTCAGACCCAGAGGATGAGGTGGCACCTCATGTCCCTCATGTCCCTACTGACCACTATGTCTATTCTGTTGTCCATGATGAGGTCGACCATTCTTCACGGTCTCTATTTTCCAAAATGTTTGATGGAAACGTTGACAATATCGTCGGCGGTACGCTATTCGAAACTAAGGTAGATGTTCAAAATGCCATGACAATTTGGTCTTCGAAGAGGGGGGTTTCGTATCGAACGGTTGAGACTCGTAAGAAGACGTGGGCTGTTGAGTGTGGGACTAGAGCCACAAGTTACCCTCAGGAGTTGCTTCACGGTGTAATCTGTGGTTGGAAGATGCGAGCCACGCAACAGAGGGGGTTTGGGTTCTGGAAGATTGTTGTTTGGACTCCTCAGCACAACTGTGCCGGAGCTTCTAACGCGAGTAGGAGGAAGAACGTTACCTCCCGGGAAATTGGTGTGTTGGTTATGGATGAAGTTAAAAAGGATCCTGGATATAAAGTTAAACTTGTGCAACTCGATGTGAAGAAAGCGTTTTGCGTGGATGTGAGTTACAGTAAGGCGTGGCACGGGCGGAGGAAGGCAATTGAGGCCGTGTACGGGTCCTGGGAGTACAATGTCAGAGACCTTCCTATGTATATGGCGGCTCTTCAGGTGGGTTAATATGTTTTTTTAGGAGATTGTATTATTTTGTATTTTATAATGTTATTTCATCTGTTTCCCGTCATTCTTGTTTAGGTCGCTAACCCGGGAACGTATGTTAAGTACAAGTTTTCTGAAGGGACGAAGTATTTGCCCCAGCGGGTGCTGAAGTATGTTTTCTGGTCTTTTGCTCTTTGCATTGCCACTTTTCAAGAGTGTTGTCCCGTTGTTTCTGTGGACGGGACGCATCTAATTCGTGGATCCTACAAAGGGAAGTTGTTGGTTGCTGTTTGCAAGACGTCTAACAACAACATAATGCCGGTGACATTCGCTCTTGTTGATGAAGAGACTACACTTAGCTGGACTTTTTTCTTGAATAACCTGAAGAAGCCGATCATCAGAGATCGGTTCACTTGTGTGATCTCGGACAAACATCTAGGTATTTTACATTTTAAAAATTCTTCACTTTATTATTGTTTGTTGAAATTGTTACTGAAACTTACGTCGATGGTTTTGGAAGGTATAATAGCGGCGATGAAGGTGATGTTGCAGAAGTTCCCTTCATATGGGCTGCACAGATTTTGCTTAGAGCACATCAAAGCCAATTTGTTGACCAATTTTAGGAGAAAGAGATTGAAGGAGGCTTGCCAGATCTTGGGGACGGAGCTCAATCAGACGAAATACTGGAATGCTTGGAGTAGAATTAATGAGTTAAACCCCGAAGCTGCTGAGTATCTACAACAAATCGACCCAACGATGTGGACAGTCTTTGAGGATGGTGGCCATAGATGGGGGTTGAGTACGACCAACATGTCGGAGAGCTACAACAACGTACTCAAAGGAGCACGTCACTTACCCATTAGAGCCATGGTTGAGAGCACTCTTGAGAAATGTGCCTATATATTCCGCAGAGATCGTCCTAAAATCAACGTCTGCAACACTCCACTACCGCCACATCCGATGGCCATTTACATGGCAAATATGTATATGTTTTTTTTCCACCAAAAAAATGTATATGTTTTCTACCGAAATTATTTTTCTATTTTGTACTAATAATTATTTAATATAAAATATTTTATACTATTATACCAAATTATTATTTACGTATAATATTATTACCACATAAAAATTTAAATACGTTACAAATACAGACTTGTACGTATAATATTTTTGATACATAAAAAATCTAAATACGTTTCAAATACATAATACGTATTATATTTTTGATACATAAAAAATCTAAATACGTTTCAAATACATAATTTTACGTATAATATTATTTTTATACATACAAATTTAAATACGTATTAAAAACTTAAAAATAAGTATTTGAAATAATTTCAGTGTAAACGCAATAAGTTACATAAATAATTTATTTTCAAAAATTAGTTTATTTTACAAAAAATATTGTTCCAGTGTAAACGCAATACTAATTATGGGAAGCGGATACAAAATATTTGGAAACAAAAATTTCAAAACAATCATTCCTTATTTAAAGGAAAATCGCTTTATATAAATAATTTACAAATTAATAGACAAAATTATAAAAACAGAAATTACCGAAATCGCCGTCAACAAAATATAAAATATCAGCTGCCGAAATTGCTTCAGTAAATAGCGTTTGTTTTTTTAAGAGTAAAAGTTTTTGGTGAGTATGAATTGGCGATATGATAGTGTTACTTATATATCTAATTTTTTGAGGTGCTCAACCATCAACCATTTGACAACTGAAATTATTACTCAATGCAAAAAATTATTACTCATGTATGACAACTGAAATTATTACTCAATGCAAAAAATTATTACTCAATGCACCCCGAAATTATTACTCAGTGCAAAAAATTATGACTCAAGAGAATAGCCATTTGAAATGACGATTTGCAGGAGAGAATAGCCATTTGAAATGGCGATTTGCAGGACTTCAGGAGGAACAATTCGCCAGTTCAACTGGCGATTTGCGTATAAAATCCAGTTGGACTGGCGATTTGCAGGAAACAAAAAAAAAAAAAAAAATTTGTAAGAATCGCCGGTTCAACTGGTGATAACCTCATTTCTTGTTTACGATTAACTTTCTAACACCATGAATCTCAAGCTTTGCATATAAATACCTTCACACTAATGCCATATCGACCTAGCCAGGTATCACAAATTCTCATTTGTGACTAACCGATCCGTCGCAAGTTTGTGACGGGTCAAATCTCCCTCACAAAGAGCAAGTGAGGTGTAAATGGAACCCCCACTTACCTTGCCACTTGCTTTTTGTGAGGGGGATTTGACCCGTGTCAAGCTTGCGACAGGTCGCCCCTTCACAAGCAAGACTTATTGGCCAGGTATATTACTCATGTGTTTTATTTTATTTTATTTTATTCAAAAGTGATCACGTTATAATATTAAATATAGATTATTTTTTAAAAAATGGCCATTTTTTACTCTAAAGGTGATCACAATTTACTTAAAAGTAGTCACTTTTTTTCTCGTTTCAAGTAAATAAAGATCACCTTTTATGAAAAAATCGTCTCTTTATTCTTGTCGGACGTACGACGATCTTATAATAAAATTTGCGATACTATGTAATATTTATCATCTAATGATATATATTATCGTCACTACAATTGATAATTATCGTTGCGATTTAATATTAATGCAAGTGTTGGTGGTTGGTGTGCAAAAGGCCGCTCATGACGCATCCACCCCGGTGTAATTATCGTCTTTTGTCCGAAATTAATGCTTGTTTCCTTTTTATAAGTCCGACAATGTTGTCTATGTACCTCTGTCATCGTCAACCTCTTCAATAAAATCTAAAGGCGTTTATGTTCTTATGTGTTGTTTTCTTTTTTAGAACACGTATTCTCTTGTTTGTTTATTTTTCTATACTATATATCTACATATAAATCTTAAGAAAGGGTCCACAACCAGCCGACCGGCTGATGGTCGTGGACCTCCCCTCCTCGTCTCTCTAGCGCACAACGCAGCAACAACCACATGCTGGGACACCGACCTGCCAGTCGGCTGGCGCACCGTTTTTGGTTTTCATCGGAATTTCCGCAAAGGGCTTGGCGCCGGTTTTGCCGCCGATGGTTACACATTATCGAAAGTGGGTCACATTTTCTCCGGCTTAATTTCTGTCGAAAAAAGCCATTTTAAAGGAGACTCATGGTTACAGATTTACAATTAGGGGTTTGCAACGATTTATTTTATATCCCTCCAAACCAGTGATGGATCTTAGGCTTAGTGGGTCCAAGGCCTGGCCCACCCCAAATTTTCGGTTATGTACAAATGTACAATATAGTGACTCAATTTAACCTTGATTGTGAGGTGGTCTAGTGGTTTGCATGACAAATTTTCACCTTGGAGACCATTTTTGAACCCCAACGCTTGCATTTCAATGAGTCAAGATCCAGAGTCAAGTTCCTTTCAATGGTTCAGATTTAATTCGGCATAAATCGGATGGTTATAAATTAAGTTGAATAAGAAAACGTAAATGAATGAAAAAAAATATTTAGTATATTATGGGTGTATTAGAGAGGAAATGAAGAAGATCCAAATTACATTTTAACCCTTTTATTTTTATTTTTATAATTTATATGTAAGATGTAACAATTTCGATTCACGGCCCACCTTGACATTGTACTCAAGGTTCGCTACTGCTCTAAACTCATTTTAACATTTTACAGTTGTCACTTTAATATCAATAACATTACCCGTCATAATGATATGAAATAAAGTACTTTTTCTAACATAAAACTCAAATCTCAATTATCTTTTCAACGTAAGATTTTGAAAAATTCACCTGTTATACTCCAAAATAAAGTAAAAACATAATTTAATAAGTAAATTTAATGAAAGCGTTTGTACAATGGCACAAGCTTCATATCCTAATTATAAGAATCCAAACTTCCATTCAATCCTACAAAATTATCCAATGCTATTGCGAGAGCAATGATTTCCGACAAAATACCATATCGTTTTACATGTAAAACTACAAATGAATGAAAAATAATAGCTTTGGACAGCCATAGGTAGTTACTAAAAACAATTTTGTTACGGTAGTTGGGTCAATTAGTTTATGATTTTAACACTAGTACTTGTGTAAAACCGCGTTACACAAGTACCTAACTAGGAGTTGTGGGTGTCTAAACGATAAAATCATTCCCTTTTTCAAAGAAAAGTACTCTCGAATCCAGTGTAACCTTCTGCTTCCTCGCCTTCCTTCAGAATTACTTCCGCAAGACATTACTACAACAACAAAAACAACATTATCTCATGTCTCACGGGATCTTGTAAGGTGCGCAAAATATGGGTCTACGTAGCCTTACATATGTGACAACAGCACAGACAAGTCGCTTTTGAATGACCCAAAAATAAAACCAACTTAGCAAGACATTCATACGAAATACTTTCGTGAGTTTTTCATAACGAAAGTGTTTCTTTTTTTAAAGGGGATTAAAGTATTTCTTAGGTATTGGAGAGTTTTTCATATTTTATTTGAAAATTTCCTGGCGGGAATAAAAGAAAGAAAAATAAGTTAAATACAAGGTACAACATCAGTGTTCAACTGTTCATGAAAGTATGCCACATTGGTCTATTTACTCTATATTATGAATCATCGACTCAACTCATCAACTAGAGTATTTAAATTGAATAAATTTAATTAGAGAGAGTATTTAATAAGCTTTCGTCAAAACAATATAGAGTGACTGACTAAAATTTAACAGGCTTCAATAGCAAGATGCTTACTATGAAAAATATGATGAAAAAAGACTTCAGGAAACACTATTGTTAGAATGTAAAATGCGATGCTAAAGCTACCTGTGCATCATGCTCCATAAAATCCGACTAACATTGTGGAATTAAACAAGATCAATCTTCATGTTCGTCTTCACCTTCAGAGTCTGCGTCGCAAAGGTAGCCACAGTAAATAAATGCTTGAGCCAATACTTAAACTAAAGGATAGATCCCGCAGGAATCTTGTTGGTTTGGTTTCACTCGCAAGAGATTTTTATAATACACATCTTTTATTATCACCAAATAGAACCCTAATCCAAATCATTTATCCTCGATTCCCCCCACCCCATTGTCTCACTACATCCGACAAGAGTAGTATAAGTGTAAAGACGATGACTTACCAGAACGGACGTCATCACTAAGCTGCCCTCTTGCTTGGATTTGCTTCCAAAGCATCCGAAACATTAGTACCGCCCAATAAATATGAAGAACGAGCAAGCAGTACAAAAGTGTGTTGAACAAATAATAATAGATAGGTCCTTCCACAGGATGCTTGTCCTTGTCTAGCGTTAAAACAACTTCATAACTGCCATAGAAAAGATGAAGCACAAATCAGGCTATTGGAAACAGATAAAGTCAAAAAAAAATATGAGAAACCTAGAGGAACCAATACAGGAGCAAGGTGGACAACAAGTTTTTTATGAAGGGAGTACTTATCCGTATCCGCCTACTCGACTATTCTGCCTTCAGACTATGATGGAACAAAACAAAGCAACAACAGCATTGCCCTAGTCCCTCAAGGCCTCAATGGCTCCAGCAAATTGCGGAGTAAGAGGGGATCGGATGGAACAAAAAAAAAAAAAAATAACAAATACCGCAATCTTGTGAACAACATTTTGCATAAATAGTACTCCCTTTATCCCAAACTTATTGATCTGAACCCATGCTTAAGGATTTAACTATATAAAGATTCCTTTCATAAAATTATAACAAACTTGTTCTCCCATTAGATCCCTTTTTAGTTGCTTATTTAATTTGAGAGTAAAATGAGAATTTCACAATTTTGACAGAGTAAATATGAATATTGATAAACTAATATGGGTATGCTTGCGTAGTATAAAATATTGGCTGATAACCCGTATGGTAGGTAAAAATTTTTAAAATTGTCGCAACGATATATTACGATATATGAAGAGCTAAAAAAGGTGATATTTTCTGGACGGCTAGGCCGGTTGATCGACTTGGCTCAATGGCCACTAATAAACCAATATAGCGAAAGACCAATTGCGACAGATAATACCACATACCAATATCATGGAAGGGACGAGGAAGTACTTTAGAAGAATTAATGTCGCATAATAATACCATGGCAAAATATATAGATGTCAAGGGAGGGGATGAGAGATTAAGAGACGACTGAACGATTATCGCATTTTTTGAGGAGGTGAGGAGGCACTTGTGCCACTTAAGGAGTGGGCCGGGGTTTCGAAAGGTTGGGGTATCAATTAGGTGTTTCGAAGGGAGTGGGTGGGTTTTGTGGGTGCGGGAGCTGATTTCGAGTGTGAGGGGGTAGTTTCAGAGGGTGATGAGAGAGTACGGGTGGTTTAGGAGAGGGTTGGGGTGATATGTGATGGTCAGGGGCGAGGCTAAAGCCGCTAGGGAGAATCGCTGGGGTGAGCGGGGTGGAGATGGAGAAGGCGATTCTTGGGTATGGTTAAAGAGAGTTGTAAATAAACAACCCAAAACTCCACTTCTATTTGTTAACTTAAGATATCAATCCAAAAGCAACCGTAACAGAGGGAGTTTAAAAGAACTGACGTTCCTCCTCCAAATTAGCTAAATTGCGTGAAGCTACCAAATAAAAGTAGGCATTGCCATTGGGCGATGAATTGCTCACAAAGTTTATTAATAAGGTGTACAAGATATTTTATACTCCTTTATTTATAAAAAAAATGTACGGAGTATTTATATAAAATTTGGGGATAACAGGGGCATCAAAAATTATTCCTGGAAGTGTGGCAGGGACTTCGAAACATGTTTCTAAGTGTTTTTCAAAGGAGGCTTGGCCTGTATCAAAAGAATGGTGGTATCAGGTCCGCAAATCAAAAAGAGACGGTTGACATTTAATCAAGTTAAATATCTGAGTATAACCTAATTTAGTTTCTGCTCCACAAGTCATGGGGAGACTATTTACATTTAACCAATTCATATGCCAAGTGATCAAGTATCAGAAGTTCAAAACAAGTGTGATTAGAAGATCAGAATTACTAACCTTGTACTCCACAGGATCCAAAAAGGGTAGTATGTTAGGCGAAGCACAACCCACGATATTACAAAGAGAATGAAGGAGAAGCTGGCAATTGCTTCAGCACCACTATATTTGGACATCTTCCCAACCTCCAGAAATACATCACTGGCATCATGGAGAGCTAAAACCACCGAACCAACACGAGAAAATCTGCATAAATTATAGCACATAAGAGACTACATAAAATACATATACAGCTTAACGAGAAAATATTTGATCAGCTAAATTGCATCCACTGCGTTTGTAAAGGTCAATCCCACTACTATTGCTGTTCTTCAAGTCTTAATACAATTAAGTCAGATCGTGCTCTAATTTGCTGAAAAGAGAAGCTGTCTTGTGAAACAGTAACAATATACATGCCGCTTTTCTGTCCAATGTTTAATCCCTCTGCAACTCACTAACTACAACTACGTAGCGCCTTGGCCTAGTGGTAGAGACTGCAGCTGTTTGCAGGCTTGTGGGCAATAGGTTACAGGCTTACAGCACTTGCACGTTTGAATACCGATCCCCTTATGTTGCACTAGTCATGTGCCTACTTTCATTCAAAAAATCTACGGATAAAACTATCAAGAAGTAAAAAATTATCTGAAACTTTTGTCATCATCCGAAGTAAGGTCTTCCTAATTCGTATAACTAAAGGCTATCCCTATATGCAGAATAAACAGAAGCCGAAAATATTGAAGAACGGCAACCATAGGATGGTAAAGCATTGTGCCAGTGACCATGAAAAAAACAAGTGACTTGATTTCAAGAATTATACAGGCAATTTTGTTGTCGGTCTAATGGCACATGTGGCAGAAAATCAACGAGTACTTTTGGACAGTATGACTTCGACGCGTTATTAAATTCAACTCTTTTTCTGATCACTAAGCACATGCTCTGTAAAGAGCTGAGAACCTCAAAGACCCTCTCCTCCCCCTGACACTCTCTTGATTTTTCAGGTAACATGATACCTTGTTCAGTTCTGGTCTGAGGGTTAAGCGACTAAGAAGCTCAACACGCCATCGACGTTGTCCTCAGAAAAAAACAATGAATTTGAAAAGGAACATTTATTTAGTCTAGAAAAGAAAGAATGGACGCATGAACTAATTGAGGGAGATATGCTGAAAAAGGGTTTTACGGAAAGGGAAAAAAAAAGATGACCATTATCTGAGACAGGACTTTGTGCCTTCCTACTTGCTATCAGGCATCAGCTACGGTAGAGGATTTCCATTCAAACATGGCCATCATACTTCAGATACGGATGAGCTTAATAGCTTGACTTCAACATGAATTTAACTGAACAGTGAAAATGAAACCACTAGTAGAATCACAACCACAAGTAATGACTCCTTTGACCAACCCCATAACAAATTTTGACTTCAAAAGTAAAAATGTTACACTGTTGCTAGTTTTGGGGGAACAATTGAAAAGACTGTTATTTGATTTTTAAAAGATGTAACTTTTTTCAAAATGCAGTAATTTGTCAAGGAAAAAGAAATCAGGGCTTTACGCCTTTACCCCCACACAAAAAACCATGCAAACCGCGGAGTATTTCACTGACTTGCATTTGACTCTATTCTGAATTTAACCAACTAAAAAAAAACAATTTAATGAGTCTATCTGAACTTCTACACATAGGATAATGTTGTTAATGTTGTTGTAGTCTATCCTAAATTCTACAATTGAGCACTGCAGAAGTTGAAAACATTGTGTTCCTTACCACCCTCATGCCATATAATGGCCTATTCCAAACATAGATTGATTTACAAAAAAATAGCACTGAACTGTAATACACGAAGACATTAAAAAGAATGTACCTTGCTAAGTAAGACAAGACGATAAGAATAGTTGTCGCAATATGATGGCCCATCGAAACACCAAAATCAGAACGTCTAGTCTCCCAAAAAATAAGTGCAAATATCGAATATGAATAAAATCCAGCAACATACATATACAGCCCTTTTAACTTCATCCTGCACAGAAACAGTGAAAAGGATTACTCACGTACGAATTTTGAACTTTATGCATAGCAGTTAAAAAGTAAGTCTCGAATATCTTACTTCGTTTTTTGATCAGGCCAGACCTGATCTCCAGGACCTAGCCAAAAGTGTTTTGTGTTTGTGAACCAAGGTTCATTATAAGTTACTAAAAGAGCAAGAATTTCTGCTGATAGATAATACACACATTTCCACGCTGATTCCTTAAACTTTCTAAGCTTCTTTTTCTTGTCGGCCTCAGAATCTTTTGCCAGGCCATTTTTTCCAAATATCAATCTTTTTCCTATTTTCTGCAGCAAAAATGTACAGTAATATAGTTCATCAGAATTCAGAATGCCAAATTATACTGGCGGCACTTCTACTCAAGGTAAATTAACAGTCACTCGATGCAATATTCATTGGGAAGCAACCAGAAACACCCTTTATATGGTAACATGAGGGCGAGGTTGCTAACGTCTGAATCCTCCCTACTCTGCTGTTTAGTCATGTTGAACATAAGTATATTAACGAAAAGATTAAACATATTAAAAAGCCGTTAGAGAACAATGAGTCCAACAGCTAAATATCTATAGGAGAATCTGATTCCTAGAATGAGGGAGGCTAGAGGACACTTTAAGCACCTGAACCCGACACCCTATAGGAAGTTTGGTAGATGCAAATCATAAACACCAGAACACTTCAGCATTGTAATTCCGTCACGAATTACAAAGTTGGAAATTGAAATTTCAAATTTGTAATTCCGAGTCGCAACAAAATAAGAACTTTTTCGCTAAGGTAGCTACGATAATTTGTAAGTTAGAAATTATTAATGAGGCATGAACACTCCAACAAGCACATGAATGTAATTTAAGTCTTACAAGGAAAGTACAAAACATAACATTTATATACATTAGCAAAAAGTCACCAAGTAGGTCAACAACATCCCCCAAACAAGATCCTCAACAAAAACACCTTCCTATTCTCGACCCGATTTCGCAATCATTAACCAAATACCTCAGGTACAACATCACCAAACAATTCAAACCTATCAAATTCCACCTATAACTAGCTAAACAACCATTCTATCCACAAAAAACACCTAGGGCATATCATAAAAATTCAATCTTTAGCTTCTAACAACATAAACCTAATCACTAATAACCATTATTCTTAACAAAACATCATTAAAACATCAATATCAAACAATTCAACTACAATAAAAACAATATTACATCATATAACTTCAAAAAATTAAATTCCAAAAGCAATATCTAGCACAAATGATCAAATTACAAAATTTAAATACCCAAAAATCAAATTAAAGCTAAATCAATAAATAGGGACAATAATTGTAAGTTAGAAATAACCTCAAAGACAAATCTATCTAAGAAGAAACGAACAGAAGGGAAGAGAAGAGCAAAAAAGGGAAGAACAATGAAATCCTGAGAATTAGGGTAAGATTCTTGTTGCCAATCAATTGAATGCAACAAATCGATGAAACCCATGTTGGGAATTAATGACCCAACAGTTTAAATTGAATGAAAAATCAAAATAATTGAGAAAAAAGTTTGAATTGAAATCAAAGAAGAGAAGAAAAAGAAGAAGAAGATGACATGAAAGTCTTATTGGTTTGTTGTCTCTTAAGTTAATGAACGATAATGTGGGCATGTGGTGTGATGGATTATGAATACATTTGACTAAAATAATAATAATAATAATAATAATAAAAAAAAAAAAATAATAAAAAAAAAAAAAAAAAAAATAATAATAATATAATATTAGTATTAGAATTGTGGTGTGTGAGGGTGACTTTGTAAAAGTTGATTTTTTTTTTTTTCATTTCATATAAAAGTTGAGCTTTTTAGTCTTTGCACATCCTAGTTATGGAGGGCCATAAGTCCATAACCAAATATTATAGTTTCTCAAATCTAAGTCATAAAAAAAAAAATCTTAAATCTATACTCCTTATTTGTTTGATGTTTGATGTTTGATGTTTGATGTTTGATTACGATTTTAAGAGTATAATTATATACAAGTGTTTTATTACATTTAGTGTTTAAACTGTTTCACTCAATATAAATTTTTTTAGTTAGCTTTAAAGTTATTGAAATCATTTGCAATTAGGTTCAATAACTTTGTAAAATGGATTTAGTTTAGTAAATGAGCTAACTTTAACCTAATTCAGTATATTATTACGGATTTCGAAAATGTATAACAAGCTTAATTTCGCAAATGAGTTAAAAATTTGTATATATAATCTATTATCGAATCAATTTATATTTAAGATAAGCTCAATAACACAAATTCAACTGTATTTGTACAAAAAAGAAAATGGATAACCTAATAATTTACTTTGATAACTTGCACATTTAATCATGTTAATATTTATCATAATATATCGGCAATTAAATCAAAATAAAAATGTAAATATGATGAAATGATGATTGCGGGGTATTCTACTTTTGGGTCAGTTTAGAACTCTAGACTATAGAACCGTCTTGTGCTATGTTATTATTACGAACTTATGAGCCTATGGGCCTATGACCAAAGGCCCAAAACAATTATCCCTCGATAAAGAAGTGGATAAAACACACTTACGGCCCATGGGCGGATGCAGCCCACATTCATATGGACTTTAGCCCAAGGTGTTTTTGAGGCTAAACAAAATTTCATTAGTAACACTTTCATGAATAATGCCTCCGTAATGTGGCCGGTTCATAGATTGTACTCCGCCCGATCTAGATTAAAGGTAACATGGAAATTTTGAGAGAATTTAAGAAAAAAAGGTAAAAAGTAAAGGTAAAGAGGGAAAAATAAGTGAGTCATGTAATTATCAAATGCGTATAAGGACAACTTGGTAATCTATTTGACCAAATAAAGAATATTACATTTAGTTTGGATCGTTTGTTTATAATACGTGTCACTTTTGGTCTGAGTCGGAGGGAGTATTAACCATTTGTAGTATAACTAGTCATTTCCCTAAGTACATTAAATATGTGATGATTATTTTCCTCAAACGGGTATGGAACTGAAATGAATAGATAGAGGAAAATAGGGAATAATATGAGCAAGTAATGAATGTTATCCTATAACGACATGTACATAATACTTTTAAGGTCATGTTGTGGATTTAATTTCAACTCTTATAAATTCAGTTCATGTCTATTAAATTCACTCAGCTCAGTTAACTTAGTTCAGATCAACTCAGATCAGTTCAGTATAATTCAGTTAGAACAAGTATTGTTATTAATTCATTTTAGTTCAGGTTCATTAAGTTCAGTTCAGATAAATTCAATTCAAAGAACATGGTCTAAATGAAATAGATAGTTTGATACGTTCTATCATAGAGTATTTTATGCTAAATTACCGGTAAAATTACATTATTCCTCATCAATAAATACTCCCTAACTTACATGTAGTAAGTAGTTACAATTACGGAGTACTTAAAAGGGATATTTATGAGCTGACTAACTTGTGCTTTTACACTAATATTTCTATAAAAACGGCTCTATACAAGTATTTGTGTTTATTATAAACACGAAATTAGATTAATTTCACGACATACGACAAAACGTCAAATATGATTTACTGATTTCATTTGGAAACGAGTCAAGCTAAGAGACCCCTCTTACACGAGATATATTTTTTCTGAAGAATTTGGAATTGTCGAATTGGCTTTATGCGTTATTACATTACTTACATACAAGTTGGCAGTGTATGTATGATTGTATGTAATATGTACGGCATGCACATTCCAAATAGTGTGTTATCACTTATCAGTGTGAATGACACTACACATTTTTGTTTATCTTTTCTCACCATGTACAAATTAAATATGATCGAGTATCACTAAAACAACTAATAGTTCGTCAAACAGAAGAGTGAAAACGAGCACTATCCATTATAAGCTGAAGACGGTGTTACTAAACAAAATATTTTGAGTTAATGTGGTTAACATTCGTGGTGTAATAACAAGTTCTTTTGAATAGGTCACCAATTGAATTGAATGTAAAGTTATTAGTAATATGATTCGATCTCCTCGTGTTAATAAAGCAGAAAGTAATATGATTGCTCTTTTACAAGCACACTACACCGATTTTCATTTGTTAGTAGAAACTTTGAACAAAATTTTGGCATCGTAAAGGTTATGTGATATGTTTTGTATATTACGTATAGACAAATTATACCAACTATCTACTCAATCCGTCTCAGTTAATAGTTTACATTTATTTTATTTTTTCTCACAAAATAAAACATGTATAAACTATTTAATGAGACATATATAGGGTCATATATAGGGAGTAATATATCGTTTCTTAAAAACTTTTTTAAAAAATTCTAAGATATTTATAACCACTTGTGAAACATTTCGAGACTTTTAGTATAGTAACGTGTCTTCAATATAATAATTTGCACCATCTTATTGATAAAATATCTTATTGCACAAATTCTTGTTGATGTGAATTGCAAAAATTGTACTCCCACAGTCCTACTTGTTATAGCATTTTGAGATATTTTATGACTTGGGATGTTGCTCAACGCATTAAAAGCCTCATATTTAACATTTTCTATTTTTACTTAAAAATATCTTCATGCATGATTGCCTTTGTATCGTCGACGTCAAAAGCTCAAAATTCAAAACTATAGACTACTTTTACTACGTACTATATTCTTGAGATATTTATTACCGGAGCCCACTGGCCCCATGATGACGGTCCCCGGGTCGGAGCAGCTATTCTTACTTGTGACGAAATTTTAATTGTGGCTTCTCACAACCAACGTAACCCACCGTCTTAATTAACATCATTTAAATAGTTGTGACACATCTTAAACTTGTGGCGCTTGACAAAATGAGAATCTACGGGCCGGGTACTGAGAGAGCACGCTTGTGGTTGAGATGATTTTTTGATAAGAAACAATTACTCTCGTCTTTCTTATTTATTAAATGCTAGCTCAAATGATTAATCTATTTTGGTTAGTTCCTTATGTTTTCCATAGCTGTCTGAATAAATTATTTACGAGTACTTTTCCGTTTTAAGTATATAAAAAAAGAGAGTAATTTTCCATCTCATGTGTTTGTTCTTTGTTCACATTTTTGCAATTTTTCAAGCATATATATAATATCCCATCTATTTTAATTAATTTTGGGATTAAAAACAAAAGTATTAATTGATCGGCTAGCTAGATCAGTGCAAGTTAACGTCAAGATATTTCAGTCTAAAAAAAAAAGTTGACGTGAAAACAAAATTCTAGTGAAAAGGCAGCTTTCATGGACGTGTGTTGATATTATTGACTATACCTTTTTTGTTGGCATTTTCTTTAAAAGGAAACCTTTCATTTTAGTAGTTACTACTAATAGACTAATAGATTTTGTACCTCACTACTATCTGTCTCTCCCTATATATTGTCATTTTTTATTTGTAATTTAAATAAATTAGCTCATAATCTTGCTAGAAGAGCGATGGGTTTGTAGTTAGATTGTTTTAATTTTACGGCTGTCAGAAAAAAAAATTGTAATCAGTCTTTTTATTCTACATTTTTCTCAAAAATATGGAAGGCGAGGGAGAATGTAGTAGCAATGAATCGGGTTGGACCAAGTATATCGATCCTCAAAGTGAGGACGACATAATTAACTATAGTAGTGTCGACGATAATGATGATGACGATGATGATGATGTTGTATCTTCACATCATCATCATCGTTGTCATCATAGTCATCGTCATGGGTCTTATCCCAATAATAATGAAGATGATGATGACTCCATTGCTTCGGATGCATCTTCCGGTCCGGCCTATCATCGTAATGTAGAAGATGAAGATCAACATTGTTGTCATGGTAATAACAAGATATTTTCATTTGGGAAGAAATGTAGCAAAGATGTGAAGAAAAAAAAGAATTCAAAGTATGGTAATAATGTAAAGGAAACTATATTATTGAAGACAAATAACTCATCAAGTGGTTGTGTTTTGAAGCAAAGACAAGGTAAGAAAACAAATTAGTGTAATTTTAAAGACAATTAGTAGTATGTAGTTGAGTTTATTGTGAACATGTTCTAAGGGTATTTGTTTGCTAGGGATGTATTATTATTGTTAATGTTGATTAAATAATTAAATTAATTTTATTTACGAGCTTTTTTACATCCAATACGGAGATAACAAAGTATTATATATATACCCCCTTACTTTCAAATGAATTCCGTGTTTTTTTTTTAATATATGTAACGTATATTTTAATCAAACGTGTGAAATTTATTTAAAAAGAGGAAAAATGTTTGTTTAATACAACCTCTATTTTAACTAATTAACTCCGCTTTGACTTTTTAGTTGGATAAAAAATAAATGAGGGTAATTGATTGAAAGTTCGGAATATATATGTACACTTGTACCGGAATTTCATTTGATTGTTTGATGGAATATTTTTGTTATTCATACTCGTACATCATAGTCAAGAGGGCGAGAAAGGTATATTTAATTTGACGGACTACATAAAATGAATTTTAAGGAAGATTATTGCCAGTGAAGAAAGACAATGACAGTTTTATAAATTATTATCTAGCATAATTGAAAGAGATATTTCATATACTTACAGTTTTAGTATATTCTCAATGCTTTTCTTTCAAACTTTTTGTTTAAAGCCACCCCTAATTTTGCACCCTCTTTGATCGCTACGGTAGAGTTCATTTTAATATTTTATGATGTCAGGTTACGATTTTAAAAGTTTGGGTGAACGCTACACCATCTCAACACCACCTCGGCGTATCTGATCTATCCCTAACATCCTATGTATAATGTATATATAAAGCCATATATATAAATTCCGTTAAAGTTGGCTGGTATAAGTAGTAAGGACTATTATCTTATATATAAGTGGACGAGTGATCAGGGGTTTAATTTCTGACTCTTGCGAATGAAAGGGCCTAAGGCTAAAGGTGGGAGGAGCCTAGTCATTAAGTTGTCTTATTGTCGGTAGGGGATACTCTGTGTTCTGTGTAAGAGCTCAACAATATAGATACATCATTCCTTAATGAGTGGTTTATAATAGGGATTAGGAAGTATCTTGCCGCCTTGCGATTATTTCATTTTGGATCTGTGGTCATTTTCAGGCGGGTTATTGTTATCAACTTTTTTTGATGATAACGGCCCGTATGCATAAAATGCATAAATAAATATTCGGGTCGGCCTATAGATTCAGGTCAATTCGAGTCTGATTCCAATTCTACCAGGTCTGATCTAGTCGTAAACTTAAGATGAATATAACAACCGTCTGAAACGAAAATTTGTCGCTAGATATTACGAAATCGTATTAGATACTCCGTAGTATGTAATTAGGGAACATAGAACATGGGAAACATATATTCTTAGCTTTAATAGGAGAGTTGTAGTAGTACTAGCTAGTAGTAGTGGGGTGGTAATGTAGTGATGCGGACATGTTGAAGATAGTGAATGCTTTATAAGTTCAGGCTGGCTAACTTGATCAATCGACCTTAATTTGTCCCAACCAAAAAGAGTCTTCTATTCATGCACGTGGAGTCTTGATGTTGCAACTCAACGTCGAGACATGGTAACATGCCAAATTACATTACTATTCATGATATATAACTCCATTCATTTGTACGGATTCGGTCGATATTCGGTGTTGGGTGGGTCAGTTCGGGTATGTTATGCATTTTAGGGTCGGGAAAAGGTTGATTTAGAGCGGATTGACATGTTTGGTAGGTGGTTAAATGATCAATGGCTGATAGTAGTGGAGCCTCAAAGTACTGTTATGGGGGGGCGAACAAATATTGCTAAAACGTAAATTTGAAAAAATTTCGGGAACTAAAATTTTGAATTTTTATAAATTTATTACCTAAATTGATTATTGTAGAAACTCCGTTTTTAGGTTAATTTAAAATTTTATTGTAAAAAATTATTTTAAAATATTGGCACATGTGCAAAATTATTATCACATAACTTTGGAACAAGTCTGAAAATAAATACTCTTTAGCAAAGACAGAAAAGCATTTTTTAAGATAAGATTATCTTAAATACAAATATATTGTCACAGACTCACAAAACTTCAAATTATGAGACATTATTTGAGATAAATGATGGGGACGTAAAATGATGGCCAATTCGGTAAGAAATTGGGGATGTTATGATTTAGAATCAAAATTTTAAAGTTGACAAAAGTCAAAACTGATTAATTAACAATTTTAAGCTGACAAAGTATATTGGTATCTTAATTATCTTTTGAGGAAAATTTATTAACTAAATATGGAGAAAATATCACTGAATAATTAACATTTTTAACTTGACTAAAGTATTGTGATCACATAATTGTATTTTGGGTAAGATATAATTAACTAAATATACTAGCAATATATGGTTTAACAATACTGTTAGTTAGGATCAACTTATACTAGTATAAATACAAGCACATCTTCATTCTATTAAAAGAAAAACATTTAAACACTCCATATTAACCCACGTCATCAAAAAAAGCATATTTCATTTTTTGCAAGTGGTAGGGGCCACTTCAGAAATACTAATATGTTTTGCAGCATTGACGTAAAAGACACTACGGAGTATATTTGTTTTATGTAAAGCATTCGTATTGTTATTTATTAAATTTTGTGTACCATATACAGTATTTATAATTTTTTTTAAGTATATTCAATGTTGCACAATTAAAATATAAACTGATAAATAAAATTTTCATGATAAATAAAAATACATCAATTTGTTAATATTAATTAATAATCAATTACTATAGTTTATAGTAGTACTTCGATAATTAATATATTAAAAATATCAATCAAGAAAAAAAATTAAAAAATTATACATATTATAAAACTAATAAAACCCATTTGTTAATTCCGGGCACATTAAATAACAAAAACAAATATTATCACATGTATGTAGATCTTATTCTTTTTTTCTCCGATGCTCTCTACATATGAAGCTTTAACTTTTAAAAAAAAAAGCAATTGGATCAATATTGAATGTCTTTAAAAAATGAATTAAAAGAGATATTAAATGTCGAAGATATTTAAATCTCTTTAAGATGTGCAATAATTTGAAAACATGGAAAAAAATGGCAGACATAAATCAGTAAGTCTTGCTTAAGATGATACTATCCGTCTTAAACTTAAGACGGCTCAAATACAATCACATGGTAGTAATAAAGACAAAACTTTTGGTATTTCTTAGGCAACAAGTGGGCTGATTTGGTATGTATTTGACCAGTTTTAAATGAGAATAGTGTCCCTCTTAAATGAGAATTTGAGAACATCAATATTCATCTTTAATATTTACATAATGACATCATTTACAATCTTCAATTTGAAAACATTAGTAATATAGTTATTTTTAAATTGCACGGGGTTAATGGAGACTAATACGAAAAACATGGATACATTTAGTTTTAGACTCCATTGTACCCAAGAAAAATGCTAAAAAAATAATTGTACTGAAAGAAATGGACCAATTTGACACAAAATTCGAAAAAATAAACTTACAAATTCTACTCGGATTATTAGTTAAAAAACAAAATTATTAGAGGATTAGAAGCAATTAACAAATAGTAAAAAAAAAAAACTAATCATATAAATGTAAAACAAATAAAAAAAACTCAAAAATATAACATCTAACAGAATTAGTTAAGTATAGAAAATCATATAGAACTCTGAAAAATAAATTGTCTTGATAATAGTACAATTATTATATTTTTATATAAAAAAACATTTTGTTTACCGTATTTCAATTTTTGTTTTGCAATGCAATGAGTTTTACACGATATAAACCATAATTTGAAAGTTTATTAGATTATTTTCTACTATTTATAAATGATATGTCTGAATTTTAAACTTTAAGGTTATTGAAATGTTTCATCAATATCTATGCATTTAGTGAAATAATTTCTATACAAGTTTAAATATTAAACCCGTGCAATTTTGCACGGGTATAAAACTAGTATGAGTCTAGAAGGAAATCCTTAAACCCTCTTAATCAATAAAAAAATTTACTTGTTACTTGCTCTCATCCAAACCAAAGGTTACACTTACCTTATTTGGACCATCCAAACCAAACTACCCATTCCTTTTTGGGTAACAAATAAGACTAACTACTCCTCATTTACCCTATATATTTACACAATATGTCATTACCCCACCCACCCAACTAACATTAACATTAAATATTCAAGTGGTCCTACTTCCATTCCAATACTACCCTTCCTTTTTCAACTTTTTCTTAAAACTTGTGATCCCTCCCATGTAACCTTTGGTTTGGATGGGAGTAGACCTAGCAAAAGCAACCCGACCCGATTGACCCGACCCGTGACCCGAAATTGACCCGAACTACAACACCCGAATGTGACCCGAAACCCGATTAGACCCGACCCGACCCGAACATGACCCGATCTTTCTTGACCCGTAACTGACCCGACCCGAAAATAACCCGATCCAAAACAACTCAACCCGAAAATGACCCGATAAAACATAACTTTAATTGAACCGAAAAGACTTAAAATGGTCTTTTGTCTCTTATTCTTTGACCCGAAAATGACCCGACCCGAAATAACCCGACCCGGTTGACCCGAAACAGACCCGACATCTAACCCGAAACAAACCCGAAACCCGAAATGACCCGACCCGACCCGAATTAACCCGAAATCAACAAAAGACCCGAACTGATCCGACCCGAACTGGCCCGACCCGAACCCGACCCGGTTGACCCGTTTGCCAGGTCTAGATGGGAGGGAGTATTAGTTTTCTAGCGATTATCAACAAAAAATAAAAAAATGAAGGAAGCCGCTATTAAACTTTTTTCAATTCTCTTCATCATGCTCATTGCATCAAGTTAGTCTCATCTTCTTATCTATACTCCATTTTTTGTTTTTCGTTTTTAAAAAAATTATCGTTTAAGACAGATATATTCGTTCTAAACTTAAAATGTTTCAATAGAAACTGAAAACTCCGTACCATTTTAGTTATAAAACAAATATGTCGTGTTAAAGAAGACGATAAAGTAGATATTTATTTTAGAAAATTACGCACATATTAGGTCAGTAGTTATTTATAGTAACTGACATATTATCTTCATTCTATTAAAGTAGAAACATTTACTAAGCCCACATTGCGCCACATCATCAACATAGTACACCTTTTACACTTTTTCATTTCACTTTTTTCAGTTTTATTTATTTCTGTCCACTTTAATTGGGGTTATTGCAGTCATGTGAAATTTAATTATGTTGACATCGTTAATCGTTAGTTTCCTAATTTAATTACATTTGTTAATTTGTTGATTTTTTATTTAAGTACATAAGAAAATAAAAAATTAATTATTTAAAAACATATTTTGAATATTCCCACATTGTACAGTAATAATAAACAAATTACACGCATAAATAAATTACATAACTTACGTTGCTAATTTATAAACAAATTACAGCAATAACTTAATTACATTGGTAAAATATGGCTAATTAAAAAATATAAAAAAAACCTACCTAAATAAGAATTACATGAGAAATAAGAAAACCACCAAAAATAAAAAAATAAAAAAAATATATTTGTTAGACTACATAATTACAGTCACCACAATGATATTACAAATATACACGAGCGTTACAATTTTCAACACATTCATTTAGACGACAAAAACATAATTATTGACAGTACACTTATTTAATTATTGTTTCTCCCACACCCAAAATTACTGTTTGACAACAGTAATTTTCCAAGTTGTCAAAATGTCAAAATTCATCAGGTTGTGTATACACAATGTTACGAGACCATCACAAAGTTACTAATACATATGGGCCACTATTTGTGTATCAATAGCCTAATTTGTTAAATTTGTGATTTGTGATATAGGAAGATTTTCCTTTTGGAGTTTTTAAAGTAAGAACATTTCTTGCATTTTGGTGAAGCCACCTCATTCTCATTTCACCCTTTAACCATCTAATGATGTCGTATTTTCTATTTTCTAAAACAATTGCATTTGTTTTTACTCCCACATCGATAATCAAAATTTATATAAATGTGGAATATTTAATGTTAATTTTTTCACCAATTTAGATTACAAAAAATCATATTTTATATTTTTATAAATTTACTCCATACTCTTTATTAAAACTAAAATTTTTAAAAATATTTTTTTAAACCAATTCATATCCTCTATTTAACTATATATAAAAGCATATACATTTTTCATGCTTCATTAAGCCAACTTTTTCCTTTGATTTCAACTGCTACTTTCTACCGTCTATTTTTTTAAGTAATTCAAGCACCTTATAATCTTTAAAATACATACTCCCTCCCTCCGTTCCATAATATAAGTGGTTTTAGTAAAGATTAAATTTTTTATTTTTAAGTCGTTTTACATTTTTCTATATATTAAATATTTTTTTCATTTTTCAAGACACTAACAATTATGACCAAGAGCTAATTTAAGCCATTTTATTGATGAAAATACTTAACTTTTATAAATTTTCAAAGAGCATTTATAGTACACAGTTACTATAATACACCATTTTCCAATACTTTCTTAATTCTTAATTATAAAATAATCTCAAACGTCTTATATAATGAAACGGAGGGGGTCAATTATACACATTACATAAATTATACTCCCTCCTAGTTTGATTGTTGTTCCCTTTTCTTTTGTACACAAGGATTAAGAAAGTGAATTTAAACCACATAAAACACACTAACCCACATACAATTGAATTTGGACCACACAAAAGCTTCCAAATAAGGAAAGAGGGAACAACACCAAACTAAGCTCAATAAGGAAATATGGAACAACAATCAAACTAGGAGGGAATATATATAACGTAAACTGAAAAAACTACATATTACACAAACGTAAAAAAAAATGGCATTTTATAAAAACTTAAAAATGACATGTAGCGTAAATCACATATAGTTTCAACGTTTTTGACAATAACAATGTTTTAAAGGCATCCCAATTGCGCGGGTTTAAAACTAGTATGTGTAATTGTAGGTGTAACGTTGCAGCAAGTGAGTGCATTTAAATGCAAAAATGTAAAAGACTGCGTGCCACATTGCGTAGGACCAAGGGTTCAAATGTATTGTTACAGCGGAGATTGTTATTGCCCGATCCTCAACGACGACGTTTTATCTGTTGACAAAACAGACGATTGATGCTCATTATTTAGGCCATTTAGGCATCTAATATTTTTGGTTTTGTATTCAAAATATGCTACGGAAGTACGGAGTATTATTGATTTAACTCGGATAAGTTTGAAATTCGTATTGCAAAATATAAAGTTTGTTTTTGTTTTTGTTTTCATTAAATAATTTCGAATGTGATCAAGAAAATTATATAAACCAAAAAGTCTCATTGAAGACGGATCGATCCGTCTTAAGCTTAAGACGGGTCGATCCGTCTTCAATGGGAATTTGTGTAATAAGATTGGGAAGAAAAAGGAACTTTAGCCATTCAGCAAACTAGAGTTGATCAAATGGTCACGGTCCAAATTTTGTGGGCTTGAGCTTTAATTGTGTCCCCAAAAGCCCATTATCCGGCCCAAATAAGCCTGATGAAAATTTAGAGCCAAGTATGGGCCACACGTATGACCTGAATTTAAACTAGTCCCCGCCCAAAAGCTTTTGAAATGGGCCAACATTTTAAAATCAATCTCTTACATTTAGGACTTTCTGTACCGGCTTAATCAGATGCACAAAGGTGATATATAAAAATATCTGGTAAATAAGTGAGATATTTGATATGTTTGATATAGAGATATAATCATGATAAAATATTTTTATAAAATATGAGCAATATCTTATCTAAACACACAAGTTCGAGTTGCCGCGAGCTTTTCGAGTTGAGCTAGTGCTTGATCTGCTTGACTCGTTAAGCTCTCGAGCCGATCACGAGCCCAAGCCGAACTCACACGAGCCGAGTTTTGACCGAACCGATCTCTAGTTTCTCGCAAACTGTCTCGTCTCATTATCACCCTTAATCTTGTCCATTGATTTTCTTCATTAGACAGTGGACAAGGTTCTCATTGGTCTCACGGAGAGGTTGATTTTCATGGGCATAAATTCTCATCTAAGATGCGCAATATCCGTTGTAAGCTTAAAACAAGTCAAATACGTAAAATCATCACAATTGTTGCCTACAAAATACCAAAATGTTTGTCTTTGTTACCACCATGTGATAATATTCGACCCGTCTTAACCTTAAAACTGATAGTGTCGTCTTAAGCAAGATTTGTTATTTCTTGAGATGTTAACCCGATATATAAATAAACCGACCATTTATAACTTTTCCGACAAAAAATATATCAGTCGGTATTTTACTGGCTACTTTTTTATTACGCACTGATTTCGGTCGGTAATATTATTTAACGACCGTTTTAATAAGTGGTCGGTAAATCGGCTGTTTATGATAGTGAGTGTACTATTTTCTTTTAAGGTTATGAACACTTAGATTAATTTCGTTTAAATTTTAGGATTTGCATTGAAATAGAATCATGTCATCTGATCTCCTTCCCATCTTTTTTTTTTTTGAAATAGATTACATATACAGAGTTTTTTTTCAAAATAGGTTTCAAAGACGAAGAAATTAACGAAATGGGTTAACTTTGAAAGAAATTACCCAAAATGGGTCCACGTAGGATAGGTATGTACGAAGCTGTGCCTCGGAATAAGTCGCTGGGCGACTGAGCGACTTGACCCCAAGTCGCTCTCCCCCTAAGCGACCTTTGTGACTTATAAGTAAGTTGGAAAAAGGGAAAGAAAAATTCACTTTCGACAAAGTCGCTTAGCGCGGCAGCGACTATATATATAGTTTTCCAAAAAAATGTAGCTAGAAGGGATCGAACACACAATCTCAAACATATTCCATAGTTAAGCAAACTCACTCTACCAACAGACCTACTTAACTCTCGTGTATCAAAGATGCAATTAAAATTTAATACTTTTATTACGTCGTGCAGCGTGTACTCCATATTATTAAATAAATTTATGCGCTAATTAAGACATAGAAATTTGATTACTTGTGGTGGTTTGAGTTTGATGTACGAGACCTACTGCTCGACTGTCGCGGGTTCGATTCCCTTCTAATGTTTTATTTACTTTTTTTTTTCCTTTTTTGCAGAACTAATATAAAGTCTAGCCGCTGTCCTCCTAAGCGACGCTGTCTCAAGTCGCTTACCCCCGAAGCGACTTGGTTCAAAATCCCACAGCCTTGATATCAACTCTATTTACTTGTCACCTAGGTTGTGGTCGCTGAGGGGGAGAGCGACTTGAATCCGAGCCTAGCTTCGGTGATGACGTGGACCCATTTTGGGTAATAAATTTGAAACTAACCCCATTTTGTTAATTTGTTTAGTTTCTAACCCCAATTTAAGAAAAAACTCACATATACACTTCTAAATTTGACAATGATGATGTCTTACTAATTATCTATTCACCTTAATATAAATGTGGCTAAGACTTAGCACTGTTCATATGAACAGTAGTA
Organism: Heliosperma pusillum; assembly: GCA_022085475.1. NCBI lineage: Eukaryota > Viridiplantae > Streptophyta > Magnoliopsida > Caryophyllales > Caryophyllaceae > Heliosperma > Heliosperma pusillum. The sequence goes on from JAIUZE010000112.1 coordinate 513,996, forward strand.
GGATGTTGCGTTTTTAGGTTTCTTTGACTTCTACGCTGCGTTTTGATCACTCATAAGTCATACCTAACCTAATTACCTATCCTCCCCTTTTCGATTTGTGCCCTATCCTCTTCCTTTCTCAGAAATTGTGTCCTTTTTCCTTCTCTTCATCCGCCATACCTGGTGACACACTTACATACACCTCGCCTTTTCTCTTGGCTTTCACTCCAACGATCCCTAATTCAAAGACATCGGATGACGGTAAATATCCATTGTTTGTTCTTCCTTCATACGCATGTTATGTTAAATTAGAATATTGTTTCAAGTAGGTCTTCAATTTTGGTGGTGATTGTTACTGTTTCCAGCTCTTGTTTTACTACATTGTTGGACTTCTAGCTCAAAACCTGTAAATTGTGGTTTATTGTTGATTGGGAATGTGGTTCTTACTTCTTACTGTTTCTTCTATTTTGGAGCTTACTGTAACATTATCAAGTTTTGGTGTGACTAAAATGGCTATAAACTTTAAGTATTGGATCATTGATTAAGTGGAAATCTTGCTTTCGCAGAATTGTGGTAGTCGATTTCTTAGGCGTGTTGTTTAGTGAAGAGGCACAAGTTGTGGATTATTGTTGTTGTTGTTCCAAATGTTTTTAGTTATTGTTTGAGTACATTAGTTTACGTAACAAAACTATTGGATCATTGATTAATTAGAATACTTAGTTTAGCACTGTGACGATTATCATTTGTTTACCTTTTATATTTTTTAACAACTTAGGAGTATCTTCATTAAAAGGTTAGAAAATGATTAAGACGGAGGGAGTAGGCTTTAGTGGTTGTACGAAATAAGTTATGTTCCTCATTATTGATGTGCATATTTTATATGCACATTTACACACTTATTCGCCCCCATTTCAGTCTTACTTATAGCTCATTTGAGCCGATTTCATGTCATATCCCTCGCCTATGCTACTTTGGTATGTTTTGTTCCTCAATTGCAGGTTTAGGACTTCTCGGGGTGCTTTTGGATGCATTTTGGATAGTTTTAAGGGAGGTAGATTGAGTTCTAGATATGTGATTGAGGCGATTCAAAATGGATAAGATAGATCTCTTTCTTAGCTTCGGAATGAGACCAAGAACGCCAAAATCCGCCAAGTAACGAAGAAATGGCGGACGTTTTAAGTTCAGTGCGCGGTGTAGGAATTTAACACTACCACCGATCGGCAATGCCACCTACCGATCGACCAAGGGCCAATTGGCCTACCACCGATCGGCAGAGACATCCCGGGGGCCCTTTCCACTTCTTCCTAAGCCTTGTGGACACTTCATACAAGCCCACCTATCGGTGGGAGCCCACATCTACCTTGAACTATCAAATGAAGACCTATAGAGAACAATTCAAGCCCACACCTATCGTGAAGACCCATCCACCGATCAGTGGGAGCCTAGAGGGATGGTCCAACTACCTCTCTAATCCACGGGGCACGCTTTGTTGGGGAAGGGACTCGAGCTTATCGAAGCCCAAGCCACTAGGACGCGAGATCGGGCCCAAATCAGAGAAAACCTAACCCTAGACCTAAAGGAGGGTTATAAGTGGGAGAGGCAGCGGATCTCAAGAGGTATCTCTCCCTAGACGCAAGATCCCTTGTCACGGATCGAGTTTCCGCTCTAAAACACCATTTTAGATTATTGTTTTACATTTTAGTCGATTAGTTTTAAGTTTTCGTTCATTTACAACACTATACCGATCGGCATAGCTTGAGGCCGATCGGCGTTTTCCTTGTTTTTGCCCTAATTCAGGTTCTGATTCGATTTTATTTCGTTTTCTGTCATTTTCGTTCATGTTTGTACGTTTCTCGACCATGAATCTTGCCTTACCATCCTGTGTCTTCTTGTTTTGCTTAATATCTATCACCATGAGTAGCTAATCTGCATGCTAGGGCTAGGGTGAACTATTGTGGATCCGGGATTTGGGGGTTCCAATTAAACCGTTTATGCATCTGAACCTATGTTTGATTTAATTGTCGTTTGACTGACCTAGGACGCTAGGTTATCATTTATTTAGTGTATTTCCCCTGAGACTGACCAAGTGATTGGGAAAATAGACCTGACACCAATCGGCATAGCCTTATACCGATCGGTGGACATATAGGATAGTGATTTCTGTGAGACCGAACCAGTTATCAGAGTCGCTAGGGGTGGTTAGGAGGCCGAACAAGCAACTTTCTCACCCTTTAGACTGTTTAGACCTTGGCTCGACCTATCCCGTTGATACATAGTGATCCCGTTTCTGCCCTAGTTTTTCCTTCATCTGATTTTCGTACCTTTATATTGCATTTTGATTATTGCTTTTGTTTGTTATCCCTCTTTCTCAACCTCTCAAACCATTAAAACCTGTTACTTGGCAGAACTGAACTTGACCCTAGATTTGATTAGATCGACCGCCTCCCTGTGATCGACCCGGACTTATCACTAGCTGCCCTAGTTAGTTTTAGTTTGGACTTATAAATATTGTTTGATAGCGGACTTAGAACGACATAAATCTCGCGCATCAAAATGGCGCCGTTGCCGGGGAGGCGATTTTCTGATTAATTTGGTGTTTCTTTTCTGTTCGAAGTGACTTCTGTGAAATTCTGCCCTTATACCGATCGGTACATACATACCCCCACCGATCGGTCTGTCTATTTTCTGACTGTTTTCTGCAAGTTTGTATGAGCAGGAGAAATTCTGCTGCCCTGCTGAACTTCGATCCTGAACCAGAAAGATTACTGCGTAGAAATCGAAGGCTGGCTGACAACGAAAGCACACATACACCCACAATAACACCTACATCTTCACCATCACCTACAATATCACCTACATCAACCCCACCAACATCACCAAGAACCACAATGCCTAAACTTAGTGATGAAGGGATGCCTACTGCTGCACAGGTGCCCACAGGGACTCTCAGCCGTAACCTCACAGCAACCAACTTTAAAATTGACCCATCCTTCTACAACCTCATCCACAAAGAACAATTTGGTGGTACGCTATCCGAAGACCCGGCGCGCCACATCAACTGATTTTGTGACCTTTGTTAATTGATCACCCACGAAGGGGTGACACAAGATCAGCTGAGAAGGATGATGTTTGCACATTCACTGAGGGACAAGGTATCATTCTGGCTGGAAACTGTGCCAGCAGCCACATCAAACACTTGGGCCACCCTTGTCCTAGCATTCTACAGGAAATTCTTCCCTCCGGAGAGGACAGCCAACCTCAGGATGCAAATTACTGGTTTTAGGCAGCGGTTAAATGAGAGCCTATACGACGCATGGGAGAGGTTTAAGGGTCTGGAAAAACAGTGCCCACATCACGGTTTTGGTGAAGGGTTCATGGCGATGACATTCTACAATGCCTTAACAGCGGACTCGAGGAGGACCTTGGATTCAGCAGCTAATGGGATGTTTTCTTCTGTGGAGGTTGCTGAGGCTCGTAACATCATTGAAACTATGGCCAGCCATAGTATCCGGTATGGCCAGTCTAGTACCACAGTTGGTGCTATAAGGGATGATTCTTATTTCCAGCAGAGCATGACCTCGCAGATTGAGGATCTTAAAGCCCAGTTGGCCAGTTTGAAAGTCAACACAGCCCCGACGATTGCTCCACCGATCGGCCCTATACCCTCACCGATCGGTGCCCTCCAACAACAATACACTATGGACAATTTTGGGTACCCAGGGGTAGTAGAACAGGTTGCTGCTTATCAGAACTATCAGCAGCAGAACTTCAACCAGCAGTACAACAGGCCAAACCCTCAGTACCAGCATCCACCGATCGGCCAACCATCTCAACCGATCGGTCAAGTTCCATACCAGCAACAAAACAGACCTCAACCCTTCAAGCCTCCTACATTCACAGATATGAACGATTTGAGGATGATGCTGATGGGAATGCAGAAAAGCCAGGAGCACCTCATTGCTCAAGTGGCTAAAATGGACCAAGAAAAGGCGGGGGCTATTAAGAACTTGGAGATTCAGATTGCTCAACTAGCTGCCTCACAAGCTCAAAGGCAGCAAGGCCACCTCCCATCTCAGCCTAGCAAAACCACCGATCATGTCCACCATGTGAATGCCATAACATTGAGGAGTGGGACCACCTATGAGGCTGAGGACAGAGCAGTAAGTTCTGAGAAGAATGCTGAGAGGTCTGAGAAGCAGAAAAACGAAGAAAATGGCCAGAATATCACTCACACCGATCGACCCATACCCTATACCGATCGGTCTGAACTTTTCAAAGCTTTTGGGAATGATGATGAAGCTGGTTTGGGCAAGGGGAAGCAGTCAGAAGAAGCTGGGACGAAGATTAAACTTCCTTTCCTTGGTCGTCTTAAGAAGGAATCCCCCTACGAGGAACAATTCGGTAAGTTCAAAGAGGTACTTACTAAACTTGACATCACTATTCCATTTCTAGATTTAGTTTTGCAAGTACCCTCTTATACTAAATTCCTAAAAGACATCTTAACCCGGAAAAAGACCCTCCCCAAGGTTGAGACCGTCGCTTTTACAGAAAGGTGTAGTGCACCTCGACAAAGTGACTCTCCACCTAAACTAGGTGACCCCGGTAGTTTCAGCATCCCATGTACCATAGGCGCCCTTAATATAGATAATGCCTTATGTGACCTAGGAGCTAGTGTTAGTGTCCTACCCTTATCCTTAGCTATGAAGATGGGCTTGACCCAATTCAAGAGCTCGAATATGACAGTCCAAATGGCGGATAGGACCACTTCACGACCTTTGGGTTTACTTGAGGATGTCCCGGTTAAGATGGGTGGGTTTTACATACCGGTCGATTTCGTAGTGTTAGACATACCTGAAAATGCCGACATCCCTATCACCTTAGGGAGACCTTTTCTACACACTACAGGTGCTTTAATCGATGTGGCTAAGAAGACCATGACTTTTAAGGTGGGTGGTGAGCTTCTGGTATTTAAATCTTCTAGTAAACCACCTGCACCTTTAGTTATAAGGACAGAACCCCTTGAAAATGAGCAAAAGACCCCAGAACTTGTACCCACCGATCGCCCTCACACCCTTGCCGATCGGCATCCACCCCCCACAGAGCTCCATGATCATCCCCTGCCCCAGATTGTTAGTTCTGACCTTCCCCTGTCTCCTGCTAGTGTTGATGCTATGAGTTCTGCCTGTTCTGTTAATGTTATATCTCCGTCTCACATCTTTGGAGACACCTTGGAGACTTTTCAACCTTTGGATGCAGGAATTTATGACTCACGTGATTGGCGAGGCCATCCGAGATCAACCGGGCACGGAGATTCGCCCCTTGCCGGTCTGCCGAGTGTACTATGGCCCAACCATCCTCCTGTGGATGCTCGTGCTGTTTGGAGGCCAAGAGAGGCCTGTGCTGATGACATTCCCTACACTTGATCCGAAGCTAAACAAGGTCGTGCGGGACCTAACTGAAACCAGCGCTTCCGGGAGGCAACCCGTTGTTATTTGCTTTTCGTTTTTGGAACAATCTTATTTCAGTTGTAATAGTTAGACAATTTTTGCTTTCGTTTTGAGACATTTTAAGACATTTGTGAGATGAGAGCGAGAGAGACATTTTTCCTCCTGTTTTGTAATGCTACAGGTAATGACGGAGCCGTCTAGCTGATGATAGCTCGGGATGGTGAGGACCTGTTCACCATTCACCGCCTTGCTTTGAACCGGTTTGGGGGAACTCTCACTCATTCTGTAAGTCTACCCTCTCCACTTTCACTCTCACCTGCATTCCCCATTCTCCTTTAACCACCTTTGCACCGATTTTCGTCAATTGAGGACAATGACGAGTTTGGTTTGGGGGAGGGTTTTGGTTGTGTGCTTCATATGTGCTTCATTCATATGTACTATAAGCAGTTGCATGTTCATACGTGAAAATAAAATTTTTTAGAACTGTTTATGTGTGTGTATTGGTTTGAGATGTGCAAAACGACGATGAAGATATATACACTTAGCTTAATTCATCTCAACTGTGGCCTAACTTATATGATATGACATATTGAGATTAGATTGGATTAACGAGTCTAACATGTCTAAATTGACTTGTTTGATGTGAATCTACTTTGTATCGAAATGCTTCTCAATGACGTACTGTAATTCTTAACCTGTATGCTCGTGCTTGATTCATAAGTGTGAATATTGACTCGTTGTAGTTTCCGAAGGTATGCACCCTAGGTCCGCGGACCGGGCATTCACTTAAATTTGAACTCCACTTAGCCAAATTGCCTTGATTCGTCCCTTTAGATGTAGGATCCACTCTTTATTGACCACGTTTCACAAGACTATATTGACTACCTTGGTTACAACCTTACAAATTATGAACTACATCGTAAAAACATCCTACCCAGACTGTAATGGTTGCGTATAGGAGAGTTATGTCACGAAAACGTGTCAAATGAAGAAAAGGGCCTGATTTTTGAAGTTTTTGAGCTGATACCTATCGGTGTGGCCTAGTACACCGATCGGTGAAGGTAGTATACGATCGGCATATTCCTGTTTTTGGCCTGTTTCAGTGTTATATGAATGTCTGGAGAATAATTCAGCTCCACAGCAAGTTATACAGCAAAAATAGTGATCGAAAGTTGAGTTTCCAAACAATAAAGTGAAGTACTGAGATCTATTGTGAAGGTAGCAGTTCCAAAATGGTGCTATCAATACGTAAATGTGAATTCCTATTGTGTGAAGTGCAAATACTGAAGTTATGATAATGTCAAGAGATTCGAATTTTTGCCTATGATCGGTATTGGTTAATGTTATGGACGTTTGGGTCTTTTCATTAGTGGTAGCGCAACCACCAGTTTTTTTGAGCCCCACACTCCCATACGCGTTAGCACGCACCCATCTTTCACCTATTGAACATAGCCCCATTACAACCTTGTGCCCAGCATACCTTGAGAACTTTTAGTACTACGAGTATTATTTACGAACTTGGATCATGTTATTGAGTGTGCTTGTTGAGTCTCTACTTTTGAGCTCGTTTGCAAGGTCTTGCGTTATTCATGAAGAACATTGAAATTTAGGCATGTATAAGACCTGTTTTGAAGGTCGACTCTTGTGCACTTGTTCTTATCTATTTGTGAAAGCCATAGTTTGGATGAACACAAAGCAGGAGTGTCCAGAGTCGTTATCTCTTACCGTGGTCATTAAGTGTGCTTTGGTTTATGTTTACTTGAGGACAAGTAAAGGTTTGGTTTGGGGGAGTTTGATGTGCATATTTTATATGCACATTTACACACTTATTCGCCCCCATTTCAGTCTTACTTATAGCTCATTTGAGCCGATTTCATGTCATATCCCTCGCCTATGCTACTTTGGTATGTTTTGTTCCTCAATTGCAGGTTTAGGACTTCTCGGGGTGCTTTTGGATGCATTTTGGATAGTTTGAAGGGAAATAGATTGAGTTCTAGATATGTGATTGAGGCGATTCAAAATGGATAAGATAGATCTCTTTCTTAGCTTCGGAATGAGACCAAGAACGCCAAAATCCGCCAAGTAACGAAGAAATGGCGGACGTTTTAAGTTCAGTGCGCGGTGTAGGAATTTAACACTACCACCGATCGGCAATGCCACCTACCGATCGACCAAGGGCCAATTGGCCTACCACCGATCGGCAGAGACATCCCGGGGGCCCTTTCCACTTCTTCCTAAGCCTTGTGGACACTTCATACAAGCCCACCTATCGGTGGGAGCCCACATCTACCTTGAACTATCAAATGAAGACCTATAGAGAACAGTTCAAGCCCACACCTATCGTGAAGACCCATCCACCGATCAGTGGGAGCCTAGAGGGATGGTCCAACTACCTCTCTAATCCACGGGGCACGCTTTGTTGGGGAAGGGACTCGAGCTTATCGAAGCCCAAGCCACTAGGACGCGAGATCGGGCCCAAATCAGAGAAAACCTAACCCTAGACCTAAAGGAGGGTTATAAGTGGGAGAGGCAGCGGATCTCAAGAGGTATCTCTCCCTAGACGCAAGATCCCTTGTCACGGATCGAGCTTCCGCTCTAAAACACCATTTTAGATTATTGTTTTACATTTTAGTCGATTAGTTTTAAGTTTTCGTTCATTTACAACACTATACCGATCGGCATAGCTTGAGGCCGATCGGCGTTTTCCTTGTTTTTGCCCTAATTCAGGTTCTGATTCGATTTTATTTCGTTTTCTGTCATTTTCGTTCATGTTTGTACGTTTCTCGACCATGAATCTTGCCTTACCATCCTGTGTCTTCTTGTTTTGCTTAATATCTATCACCATGAGTAGCTAATCTGCATGCTAGGGCTAGGGTGAACTATTGTGGATCCGGGATTTGGGGGTTCCAATTAAACCGTTTATGCATCTGAACCTATGTTTGATTTAATTGTCGTTTGACTGACCTAGGACGCTAGGTTATCATTTGTTTAGTGTATTTCCCCTGAGACTGACCAAGTGATTGGGAAAATAGACCTGACACCAATCGGCATAGCCTTATACCGATCGGTGGACATATAGGATAGTGATTTCTGTGAGACCGAACCAGTTATCAGAGTCGCTAGGGGTGGTTAGGAGGCCGAACAAGCAACTTTCTCACCCTTTAGACTGTTTAGACCTTGGCTGACCTATCCCGTTGATACATAGTGATCCCGTTTCTGCCCTAGTTTTTCCTTCATCTGATTTTCGTACCCTTTATATTGCATTTTGATTATTGCTTTTGTTTGTTATCCCTCTTTCTCAACCTCTCAAACTATTAAAACCTGTTACTTGGCAGAACTGAACTTGACCCTAGATTTGATTAGATCGACCGCCTCCCTGTGATCGACCCGGACTTATCACTAGCTGCCCTAGTTAGTTTTAGTTTGGACTTATAAATATTGTTTGATAGCGGACTTAGAACGACATAAATATCGACTATCAAAATGGCGCCGTTGCCGGGGAGGCGATTTTCTGATTAATTTGGTGTTTCTTTTCTGTTCGAAGTGACTTCTGTGAAATTCTGCCCTTATACCGATCGGTACATACCCCCACCGATCGGTCTGTCTATTTTCTGACTGTTTTCTGCAAGTTTGTATGAGCAGGAGAAATTCTGCTGCCCTGCTGAACTTCGATCCTGAACCAGAAAGATTACTGCGTAGAAATCGAAGGCTGGCTGACAACGAAAGCACACATACACCCACAATAACACCTACATCTTCACCATCACCTACAATATCACCTACATCAACCCCACCAACATCACCAAGAACCACAATGCCTAAACTTAGTGATGAAGGGATGCCTACTGCTGCACAGGTGCCCACAGGGACTCTCAGCCCTAACCTCACAGCAACCAACTTTAAAATTGACCCATCCTTCTACAACCTCATCCACAAAGAACAATTTGGTGGTACGCTATCCGAAGACCCGGCGCGCCACATCAACCGATTTTGTGACCTTTGCCAATTGATCACCCACGAAGGGGTGACACAAGATCAGCTGAGAAGGATGATGTTTGCACATTCACTGAGGGACAAGGCATCATTCTGGCTGGAAACTGTGCCAGCAGCCACATCAAACACTTGGGCCACCCTTGTCCTAGCATTCTACAGGAAATTCTTCCCTCCGGAGAGGACAGCCAACCTCAGGATGCAAATTACTGGTTTTAGGCAGCGGTTAAATGAGAGCCTATACGACGCATGGGAGAGGTTTAAGGGTCTGGAAAAACAGTGCCCACATCACGGTTTTGGTGAAGGGTTCATGGCGATGACATTCTACAATGCCTTAACAGCGGACTCGAGGAGGACCTTGGATTCAGCAGCTAATGGGATGTTTTCTTCTGTGGAGGTTGCTGAGGCTCGTAACATCATTGAAACTATGGCCAGCCATAGTATCCGGTATGGCCAGTCTAGTACCACAGTTGGTGCTATAAGGGATGATTCTTATTTCCAGCAGAGCATGACCTCGCAGATTGAGGATCTTAAAGCCCAGTTGGCCAGTTTGAAAGTCAACACAGCCCCGACGATTGCTCCACCGATCGGCCCTATACCCTCATCGATCGGTGCCCTCCAACAACAGTACACTATGGACAATTTTGGGTACCCAGGGGTAGTAGAACAGGTTGCTGCTTATCAGAACTATCAGCAGCAGAACTTCAACCAGCAGTACAACAGGCCAAACCCTCAGTACCAGCATCCACCGATCGGCCAACCATCTCAACCGATCGGTCAAGTTCCATACCAGCAACAAAACAGACCTCAACCTTTCAAGCCTCCTACATTCACAGATATGAACGATTTGAGGATGATGCTGATGGGAATGCAGAAAAGCCAGGAGCACCTCATTGCTCAAGTGGCTAAAATGGACCAAGAAAAGGCGGGGGCTATTAAGAACTTGGAGATTCAGATAGCTCAACTAGCTGCCTCACAAGCTCAAAGGCAGCAAGGCCACCTCCCATCTCAGCCTAGCAAAACCACCGATCATGTCCACCATGTGAATGCCATAACATTGAGGAGTGGGACCACCTATGAGGCTGAGGACAGAGCAGTAAGTTCTGAGAAGAATGCTGAGAGGTCTGAGAAGCAGAAAAACGAAGAAAATGGCCAGAATATCACTCCACCGATCGACCCATACCCTATACCGATCGGTCTGAACTTTTCAAAGCTTCTGGGAATGATGATGAAGCTGGTTTGGGCAAGGGGAAGCAGTCAGAAGAAGCTGGGACGAAGATTAAACTTCCTTTCCCTGGTCGTCTTAAGAAGAATCCCCCTACGAGGAACAATTCGGTAAGTTCAAAGAGGTACTTACTAAACTTGACATCACTATTCCATTTCTAGATTTAGTTTTGCAAGTACCCTCTTATACTAAATTCCTAAAAGACATCTTAACCCGGAAAAAGACCCTCCCCAAGGTTGAGACCGTCGCTTTTAAAGAAAGGTGTAGTGCACCTCGACAAAGTGACTCTCCACCTAAACTAGGTGACCCCGGTAGTTTCAGCATCCCATGTACCATAGGCGCCCTTAATATAGATAATGCCTTATGTGACCTAGGAGCTAGTGTTAGTGTCCTACCCTTATCCTTAGCTATGAAGATGGGCTTGACCCAATTCAAGAGCTCGAATATGACAGTCCAAATGGCGGATAGGACCACTTCACGACCTTTGGGTTTACTTGAGGATGTCCCGGTTAAGATGGGTGGGTTTTACATACCGGTCGATTTCGTAGTGTTAGACATACCTGAAAATGCCGACATCCCTATCACCTTAGGGAGACCTTTTCTACACACTACAGGTGCTTTAATCGATGTGGCTAAGAAGACCATGACTTTTAAGGTGGGTGGTGAGCTTCTGGTATTTAAATCTTCTAGTAAACCACCTGCACCTTTAGTTATAAGGACAGAACCCCTTGAAAATGAGCAAAAGACCCCAGAACTTGTACCCACCGATCGCCCTCACACCCTTGCCGATCGGCATCCACCCCCCACAGAGCTCCATGATCATCCCCTGCCCCAGATTGTTAGTTCTGACCTTCCCCTGTCTCCTGCTAGTGTTGATGCTATGAGTTCTGCCTGTTCTGTTAATGTTATATCTCCGTCTCACATCTTGGGAGACACCTTGGAGACTTTTCAACCTTTGGATGCAGGAATTTATGACTCACGTGATTGGCGAGGCCATCCGAGATCAACCGGGCACGGAGATTCGCCCCTTGCCGGTCTGCCGAGTGTACTATGGCCCAACCATCCACCTGTGGATGCTCGTGCTGTTTGGAGGCCAAGAGAGGCCTGTGCTGATGACATTCCCTACACTTGATCCGAAGCTAAACAAGGTCGTGCGGGACCTAACTGAAACCAGCGCTTCCGGGAGGCAACCCGTTGTTATTTGCTTTTCGTTTTTGGAACAATCTTATTTCAGTTGTAATAGTTAGACAATTTTTGCTTTCGTTTTGAGACATTTTAAGACATTTGTGAGATGAGAGCGAGAGAGACATTTTTCCTCCTGTTTTGTAATGCTACAGGTAATGACGGAGCCGTCTAGCTGATGATAGCTCGGGATGGTGAGGACCTGTTCACCATTCACCGCCTTGCTTTGAACCGGTTTGGGGGAACTCTCACTCATTCTGTAAGTCTACCCTCTCCACTTTCACTCTCACCTGCATTCCCCATTCTCCTTTAACCACCTTTGCTCTGATTTTCGTCAATTGAGGACAATGACGAGTTTGGTTTGGGGGAGGGTTTTGATTGTGTGCTTCATATGTGCTTCATTCATATGTACTATAAGCAGTTGCATGTTCATACGTGAAAATAAAATTTTTTAGAACTGTTTATGTGTGTGTATTGGTTTGAGATGTGCAAAACGACGATGAAGATATATACACTTAGCTTAATTCGTTTAAACTGTGGCCTAACTTATATGATATGACATATTGAGATTAAATTGGATTAACGAGTCTAACATGTCTAAATTGACTTGTTTGATGTGAAGCTACTTTGTATCGAAATGCTTCTCAATGACGTACTGTAATTCTTAACCTGTATGCTCGTGCTTGATTCATAAGTGTGAATATTGACTCGTTGTAGTTTCCGAAGGTATGCACCCTAGGTCCGCGGACCGGGCATTCACTTAAATTTGAACTCCACTAAGCCAAATTGCCTTGATTCGTCCCTTTAGATGTAGGATCCACTTTTTATTGACCACGTTTCACAAGACTATATTGACTCCTTGGTTACAACCTTACAAATTATGAACTACATCGTAAAAACATCCTACCCAGACTGTAATGGTTGCGTATAGGAGACTTATGTCACGAAAACGTGTCAAATGAAGAAAAGGGCCTGATTTTTGAAGTTTTTGAGCTGATACCTATCGGTGTGGCCTAGTACACCGATCGGTGAAGGTAGTATACCAATCGGCATATTCCTGTTTTTGGCCTGTTTCAGTGTTATATGAATGTCTGGAGAATAATTCAGCTCCACAGCAAGTTATACAGCAAAAATAGTGATCGAAAGTTGAGTTTCCAAACAATAAAGTGAAGTACTGAGATCTATTGTGAAGGTAGCAGTTCCAAAATGGTGCTATCAATACGTAAATGTGAATTCCTATTGTGTGAAGTGCAAATACTGAAGTTATGATAATGTCAAGAGATTCGAATTTTTGCCTATGATCGGTATTGGTTAATGTTATGGACGTTTGGGTCTTTTCATTAGTGGTAGCGCAACCACCAGTTTTTTTGAGCCCGACACTCCCATACGCGTTAGCACGCACCCATCTTTTACCTATTGAACATAGCCCCATTACAACCTTGTGCCCAGCATACCTTGAGAACTTTTAGTACTACGAGTATTATTTACGAACTTGGATCATGTTATTGAGTGTGCTTGTTGAGTCTCTACTTTTGAGCTCGTTTGCAAGGTCTTGCGTTATTCATGAAGAACTTTGAAATTTAGGCATGTATAAGACCTGTTTTGAAGGTCGAATCTTGTGCACTTGTTCTTATCTATTTGTGAAAGCCATAGTTTGGATGAACACAAAGCAGAAGTGTCCAGAGTCGTTATCTCTTACCGTGGTCATTAAGTGTGCTTTGGTTTATGTTTACTTGAGGACAAGTAAAGGTTTGGTTTGGGGGAGGTTGATGTGCATATTTTATATGCACATTTACACACTTATTCGCCCCCATTTCAGTCTTACTTATAGCTCATTTGAGCCGATTTCATGTCATATCCCTCGCCTATGCTACTTTGGTATGTTTTGTTCCTCAATTGCAGGTTTAGGACTTCTCGGGGTGCTTTTGGATGCATTTTGGATAGTTTTAAGGGAGATAGATTGAGTTCTAGATATTTGATTGAGGCGATTCAAAATGGATAAGATAGATCTCTTTCTTAGCTTCGGAATGAGACCAAGAACGCCAAAATCCGCCAAGTAACGAAGAAATGGCGGACGTTTTAAGTTCAGTGCGCGGTGCAGGAATTTAACAAAGCCATCGATCGGCAATGCCTGCCCCCGATCGACCAAGGGCCAATTGGCCTACCACCGATCGGCAGAGACATCCTGGGGGCCCTTTCCACTTCTTCCTAAGCCTTGTGGACACTTCATACAAGCCCACCTATCGGTGGGAGCCCACATCTACCTTGAACTATCAAATGAAGACCTATAGAGGACAACTCAAGCCCACACCTATCGTGAAGACCCATCCACCGATCAGTGGGAGCCTAGAGGGATGGTCCAACTACCTCTCTAATCCACGGGGCACGCTTTGTCGGGGAAGGGACTCGAGCTTATCGAAGCCCAAGCCACTAGGACGCGAGATCGGGCCCAAATCAGAGAAAACCTAACCCTAGACCTAAAGGAGGGTTATAAGTGGGAGAGGCAGCGGATCTCAAGAGGTATCTCTCCCTAGACGCAAGATCCCTTGTCACGGATCGAGCTTCCGCTCTAAAACACCATTTTAGATTATTGTTTTACATTTTAGTCGATTAGTTTTAAGTTTTCGTTCATTTACAACACTATACCGATCGGCATAGCTTGAGGCCGATCGGCGTTTTCCTTGTTTTTGCCCTAATTCAGGTTCTGATTCAGTTTTATTTCGTTTTCTGTCATTTTCGTTCATGTTTGTACGTTTCTCGACCATGAATCTTGCCTTACCATCCCGTGTCTTCTTGTTTTGCTTAATATCTATCACCATGAGTAGCTAATCTGCATGCTAGGGCTAGGGTGAACTATTGTGGATCCGGGATTTGGGGGTTCCAATTAAACCGTTTATGCATCTGAACCTATGTTTGATTTAATTGTCGTTTGACTGACCTAGGACGCTAGGTTATCATTTATTTAGTGTATTTCCCCTGAGACTGACCAAGTGATTGGGAAAATAGACCTGACACCAATCGGCATAGCCTTATACCGATCGGTGGACATATAGGATAGTGATTTCTGTGAGACCGAACCAGTTATCAGAGTCGCTAGGGGTGGTTAGGAGGCCGAACAAGCAACTTTCTCACCCTTTAGACTGTTTAGACCTTGGCTCGACCTATCCCGTTGATACATAGTGATCCCGTTTCTGCCCTAGTTTTTCCTTCATCTGATTTTCGTACTCTTTATATTGCATTTTGATTATTGCTTTTGTTTGTTATCCCTCTTTCTCAACCTCTCAAACCATTAAAACCTGTTACTTGGCAGAACTGAACTTGACCCTAGATTTGATTAGATCGACCGCCTCCCTGTGATCGACCCGGACTTATCACTAGCTGCCCTAGTTAGTTTTAGTTTGGACTTATAAATATTGTTTGATAGCGGACTTAGAACGACATAAATCTCGCTCATCAAAATGGCGCCGTTGCCGGGGAGGCGATTTTCTGATTAATTTGGTGTTTCTTTTCTGTTCGAAGTGACTTCTGTGAAATTCTGCCCTTATACCGATCGGTACATACCCCCCCCGATCGGTCTGTCTATTTTCTGACTGTTTTTTGCAAGTTTGTATGAGCAGGAGAAATTCTGCTGCCCTGCTGAACTTCGATCCTGAACCTGAAAGATTACTGCGTAGAAATCGAAGGCTGGCTGACAACGAAAGCACACATACACCCACAATAACACCTACATCTTCACCATCACCTACAATATCACCTACATCAACCCCACCAACATCACCAAGAACCACAATGCCTACACTTAGTGATGAAGGG